>JAMZAV010000713.1:600000-933673 GCA_024449915.1 Sweltsa coloradensis
ATAAGCTGCAGTGAACATGCCGAATAAAAAATATGTCAATGTGAACCGTAAACGAAATTACCAACATCTCTCACTAGAATACATTTTTTTATCGTTAATTGGCCTTTATAATTAGTAATTTTAATTACTATTCAAGTGCTTGTTTTAATTTTACCGTTTAAAACCCAATTGCCACCCATCTTCGTTAAAATCAGACGCGACTGAATGGGTAGACTTTAAATAAATTAATTGGTATTTATTTATAGATCGCTATCACTCGCAAGTTCAACCAAGTTTTGATTAAGAATCTAGGTGAGCTTATTTTTATAGTGGAACGTTTTTTTTATCTTTCTTAAATAGAACGACGTCGTTGGGATAAGACGTACAATCATCAGCCTTATATCTATAACACGTACCATGCACCTTTCCCACGATATTACACGTAGATCGAAACTAGTGCATATAATGTCACGTACACTTTTAAAGTTTTGTTTGCTAAGCGAGAGTTTCAGAAAGGCTTTAGAGGTGCAGTTTTGACAACCTTTGGGTAACAAATGCAATATCAACATGGCTACGGCAGGCGACTAGAAAGAAATCGCCTGCACCGATAAAAAAAGTTCAAACCATTTAAATTGTCGATGTATTGGATAGTTAAGACTTTTCTAATCACAATGCAGTTACGTTGATAGACACAAAACGGAAGCTACAATAGCCAGAATAGTCAATAGTTTCCCGTTACCGTTACTGTTACCGGTAATGTTAGCAATCGCCAATATTCCCGTTCCAATGCCATTATCATTTCGAGGTAGCTGTCTTTCGCTTATGGATATTCTTATATGAACGGATCTACATCCACCAGACTAGACAGAATTCCCCTCAACAACTTAACATCAGCTTTCTTAAAACAATGTCTAATTGAAGGAATCTTACAATGCACCAGGAGTTGTTTGACCACCAGTCGGCCATGACAGTTGGTGGGACGTCGTCTGAAACTCTTGTATGTCCCCGGAGGTTACTGTTTAAAAAAAAAAAACACGACATAAATGAACGACATTTTTTTTTTTTTACTGTAAAAGAAAGAAACAGTGAACATCTTGTTAGAAACTAGAGTTACTCATTAAAATATACCCTAGTTATGCAAAACTTACTTACGTATTTAAATTTACTTTTTTTAACGGGATGAGCTCTGTTCGTCCTGTCAAGTTAAACAAGTATTTCAGTAGTTAGTCGTGTATAGTTTTATAACTCAGTTTTAACATACCGACTATGACTTTAAATACGCGCCAGTGGTTAAGTGAAAAGTGTATAATGATTTTAAATGTTTTAATTTGGAATAATTATGCATATAATTAAGTTTAGTGGAACTTTCAAACTTTGGTACTGGAATAAAGAAGGTTGTTCAAACTAAAGACGATAGTTTTAAAGTAGTTTCGACTTGAACATAACTTCGCATAAACCATCGTATAAAATCAAATATTTAGAAAATAGATAATTCTTTACAAAGAAGTTTGGAGGTTCGTGGTAACAGATTAAAATTGGTCTCGGAACAGCGCCAAAGAATTTTATTTTATTTACCAATGATTGCTTTATTTCCTATTGTTTTTTTTTAAAAAACGATATTTGGTTAGTTATCACTCACTCATCGATATGCGTTGGTGCCTACAGGGTTTGCTTTGGTTTACTGTCCCCCACTGAAAATCAGTTATGTGACTGAGTGGGTAGACTCTATGGAAGTATTCTTTTATTTATTTATTTTAATTAGCGAGTTTATCGGAATGATTCTTGCCACCGCCAAGCCCGAATAAAGTTTTTTTTAAGTATTCATCGGTCATAAAAGAGAATGTTCGGGACAAAAACCAATTAAATTCATTATCATATAATTTTAAAAATGAAATTTACTTCGTTTTGTTTTTCAAATATTCTCGATATATAATTTTAAAATGTAAATGTACGCCTTCAGAATGGCGTGTGAAAGAGTGTATGACTACAGTGAACAGTCAAAAGTGCATTGTGGGATGATTGATTACCCAGTTCCTGTCAAATTGGGTCAATTGCAGCCGTCAGATACAATGAAGGGTTAACAACGTCCTCGATATCCTTCTATTGAGCTCCACATTCACGATACACTGTAATTATTTTATACTTGTTCGGTGTAAAAACACGGGTTATGGGTAAATGCAATACTACGCCCTCGATAAAAACAACTCAATTGCATTAGCGGATATTACGTCGATCTAATATGGAAGAGCTTGAAATTGTATGATTTTAACACGATTAGGTCGGTACGGGCAGACTACAGCAACGCGATGTAATTCAACGGTGGAAATGAGAATCATGTTAACGATTTTATTGCACGAGAAAATACTGACATTTCTGACAGGAGAGTTCTGGTCGAGAATGAAGGAATTCTATACTCAACTCTTTCCAATCATTGGTATAATATCGGATTAGAATGTAGTTTTATGTTTGGGGATCCAAGTTTGTACTATTTTAAATAGCAAATGTAGGATTTTATTCGCTGCTACTTTAAGAATGTTTTTTTTATCTCTCATTATCGATAGTGGTAGCTTATGCATAACGTGTGAGACTAATACGGTAGATAACGGGATCCAAACCCACCACCAGAAAAATCTGATTGAAAGTTTTTCTGACCTTTTCTTCAGTCGTTAATGCTAATTCAAGGGATAGAGTCCTCTTAAACATCCCTCGGACATCCCTTTCACTATTGTTCTAACTCCCAACATACCTAGTTAGACACCTGAGGTAATGAATACGGCCATTCATTGCACCCTGAACAGGTTAACCACGAAAAATTAAAATATATATAAAATAGTGAAGTACGGAATAATTAACACATTAAAATGATAATTTTACACAAAATCATTGTTACCACTATACTACGTAAGAATATCATTTTGGCGATCCAGCTATCACCCCTCTAAAAATACCTAACAAAAGTTGAGTTATAACTAAAGTGCTATTTAGGACAGGTTCAAAGTAAGAAGCATGAACCAAAATCTTTTAAAAGAGAATCAGTCAAGTAAAACGAGATTTTATTTGAATGCTTATTGGCACGGAAAACCATAAAACCTAATATAAATTTGATTGTACGGAAAGAGGTGAGGTTTACTTGGCAAGGTTACGAGAATTTTCCCTTACGTCTTTTTACGACGTTTTTTCACGTTTTTATCGCATTCCTTCCACAACATTTGAATCTAGGCTGTGTGACCTACTTTTCAATGTAACTTAATACGACATTATTGAAAAAGAGATCCTATTAACTATAGCTAGGAATTAGGTCGAAAGCTGCGTTCCTACTATGGAAAACACAGCAAGCAGACCTTTATTACTAAATTCTTACTGGTATTACTGTCATTAATATCCTTGTAAATCATGCTAATATGAATTCCTTTTAACAAATTCATACTTCTCCATTAATTAATTACTTAACGACTAGCTGTATAATATTGGCTTCTTGTACTGTTTTCTTCTTCAAATTTGCTATGAATTTTACGTGCAAGTTTTCTTATTTTTAAATATACGACTTTTAATAATTTCTATTCCATCAAATGTGTGTTCTATCAATTTTTTTAACAAAATTTAGTAGTGACAACTTATCGAAAAAATATATTATGTGCAAAGTGATAAATGTGTCCCATTCTGACATTTCACATCCATAATGTTTCGAATCTACAATTCTGCCTGCTCTGCCATCTCCCTGTAGGCCTCAAATCCACGATTATTGTGACCAAACAGTGATTATAAACAGTATCTTCAAATTGTACCACACAACAACTCTATACAAACGTTCATACAAAACGTATGACAAATATACATACTATAATGTTTACCGACAATGTTGGCCTTCACATTTGTCCTAACTCCAATACATAGCTAGACACCAGAAGAGGGGTATGCATTGCACCCTTGGCAGATTTCCCACGAAAACATAAATAGTAATAATAATATAAACTAAATATACTGCCCCGGTTCCCGTCCGCGCGAACCGCTTGCCTGGATCGCTCGACCGCCGAAAGTGGACTTTGGTGACCGACGCTTAGCTTTCCCGAAAGTAATTTCAATAAAAAATAAAAAAAAAAAAAATCTCAATAGTAAATACATATGCTGCTAGTTTGAGGAACGTAGTAAATGGTAATTAAGAACACAGCTACTGTGAAGTAATGATGCTCTCTGTTCATTGGGTGCCATCCACAATGAGTCGTCTACCCACGTGACAATATCCGAGGAGTGAGTTAACACCTAGCCTGTCTTGTGACCAACACGATTACTCCAAGTAACGGAAGAGCGAACTTCTAATGATAACAGTGGGAAAAGCTCGCGAACTGGAATTGAAGACTGAAGGGCCTGTCAAGTACTTGAGTATAGGGACAGCGTATTTTCATTGGAACTAACAAAATAAGAAAAACTCTTTTTTATCTGACATGGAATCAATAAGTGGATTAGTTTTGAGGCCATCACACGCGTTGCCAATATAGGATGTTTGCCTTAACCCTTTATTTAACGCCTCTTTTATGGCAAAGAAGGGTATGACGTAGAACTGGGCTAAATTGGACCGACAAATAACCCAACTATGTGAAGTCGAAAGTGCACACGTTTTCACTTAGGTCTCAATGGGTTATTATTTTAGTGGGACTTTCTAAAAAAATAATGTTTCAATGTATATTCTAGGCCATGTCAATGTATAAGTTATTTGAAATAAATGTAAACAAATTGTGTACTTTATTTAATTGTGTACCAAGTTTGTAAATCGTGTACAAATTGTAAAAGTACACATACGTTTTCACTTATAACAATGAGTAATTATTTCAGTGCGAATAAAAAAAAATCGATGTATTTTATAGGCCATGACAATGTTTAAGTTATTTGAAATAAATGTAAACAAATTGTTGTACTTTATTTGTGTAAAATTTTTTTAAATTATGTACATAATTGTAAGTACACAGACGTATTCACTTATGGTTTCAATGAGTTATTATTTCAGTGCGAATAAAAAATTGTATTTTCTAGGCTATGACAATGTGTAAGTTATTGGAAATAAATGTAAACAAATTTGACATTGAACGAAGCTTATGACAACATTTTTAAATGAATAATATTTAGATTGTTAGTTAAATGTAAACAAAAAGATAAAGCGCTTTTAAAAAATCAGACATAAACACGAATGGTAAATTAAAAGAAAGCAAGTTTAAAGGTTTAGCATAGTTGATGCAAATGTCCCCCAAGCCTCCTCTTCCGCAAAAAAAGAAACAAAAAGACAAAAAAAAGTACCACTTTGGATAAACTGATATGGACTCGACAAAAGTTATTCAAACGGAGAAAAATAATGAGTTAGAAATATCAAACTACCTCAAAGTAACTGATTAAATAAACATATTTTGTTTCGTAGTTTGTGTTACTTTCTATTGATATACTTCATAACGTACACGATGGCACTACCATATAAATTTTACAAAAATAAGATTCACGGTATTTTTTTATTTCATCTTAAATTCTCTGATGAGGCTTTAAAATAAAATGCCTTCATTCATATTGAAAATTAAGCGATTTCTTTATCCCCATTTTCACTGTGTAAATGTTCACAGATTAACTTGACAAAATGAGAGTTATGGAGGGGGTTGGGGGGGGAGGGAAGTGGAGAAATCTGAGTTCCTTTCATTTGGAAAGTTTTATTTCGATAATGTCTACTAAGGGGTTTAAATCGATCATGGATTTGTTACGGAATGAGGGTTAGTAAAGGAACCCTGCGGATCCTTTGTGTGAGAGCGAACAGTTGGCCCCGAATTGAACTCTGTGTAACAGTGAGCTCCCATGAATCTGTCTGCCTGTCTGTCTGTCTGTCTGTCTGTCTGTCTGTCTGTCTGTCTGTCTGTCTGTCTGTCTGTCTGTCTGTCTGTCTGTCTGTCTGTCTGTCTGTCTGTCTGTCTGTCTGTCTGTCTGTCTGACAGTCTATCGAAATATAAGGCAAATTAATAACTTTTTGATATTTGAGTCCGATTAACGAAAGTCGTTATACGTTTTATTAATATCAGAAATGAAGAAAATCATAATTAAAATAAAATAATTATAAGTTTATTTCAGTAACTATATAACATTATATTATACACACACTATATGAATTTCACACTAATCATATGCCATATTTGAATATCTTACGTTTAAAACAAATAATCTTATCCAAAATCCTGTAATCTAAATAATTAAGAGACTAAAAGTTAATATGTGATAAGTTTTTCATAAAGATACTCAAAATAAAGCATTAAATAACAAATAATTGCTGCAGAAGGTCTAAGAAATTATTTATTATTTGATATCAGCTAAAAGTAGACTAAGCTGTTTGTCAAACAAATAAGATTATAATTGTTTTCATAAATGGGATTAACATGTATAGATGCACATCATTACCAATTTCGAATTTCCTCTATAAAAGTGGCTATGATGCTCGCAATATATATAACGCGTCAAACAAATTTAAAATTCCTTTGAAGTCAAGATGCGTTGAGTTGCATGGCCGCTTGTATCGTCGGCGAACGATCAGAGTTCTGAATATGAAACCTGTGAGATATTTTTGACGTGTTTTGGTTTGTTGAATTGCTAACGGATTTTGTCAGAAACATGGATGAATAGGAATTGGGGTGTTCGAGGAAAAACCTTTGGTGAATTTCCCCGCAGTTCTGTTCAGTTGAGCCCGTAGAAAACCTGCTGGTTAGCTCCACGGCAAGCTGTGGCGTAAATCTTAGGGGACTTTTTCAAAGGAAATAAATTAACGGTTCTCTTTCATACCAATACCTTCTCTTTCTCAACCTGTTTCTTCATAATAGAAAAGTAAATTTATTGCACGTTACCCAATATATTTTAAATGTAGAAGATGAAAGCGTCGATTTACAACACGGCTGAACTTGTATGGGGAGGAAATGCAGCGGCGCCGGTTGGGAAGCGTCGATATTGGATGTAACTTAGCAATACAAATAGCTTAATACGCTAGGGGAACATAGAAAAATCGAGAAAGTTTTCCCTACCAGTCTCGTAGACTAAAATAGGTGTACTTTAATGCACCGATTTCTTACACCCATTAAACTTTACACAAAAGAACAAAAATGAAGTTTGAAAAATTGTGTTTCTCAATACACGCCACATAAACTGCGAATATATCCGAACACAAATGTATCTGTTATAATTAGATTCTTGAGTTAAGCTTCATTTGATAATACAACCGATGGTTGTGATATTGTAAACATAAATCTTACTAAACTATTTAGACCGAAAACAATTAACTGCCGATATTTGTACGGTAACTACAGGCGCTGGAATGTTTACGTTATAACGTGCAAATGTCCATGTTTGACTGATTTTAGTATACGGTCTAGTAACTGTTAAACTATGACTAAATAATGTTATTGTGAAACTCAATTAAGCCAACATTTGCCAATGATAATGGCACAGTATTAAATCCGCTCTCAGTATAAAAATGCTGCATTCTTATTTAGCTTCAAGACATAATCACTCACTTCTGAATTTGAATTTTACATTATATACTCACTATTTCTTACGGACTTGCGAGAGCTTTTGTTTTAACGGTTTTGTTGTAATTTTAAGTGAGTTTAAAATTGAAATTTATATGGTTTGAGAAGATGAATGCAACTTCATGCTACATTTTTATGATGAGTACAATGTCAATCCTAACACAGAACTCCTGAACGAATAATCGGTTATAGAAATAGCCTCACATTTATGAATCAGAAGAACTATTTAAATATCCTCTTTTAAGAGTCTTCACGAGACATTCGTGTATTCTGCACGCTCGTAAGTAGGCCTACTCACATATATTTGTACAACTCTCTGGAGAAAATTTAAAATTACATATGCGAATTCTTAAAAACACAAAACACTGACATTTTTATACAGGACAATATTTAAAAAAAAAATTGCATTATGAAATAAACACTATACTATACACAGTGCCTAAGAGTAAAGTTGACGCACCAGAGGCTCCTGTTGTGTGACAACATGACAACAACTGTGTGCCAGATGCATTTATTACGTAAAACAATTCTGTTTATTGTATGTTGCTCTGTATACAAATGTAAAGTGTTGTATGCATTTCAGACTTCGTAGAATATGTAATTTCCTATTTTCTCCAGAGCGTTGTACAAATTAATGTGATATTAGTATATTATTATGTATTATATTATTTATTAATAATTAATAATATATATATGTATTATTAATGTGAGTACTTTTAGGAGTCGTGGAAAACATAAATGTATCGTGAAGACTTTGGACATGGATAAATAAATAAAAAATAATATTAAATTTTATAAGAGTTTTACCCATCAGTTATAGAACATGATTTGTGGTTGTTTTGGCGAAAAACATTGATTTGATATTGACGCAAATTGTGGAAATCGGACAAAATTAATTTGAAATTGATGGTTACAACATAATGAGCTCTCTGCAGTGCATAACAACACGATGTTTGTGCAGTATACACAGTAGATTCAACTGTGGAAACTGCTAAATATTATATTATCAAATGTTCAACCACGATTGTAAGCAATTACGCAATGCAATACAATGTAAAATACATAATAATACACGCGGATTAAAATAATGCAAAGCCAACGAAAAACAAAGTACAAACAATTATTACATAAGTGGCAAAATTAAGTACAAGATAGTATCATAAATTCAAGTGTTTAATTAATATTTATGGAAACGCCAAAAGGATGAAATATTTACACCATTTTGTCGTCGTATAAAATTAAAGAAAAAGTTAAAACTAATAAACAACATAGCCAAGTGAAAAGATAACACACGTTTTGGAACAAGATTGCGATAACGATAAACCCTAATTCGCACTTATGTTTTTTTAAATTTGTTTACATTGTGTACAGTATTGTAACATGCATCTTGTCTTTGTTGCAGCTCTCCCTCAACATGATCCCCTGATAGACGGAATCATGTCTGAATACTCTCCGGGCGACTATGTCACAGTATTGTAACATGCGTCTTGTCTTTGTTGCAGCTCTCCCTCAACATGATCCCCTGATAGACGGAATCATGTCTGAATACTCTCCGGGTGACTACGTCAACGGTAACTGTACTTCAGCTCGATCTAACCCGGCAGCTACACTCTCTTGGTTCATCAACGACGCCAAGGTAAGAACTCCCTTGATTTAGTTATGGTCAATGATGTACGTGTTCTTAATTTTTTCTTTGTTTCATTTTAATTTTTTGTTTCATTAACTTGTTTCTATTGATTTTGAACATCTCATGCAAAATGCATAAATTTCTACCTAAGCTGCTACTTACAGATATTGTTGACAAATCAGAGATAAAAATAAATATTTCCAATACTACACACATTTCGAATTAAAATAGTGATTATATTTTTTAAATCGCCTATTAACAATTTCGCATATTTAAATCAACAAATGACAAACCCCGATTAAAACATTAAATTAAAGAAAAGTACAAGAAGGCTGCCATAGCGAGTAAGGCAGTGGCTATAATTTAACAATGTAGTTGATATAACATGAAGTCGGTGTCAAAAAAATTTAACTGGTGACAGAGGCTTGTAAAAATCTAGATTTTACAATTTACTCGTCGTCATTTGACGGATATGACATCATTAAGGCCCAGTTCCCACAAATTGGTTTAGTCCTAAGAGAATAGGATTTACAGGCCACTAAAACATTACCAACCAATCAGGATAGCGGATTTCTTGTGAAACAAAATCAAAGTTGTGGGAACTGGGCCTAACGTATCAAGACCTTCCTCATTAATTTTCACACAAGACAAAAGTCATAACCAAGCATATTACCCATGTCAACAACAAATACACCTAAATGTGAAGACATCCAACAACATATTATTAAATTATTATGTCGTGAAAGAGATAACATCATAGAAAATCAAAAATTTAAAGATCGCAGTAAGAAATATTCGGGAAACTTTAACCATGTATTATGTAATTAATTGCTACAACATAAGATCCTAGTAAGTAAAACAAAGCATGCACAGACATAACACCGCTGTTGATAGTCATATATTTTGTACCTCGACAACCAACCCTTCATAGATGTAAATACAATTCAAGTACAGAACAATCCTCTAGGAAAGACGCATTAGAATAGCGGGTACTGTAAAACAACGAGACAAATTCAAAGTGTATCTAGTTACACGAATGCTCGTACATGCTTTGAGCTAGCAACGTTTCTATGTTATAATACATCATTCTAACTGGGGAAACCTAACTGTATCTTGAAGTTATAAGTGGCATTGTGCAAATGAAACGAAATACTTGAAATACAATAATATGTTTGTTCTAGACCATTGTCTTATTCATCATTGTTGAAAATATCAGGTGAACATACAAACAGAATCATTAATTAGAATCTAACCTCTTCCGTGTATGTTGGCAAAAGATGAGTTTCACATATCAACATCACTCATCGTTTCTACAATGTTTTCTGAGATAATGCCGCAGTAATGAAATGTTGCGATAGTGGACGTCCAAAAATGAGGATGACTATAAGAATTACAATGAACACATAATCAATGATGACTCAAAATTGGTTTCTTCTTGTAAAATTAATAATTTTACCAAAAAGAAACCAATTTTAACCTCCTTTTTTGGTTCCTTGATGAATATTGAGTTTGTTTTTTATTATGATGATGGTTTTCATTTTGCGTAACGTCTCTTTAATGCACTTAGGCTATTTGATACGATAAGTGGTGCTAGATGATAATGATTATGAAGGACAATGACAAATAAAAACTCATTCCTTATTCGTGACTCGAATAACTCGTCCTCGTAGAGCCACGCTTCGGACCAGCGCCCTAATAGTATGTGCTGCCGCGGACGGCTTTATTTTGTGAAACCCCCTATTTAAATATGTATATTTACTTACTAGGCGTTACTTTAGCTGCAATTGTAAAATATGAGACGTAACATGTTAATTCATCTCATCGGTACAAGTTAAAGCGCGATTAGATAGGAAGAACTCTGCGTAAAAAGTTAGTTTCTAGACTTTTCTTTGCATCCGTTATTAAACTACTAAGCAGTCTTGAGCGACACAGCCTTACAATTAAGTCTGGCAAAACATTGCAGGCGTCTAGCCCACGGCGTTGTTATAAGGTACACGACGTGTGGGGCTCACACCTTGTGAGGACGCGGGAAACGCTGCAGGGGTGCGTAAATACAGAACGCCACTCTTGCAAAATGTTTATATGAATACACGGTTGCCATACACTCCCTCTCGAATACCGTTGTCTCTGTAACTATTGAAGTTCTTGTTACCATGACACAGATGCAATTTATTTAGGGGTGTGCGAATAGTGATTTCAAAGTCCGAATCGAATATCGTATATAAATAGTTAATTATTAATAATTCGGATATCTAATTAATTTTTACCAAAAATTATAAGATCTACTATATGTATTCGATATAAATATAAATTGAAAAATAAATAATAATATATATAATATATAATAGTATAAATAAAAATAAATATATTGAAATAATAAATATATAAATTGATAGTAAATAAATTAAAATTAAAATAAATGCATAAAACTAGTTACATGCGAGTCACAATCGCATACAAAATTATTTAAACTCTGTTTTTATCGATTTTCAATAGATACGGGTAATAGTAATCCTAAACTTGATTTGTTCACCCTTGACCTCGCAAAAAAGTACGAAATTCTGTTAAGTTTCATAGCCGTAACTAGATTGCAACAGGCGAAGACACAATTGCCAAACCCGGGTCTGCGCGTCGAACCGGCATCACCACGTGGTTTTGGTGGAGGCGCCGGGTCAGACTAGAAATGTGAATACATTTTGTAATTTCAAAAAATATATAAATATTAGCTGACATCTATTCGCTATTATTATTTAAATTTCGAGTATTCGCACTTACGTGGTCAGTATTTATGTATCTGGTTTTAATAGGAATGACTTCCGTTAACGATTAAACAATTATTAAAATCACTCAAACTTACCTGTTTTTACCACTTATTTATCGAAACGTTTTGCAAATTCTAAAAAGTAACGTAATACTTTTTCAATTGACCGAAAAAGGAGGGTTTTTTTTTCTATACTATTTATAAACGATATAGCCCAAATCATATAAATTGACTTATTCATTAAAATCTCAAGGCAAAATGAAGGTTTTTATGTACAAAAATACACCTTTTTGAAAACTCCGCCCAAATAACTAAAGGCTAGAGATTGACAAACGCAACTACCCGGTATCGCGTTATAACGTCAGTAACACTGTAGAATCGCGTGTCTGAGCTGCAGACCAAGCGTTTCCCACATAAACAACCCAACCCAAGCATTTTAAACGTGAATCAAGGATTTGTAACTTACCCATTGCATGATCATTCTGTTCATAGTAAATCTTAAACGTGACCCATACAAGTTGATTAATTCTTGATTTTGAGCACGGAAATAAAATAAAGGTGTAAATTACGTGCATTTATGTATTAATTAACTATTAATTTCACAGTAGAAACTTGAATATCGAAGTCTGTATTTTTACCGTTAGAACTTAATTCTGACGCCATATAGACGTTGATTATTTGTGTTAGCTCCATGGCATTTCTATTTTTATTTATTGCTTGATAAAATAATTATATAAATTTCGAAAACTTTGAGAATTAAAAGTTTAAATGCACCTACGGCAGAGTTTAAACTAAGCTAAATTAAATGATTGAAGAAAAGTTCGATGCATAATATCAAACACATTATGCTATGTAGAGCAGCGTTATAGACGTCCGGCGAAGCTCATCAGCTTCACACATGAAGTTTCTAAAGATTAACATAATGGCGATTCCAGTAGCGAACATGATATTAATTTTGAGTATAATATCTAGTTTGTAATTAAAATTTAAATTGTATAATAAAGTGCATAACTAACGTCTATTCATTCATAGTCTACACATACATGTTCAAGTAGGGGAAATTTAACACTTTATGTAGCAAATTTCCCTAATATATCCAAAGTAACTGTTTACATAAAGTATTTAATTTATAGTATAAAGACGTGACGTAAAACGTCCCTCCAACGGTCATGGCTGACAGGTGGGCAAAAATTACACTGGCACCATCGAAACACATGTTAAAGGGGTGCATTTTATTGAAGATTCCTGAAAGCTGCATACTATTTGGTAGTAAACCAATCGAACATGATATATTCTAATATCTGTTGTTAACACTTTAAGGAAACAATGGCAATTTAAGCTCTGATTTTGTTTAAACAATTAAAAGCTGTGACCCTGTAAAAGTAGGTATATGGGCTATGCCAGCTGGCCACTTTCTACGCTTTAGAAGTAAATCTACCGTTTCGAGAGTGACAAAAAGTATTTCAATATTACTGGAAGAACCACAGCTATCCGATATATTGACATTTTGCGTCGTACAAGCTTTTTAATCAGTGTAGGCGTGATTTCTTCCTGTCCGCCTATCGTAGCCATGATAAAATTGCATTCGTTGCTTACCAGTCGCCCAAAGTAAGTAGATACTGCGCCGCCAAAGTCTGTTACGGTTAAAAATAGCATGAAATAGAAATAACAACAGATACGAAACTAAAGGGGTGGGGAGCAGGGTTGACACCCGCTTCCTTTCTCTAACTAAAAATGGTCCTTAAGAGTGTTCACGAGATAGACATGTACACGGCACGCTCGAAAGCACTCAAATTCAGATGTACAACGCTCCGGAGAAAATTGAAACGACAAACGAGATTTCTAAAATGCACAAGACACAGATATTTTTATGCAGAAGAACATACAACAAACAGTATTGATGTATGTAATAAACCCTACTATACACCATTGTTACGCATAAAGTCGACGCAACGGGAAAAAGAAGAGGTTGTTCCCGCCGCGTTGACTTTACGCTTAACTTTAGTAATAGTAGTGTTTATTACATAAAGCAATTATGTTTGTTATACGATCTTCTGCATAAAAATATCTGTGTTTTGTGCATTTTAGAATTCATGTATGTCGATTGATTTTTTATCCAGGGCGTTGTATATTTGAATTTGAGTGCTCACGGGCGTGCAAAGGTCGACGCAATTGTCTAGTGAAGACTCTTAAATTCATTTCAAAATTCTGTAAACCATGAAAACATATAATATATTTTTTTGAAGAATATGAAAACCACAATAACTATTGATAAAACTTTTACTCAAAATTAATCTTCCAAGCATTATAAACTATTATTTTTGATACATCACTAATAACTCGATAGGGTGAAGAAAACTTGAGCGATATTGAACTTTCAAATGAACATGTGCGCATGCGTGTATAGAATGTCAGTTTCGCCATTGCCGTTCAATCTTGCTCGAGATTTTGAGACCGTAATACATCTAACACTTTAATGGATACCTTAATCACCTCATTATTAAAGCCCGCGTAGGATCTGAGTTGACCAGTGCATTATTTAGTCGGTACCCTCGCTTCGGGCTAACCAAGCCCCATACGTCGCAAGTTCAAGACTATTGTAAGTGAGTTTACAGACAGAAAGTCTCATATTATACTCGTAGACGAACTAGTGATTTCTGTGTTATAACTTCAAATAGATTGTTTACTTTTTCAATGTTTGTTTTCTTTCTATTGAGACGCAAAGGAAGCAATTTTATTTACCAATTTTCTTTTGCCTACGGTTGTACGAACGATTATAAATAAAATAGACCCAAAGCCTCCGGAATGATTTTCCAGCAAGAAATCCAAGCAGACAAACACTTTATTTCAACGAGAATGGTTAGGGATATCTAGTTAGCTAGAGCGGTGGTTCTTAAGAAAGTAAAGAGTTTATTGCAATGTCAATTTGATTTCCTTGCGACTTGAAAACACTTATTTTTACTTTGATCTTCATTTTTACACTTTTTGAACCTTCTCTATTGAATTAAATGCAGCACTTAAATAGCTTTCAGTATTTAAAGAAACACTAAGACATCTAAGAAAAACGCTCAAGTTGATTCTAATTCTATAAATGGTTTCGCATATAAAACGTTTCTTAAAAGAAAATGATAAGAAGAAGCGTTTTTCTCATTTCCTCATCCTTCAAAGTGTGAAATGAAATAGATTTCGTTTTACGACACTCGAAGATTTATCATATTCTTTTCTAGGTCATATCAATTTGACAACTCCGAACTACTATCATGTCTAGACGGGTTTATTTAAAACAGTTGGGGTAGATGGTTCTCCTTTGCCAAAACAATATTTACTTTCAATAAAAAGTGACACTCCAAGGTCGAATTAATCTAGATTTTCTAGAAATGTTAGGTCTTTCTTATATGTACCTAGGACGCGCCAATTCCATGACGGATTGCCTCTGCTCGCTCTAGATTTAACACATCGTCTACCTTCAAGTCATGAAGTTTCTTTTAGAAGTAGATATCTCATATTATAATAAACCTTCCGCAGATAAGAGACGTAGCGTATTATACACATTATTGTAGTACAAGTTGGCTCATTATTGGAGGAAAGCTACCCGTATTCTCTGAAAGGACTGAGAAAATGTTAACAAAAAAACTTTGCGATAACCTCTATGAAATATGAGGCAAACTTAACACGATATGAAAAGTTTTGAACCGGGAGAGAATAAACAGTCTCGCCGTCGTAATACGGTACACCGATATAGGCACAGAGCAAAGCCCTGGTGTAACCTCAGTTCAGGGCTCAAAGCACTTGCAATGCAGCTGGCGGATCAATCTTCACGTTTGATAGGTTCTTTGCAAACTTTCACTGGTAAGCTAAAGATTCAAAGAGATGAAGGTTTCAGATAGATGTGTGATTACGAAGCTTTTAATGTAAGAGGGAAGTTCCACTATGTAATATGCTTCACCTTTATGTCCTACCGTCTGTGTGGCACGTCTGGCGATTAATACTGATTGTGTCTCCGACTGATATGCGTTTCACACTAGCCTTCAACAAGGATGAGTGTACAGTATGTTTATGGTAGCCATGGTGGTCAGGGGGCTTGATGAGCCTCAAACAATAATAAAATACATTTTTGCCGACAAGGAGATTTTATAGATCGGAATGAATTTTATTCGTAAATCTTCCTTCGAAAATCTGTTAATGCTTCGCTCCCTGTTTTGGGTACTCCCAGTCCTCCATACCCGTTGTTCACTCAATTAATACCATAAATAGTTGTTTCTATCAATTTTTTTAAAAATTGTATTATATAAATTAGTAAAATTATTTAATTGGATGAGCGAAGCGAAGAATTCAATTTCACTGACCCCCCCAAAAAAATTAGCTCCAGTGTTTTTTTTTTTTGTATTTCTGTTTGTGTGTTCGCACTCTACCGGGAAAATGGCACAAGCGATCTTGATGAAAATTTGAGGGGACCTTTGAAATCTCTGAACTTAGACTTGCCACGTTTTTTGGTACAATCGATCAAATTAATATTCCTTATTATGAGGTCCATATACCTGTTCCCCCCACCAGAACATTTCGTTTCAAAAACATGTTCATAATTTTGCACCAATTATGCACCATTTTGCACCCAAGTCCCGAATGTTGCACCTCAATACTTTCAAAGATACGACCATTTCGAAAAGGGGGGGCTAAGTTTACGCTGACCCCCCCCCCCCCTTATGCTTGGCAAACGGCTACTCCGATCTTGATGAAACTTTATGACAACGTTTAAAATCACTGAAATTATTATATGTTATGATTTCAGAGACATTTGAAGAAATATTTCTCACAAAAATCGTACTTTTTACGATTTTTCCACCGATTTTACGATTTTTCCATGATATTTGGGGCGATAATCAACCAAAAAAGCTCATCCATCAACGCGACGACTGGAAAAAGCGTTAGCGAAGCGGCCTAGTTCTTATCGCGGGTGTTCATGGCAGTACATTAGTAGCCTAGGTACAGGAGTTCCGTCAATAGGTAGCGTAGTTACTTAATCGGCAAATTGTCGGATGGAGATACACAAATCTCTTGTAATGGCGGTGCTGGGTTAGAATAAAACAACCTCCTTCCTCTTATCCTCTTTTTAAATAGGGCTAGCTTTACCCCCTGACCTTTATTTAAGGCAATGTCAACAACAAACGCATGCCAATCGAAGGTCATGTTCGGTTTTTATCTGAGACGTGACACACGCACAGACGGATGGACAGAAAAGAGATATTACGCGGAGATTGCCCCGTAAAATCATCTTATACGAAATAATTTGTATTTCTTAGTTAATGGTTAATCAATGTGTAGGCCGTACATATTTTTTTTATTAATTTGATACAATCTTAGACATTATTTCAATGTACAAGTATTTTTAAGTGACAATAATATCACTTTGTTGACAAGTATAGCGGTTCCAACGAAAGAATGCAGATAGCTAGAAATTGTTTCTCCAACATAACGACTTTGTCAACTCTATTCACGCTAGCTCAGCGTGGATCTAGCAGTAACACACGGAAGAACTCTGTGATCTAGCACAGATAATTTTTGCTTGTCAGTAAAATATATTTCATGAGTCGACATTACTTTTACCGCGCATTCATACTACCCCCACCACTACAAAGCATCTTCATTCTTTCGTTGGAGCTAGCATAGCAAATAGTTTGCATTGCGTTGAAATTAGATTCATCGCTTTGAATCATGAGTTAGTTGAAACAACATGAATGACCTAGTAACCGCAGTTAAGGTAAATGAGTTTCGACCACATTGAATGATAACTACAGTTACCAACAAGCTAACTCAAGTTATGAAGTTAAGTCTGCAACAACCATTGTCCTTCCTTACACCTGTACAACCATACAAATATAATCTTCATACTTGTTGGAACAACATGACCTGCTAACCGCAGTTAGGGTAAATGCAATGATATTTAATTAACATATATAGTAAGCTAGATCCCCAGTCATTGGTCCACTGACGTGTCAATTAGAAGCCATCTTGAATAGGTCAGTTCCTTGTTAAAGTAGGTTGTAGCGATTTGTAGTCCAAATATTTTTCAAGATGGCTGTCAGGTTGACAGGTGAGCATATTAGCCATAAACACCAAATGAATACTAAATTCCATTATGCAATCCCATGCTGCATAAGCTAAAACCATATCAAAATACTCCAGAAAAAACTTAATATCATTAAAAACATAATGTCAATCATTATAAATTGAAGCGCCAAATCGCCATCTAGAATAGGTCAATTTGGTACGCTCGCGCCTGTACGGACGTTTTGGAGACTGGGGATGCCTACTATAGTCGGTAATTAGTATCATTGGGTAAATGAGTTTCGATAACATTGAATGATAACTACAGTTACCAACAAGCTAACTCAAGTTTTGAAGTTAAGACTGCTAGGGTTCAAACATCCATTGTCCTTACCTTACACCTGTACAACCATACAAATATAATCTCCATACTTTATTTCACAATCCTTTCAAGATTCCCAATGTCTAGTGCATAGTTCCTAGTCGTGTTTCCATTGATAATCTCCACGACGCATCTCCACTTTGTTCCAAGTAAATAAATGGTGTGTACGATGTACGAAGCAACGATCTCTGAAGCGGTTCAACTTTATCTTAGCACAAATAAATGTAGCTGGTTCGTAGATAGTCGAGACAGAGCACAATAAATTACAGTCATTGGGCGCACATGTAAGGACGTACAAACACACTCAAGTGGCAGGGGATAAAGTAAGAATGATGCTGTTACAGTTGGGAAATGTGAGGACAAATATTATCCTTTGTTATTTATAATACTTGGGGTTCAACGTTAGGGGTGCAACTTAGATAAATAGTTAAGAGCCTGCGCAAGTCTATTCTGCCATGGTATCATCTCCTCTTGCTGACCAATGATATTTAGTTATTTTTAAACAAACTTTGGGACAATGCCAAGTGTGGCAGGGATTATTTTTAAATTAACTCACTCCACACACCCCCAAAACACAAAATTATAATTTTTAATTTGAATTTTCGCATTTTTTTGGACCAGTCTCTGAACCGATTTCAAAACAAAATGTATATAATATATGTTACATATTAAAAATTATATAATAATGTATATAAACACATTCGAGATATAACGATAGCAGTTAACATGTTGTAAGCATAGGTACAATCGACTTGATTTATTTGATTTTGATTTTGATATTGCCTAACGTCTTATATTAATGCACTAAGGCTATTCGAGACGATGAGTGGTGATAGATGAGGATGAAGATGAATATAAGAGAGGAGGGGATACCCGGTACCGGCACGTAGCCCACTCCTTTCGTAAAGTACCAAGGGGACCAACGGCTTTACGTATCATCCGAAAGGAACGGTGTAACCTTTACAGTCCTACTGGTTCCTCCACTAGCACAATCGACTTCCTCAGAACTTATAAGTGTGAGTGAGTGTGTGTGCGGTGCGGGCATAACCGTCTAGAAGAAAACACTAGTTCCAAGTTAAGCCGTATGGTACGTGATGCGCTGACATCGCATCTTAACTGTCAATAATGTTATTCAGGTGGAATAGAAGGTGCTAACTTATAGTTTATCCATGGTAGAGTGCCAAGAAATAACAAAAAGAACGTGATGGAAAGCATTTCTCCACTGAGATCGATAAATGTTCATGTAGGTTGTTTTTTGGATCGTGGAAGACGAGTTCTAATGGCGCGAAAACGTTTTTATTTATTTGCTAAGTGTTTGAGCTTGGGAACAGCATTGCGTTGCAAGTGCAGTGCTTTAGTAGACATTGGGTGCACTTTACAGCATGAATCAGCAGTTTTGGATGACTGGTTTTTACCAGCAGCTGGTTTCTATGTATCTTTGGTCATAACTGTCTATTTCTAACCATTAATCTCTCATCACACTTCAAAGTGTGACGGGAATTGGTTTCTTTTGAGAATCTCAAGAACCCAAACACTACACAGAACACTACACCCTACACCCTACACCCTACACCCTACACCCTACACCCTAATGGCTACTCTACACTCTACACTCTACACTCTACACTCTACACTCTACACTCTACACTCTACACTCTACACTCTACACTCTACACTCTACACTCTACACTCTACACTCTACACTCTACACTCTACACTCTACACTCTACACTCTATTAGTATCAGCTGAGTATTTGAATGACATTTTCTCCACAAGTCCGACTGACTAGTGCTGTCTAGTAGAATATCTACACACTGAATAACTTATTGTAAATTTAATTTAATTTACCATTTACCATACAATTTATAAAATAATGGTTTACACACATTAAATAATGGCATAACGAACACTTGTGAACTTTAATTATGCAGTTTTTAGTTAAAAACATCCATTACTGAGATTATACATGACACAATTTAAAATTAACATAATCTTTATTCTTGACGGTAAATTTTCAGGAACTCAAATAAACAACTAAATACACAGACAGACGGACGTGTATCACGTACCCTATCAGATCTCACACGGGTGGGTAATGAGATGGGTCCTAATCTAGCGGATTCGCTGAACACTGCCAAGAGAGTGCAGTAATGTCTGTCTGTACTTATCCGCAGATAAATCAGACCGAGGGAAGGTCGGATTACCCACTTCTCAGCTGTTAGTGTGGTCGAACTGTTCTAGACGCTTGCCCTGAAGATAGAAGATCTGGTTCGCTTGAGTTGCAGCAAGAGCATCTTCCGTCTCTATACATGAAATATATTTCAAGTCGGTTTATGAAATGTTTCATCAGACATATACACTTGATAAAACCGAATGGCAACCACTTCTTTCATGTAAAATTGTTTGGAATAATATGAAAATTTAGATAGTATACACCGCAAAGTTTGTGGCTAAATTTATAAATATAGTTGAATGGTAAATTTAAAACTGCATTGAAACGAGACCAATAATTGAAATGCATATTATCGGAACAAAATTATGAATAACATAATAATTTGTTTTGAAACATTAATTTGGGTGTTGTATTAATAATAACAATACAAAGAACGATGGGCTTTAACTTCAGACTGTGTTGCTTTCACACCGATTTGTGCGAGTTCACGGGATTTTTAGACTTAATATGTTAGTCCTTATTAAACTCACTTTTAACACCATATTCGCTGCAAAAGTGGTGGACTTGCTTCAACCCCTATTTGGTGTTATTTTAACAAATGTAGCCAAAAGTTTGCATTGCACATATGCAGGCACATTAGGATTTTAAAAGAGTAACTTTGAGATTATTTTACAAATTTCATACTAAGGAAGCAATATTAAATATTTCTACACTCCCATTTTACATTACTTCTAAACTTTTTGTATATAGCTTATTACAATTGTTCACGTCTGAATAAAATATTGGCTATGTCCTACACTAGTTTGCATGCACATTCTGAGGTAGAATGTATATAATTAAATATCGCGTAGTTCACTCTGTTTATCATAACTTTCTTAACACAAATATCTGTCAGCCAGTATTTCAGTTAGTGAAGTTGAGCATAAACAATCCCACTACAAAGTACAAAGACACATCGCAGACTGCGGGTAAAGTGGCAGCCATTTAATTACACGGAAAGCAGACGGAATCTGGGCCATCACAATGACAACGAGATAATGGGACTTATTAGAATTATGACCGAGAACCAACAGCACTCCGAATCTCCGCGCCTAGGCACCCTTTGCATTAATACCGGTGGGTAATTATTATACGTGTGTGGGTGCACGGGAGGGTGGGACAATTAATGAACACCACTTAAAATTAATTACGCGCTACGAGTGAAAATGATAAGGCCCAATTTCTAAAACGTAGTTTATGTGGTTCTATTTAAAGCCTTGGTATATCCAATTCCTTATGCTTTGGCTAGAACACGGCTAAGCTGAACTACGTATGTACTATGTGAAGTCTCGACAAAGGAACGTATTCTACATGTGGGCGTACGTGACCACGGAACACAACGTCTGTGTAACTTTGCTTAGAACTTATGGAAGGTATGAATTCTAACACGTTGTATCCTTTTAGTAAATTTAAAATGTTACTACACTGAACATTGAAAGCAAAATTCAACTCTAATAATATTTATGGAAACAGTACAGTACAGTATAGTACAGATAAGTTTGTCTTAGTACAGTATAAGTGCAATAAGTTTGTCTTAACTTTTGCTTTAAAATATACAGTAACGGATATCGATATATTTATCCTTAAAAGTAGAATTATAATGTGTCCAGAGGGGAGAACGCTTTTAAGCCATTAAATCGCAGAATTTTATGTGGGGTAGGGGAGCTTTGGACTTCGGTGTCATTCAGCTGTTGATTAAAGATATAACTACGTAGCATGAAGCTGGAAGAAGCTTATGGAACACATAAGTTTTACGCAGTGCAGTTACACTCTTCAGTGACTAATTTAGTTATGAAGGAATTTTTAAAGGCTTTGAGGACTCACTCAATTGCGACATTCGTTTCAACGACTAACATATTGAAAATATTGAAAGAATATTTGAGACAGTGACGGTTATCGAACCTGTGCCCTTCCAAATCAGAGTCATCATGAGCTACCTCTGTCGGCAATAAAACGATATAGGTAGAAGAGATTAGTTTTGTTCTTCCAACAAAACTTAACTGTTCGTGATCACGTTACACGTTCCAGCAATCTAGTTCACATTCCCCTGCATAATCTATCTCCCTATTTTCTCTAAGGGGCCATACTACTTAGCATCAATCTTATATATAATGATCTCCCGAGTAATTCTCTAATGCTCGTCTGATACTTCTTTTGAAACCTTATCCTTGTTACAAAAACAGCAATTACTCTCTTCTTGTTTACCTATCCTATGGGTAAACCAAATAAAATTACAAAATATAAAAAATCACATTATTTATGTAGTGTAATTATTATTTATCATGTTTAAAATTAAGATATCAACTCCCTCTGTTGAGGAGGTCTATACTTTTTATTGGTAAAGTGAAAGAAAAATACTTAATTTTTTCTTGGAGAAGCAGCCAAGTGTGGAACAATATCTCAAAACGTTTTCTGATTCATCTTCGAATAGAGGCCATGAAAATATGAATCAAATATTGTTATACTTATAAATGTATAATGGGATTGAATAAAATAGATGTGCATTGATATGTTTCAGAAAATGTTAACTTAAATAGACCCGGAGCTAATTCCTGTGGGAGCGATATTACGAAATTGGTTCCCCCCAAACTTAACATCTCAAATCTGACTTGACCACGTGTTAGTAAGCACCTTATGAAACAGACCCAGTAGTTCGTCACTACAAATTGTGTATACGTTTTTTTTTTAGAGGCCATTTGTTTTTGAATGTGCAATCATTGAAACGCTTACTCTCTACTGTCTAAAAAATACAGAACTCGGGATCGGTTAACCGATATTATTTTTTAAAACACCGATTTGTAGGTACTGTATGCTTTCCATATAATATACAATCAATTTTTAATAAACATATGATTTCATTCTTAAAAATTGCAGACACGCCAAAAATAGTGTAAATAATTTCACTAACAGGTGTTTCAAGCATAGTTCGACACATTTTTTTGGTTGCTAGCAAGATGTTTTTTATATTTGATTATGATTAAAAAACAAAATTCATGAACTAAACTAATAGAATGTATAGATTTTTTGGATTTTTAAGATGATACGCGTTGAGGATGAGCATTTTCACGGGATTGATCGCTTTTTAACTGGTTTTTAATCCAACTTCATTTCGTCATTGTTAGCATAGAATTATGCTTTGAAAGAAATTTCAACCAACAATACAAGAAAAATGGTAAAATATAATGATACTAACAATGTATTTTAAAGATTTTTTTCATAAATGTTATTTTTACAGGATTTTCGGTTTCAAAAGTGGAAAAAGTGGAAAAGTGCTTTTTTCCCACGTGATTAAATTTATTTGGTTGCACTTTAATTCTTTGAAAGTCTAATATTAGAGTTTTAAAGTTCTCTGAAAATTTAACCCAGTTCGTAGCAGTCTTTTGGGCCCCCGGAAAGCGAAAAACGAACTATAAAGTGTACAAAAATAGAAAAATATCTTAAAATTGATATTTGATGTAACATCTTTACTTGTTTTGCAATAAATAACCTGTCATGTTGTAATATTTATATTGCACTTTAAAGTGGTTTGACTATGATAGTATTGTATGTTTATCTCGCAAAAATGTTCCATTGTTGGCCCAAATTGGAACCGTTGTTCCAAGGATAGGGGCGGCTTAAAGCCTAACAATCGCTCAAATCTAGAAGAAAGCTACAATTAGATAGAAAAAATAGATGGCCCCAAGTTGCGATCCTGTAACTTTCTTATAAATTTGGGATTAATTAAATTAATTAAAAAAATTTACCAAAACATACATTGAATTAAGAGACTACACTGTCGACTTTGGGTATCAAATAAAGCCCATTGAACAAGAATAAATATCCGAAAAAGTATTTGACTAGTTATTGATTAATTTAATTATTAGTTATTAGCAGTTTCGTAAGGGTTTGTTCTGGTGCCCGGTAGCTTAATTGGTAGAGCTATGGCACGTTAAGCCGGAGGTTCTGGTTTCAAACCCCCAGTCGGGACAAACTTTTCGACAACTGCTATGAATCAATAACTATGCCCTTTAAAAGCGGGCTTATGCTTTAAAAACTTATATGAATAAAAATAAAAATAATAAAAATAATAAAAATAATAATAAAAATATAATACATTTAATAATAAAAATAAAATATAATATAATATATAATAATATATAATATTTAATATAATAATAATAATAATAATAATAATAATAATAAAAACCCCCAACAATGTTGGGGTTACAAGCTAGTCACGCTCGAGATAAGTTGCTGGTTAAATTTCTATTGCCGCTGAAATACAAGCATTCCATCTCAAATTTTGACTGCATCTTGATCTACTAGTGACGTACTACAAGTGACATTGAAGGGAAGTATTAGTTTTAATTATTTATACCATTATTTTGTAGTTATATATGATTGAATAGACCTAGGCTATAAATTGCATTGAAACAGTTGAATTTTGTTAATTTTTGACAGTAAGTAGTAGGCATATATTCATTTAGAGACATTTTTTTGTAACTCAGCAAGGTATATATCTAAAATAGTATAATATTTGGGCATTTTACGTAAGCACCGTTATTATTTTGCAGAATCGAGAAGATTGAAGTCTTCTAAATTCTTTCAAATAAGAAAAGATTTATCAAAACAAAAAGGCAAGGAGGTTGAAAAGCGAAGACCTCATCACCCCCCTGAAATTGATGAATCATTGAGAAAAGTGTTTTTCATTCTTTTAGTTGCATTGACTTTATAAACAATAACAAATAATAGGTGACTTTGACAGATAGTAGAATAATTTATCTAGAACAAGGAAAATAGGGAATTACAGACGATGGATGTTTCTGTAATGGAACCATTACAGACCACCAAAGCTGGAAAAATGAGACAGCGCATCAATGGACAGAAGATATGAACATTTGTGTGATGCGTAGCTATTATAGGGTAACGTTATTAGAGACTGTTTTAATAGGTTATCGACAAGAGCCCCATAGGGATTTTGTTCGTGAATATCCATTTTTAGAAGTAAGTGAACAGAGAATAGCTGACCAAAGAAGAATTATAGTTAAAAATAAAATTTTTACCAGTAAACATATTAAATAGAATAAAACGCGAAGTGAAGAACGAATTTACAAGCGCATCAAGATGATAGGCAATACATCAGCAGAGGACAGCGAAGAAGGGGACCGTTCATACCAGAGCTACTAGAACTACCAGAAATACCGGTATTGCCATACCTGCAAGAACTTTCAAATCTACCGGGACACACCAGAACTTCCAGACCAACCAGAACGTCCAGACCTATCAGAACGTCCAGACCAACCAGAACATCCAGATTTACCAGAACGTCCAGGCCTACCAGAACGTCCAGAACCCCTAGAAATACCAAACCACAAAGAAGATCAAGATACTCAGAACAACTAGACGATCAAACACAAGAGGTAGATATGCATAACGCAATAGAAAATACACCTGACATGATCAATCTAAAGAACATCCTAGCTTTAGCATTTACAACAGCCATGCCCAGAGTTTGCGCACTTTACAACCAAAACAGAAGACCATACATACCTAAACCCAAGCTTTCAAAGGAAATGAAGACAGCGTACCATAATGAACACACATATTTTATCAGATTACACACAAGACGAACTATCATTTGCAGACGTTCATGCGGCAATTTATTGTGCCGCTGTAGCAGTGGTTAGATTTTTGGGGCCCTTAAAGGTAAAATCTGCAACATCTTCAAAGGCAAAACAGGAGAAGAAAAGTACGAAATGGGAAAAGCGACTATTTGGGGAAAAATCGTTGAGCTTAGGAGAGATATCGGTCGACTGGAACAATACCGAATGGGTAATCGATCTAAAAATGTGATAAGATACTGCCAAGATATTTTTGAAAGATTAAAGGTTCACGCAAAGCATGAAACACTTAACGAATTCATTCACGAATATTTGGATACACTTAAACAAAAAGAAAGTGCTCTAGCTAAGAGATTAAAAGATATAAAAAATGTAGTATTAGAAAAGAACAAAACCAAATGTTTAAAGAAAAGGAAAAACAGTTTTACCAACAATTTCTAGTACCGAAGAAATAATAGGAAATGGAACACCAACTAAGACAGAGATAGAAGAGTTTGGACGGGAAATAGGGGGGAAACCCCCCGGTAGCACACAACCAGGATGCACAATGGATTCAAGATGAAATTGCTAGGATGAGCGATATTAATGAGATGAGATTCGAAGGTATAACTATTGATGAATCAAAGTCGACAATAAAGTGTACACATAGCTGGAAAGCACCAGGTAATGATAATATTCAAAATTTTTGGTATAAGAAATTCAATACTACTCACAATCAAATTAGAAAATGTCTCAACGAGTTATAAATGGATTTAAAAGAAATACCGAATTCTTACTGAAGGAGAAACCTTTCTCAAACCAAAGGACAATGACACAAAGAACCCAAGTAAATATGGGCCCAAATTACATGTCTACCAACTATATATAAAAATTGACTTCATGCATAACAAATAAAGTATATAATCATTGCGAAGAACACAATATCATGGCCGAGGAACAAAAAGGATGCTGTAAGAACTCACGGGGATGTAAAGAACAACTTATTATTGACTCTACTGTAATGAAATCAGGCACAAAATAAGAAAAGGAATATTCACGTAAACTACATTGACTACAAGAAAGCCTTTGACTAAACCCACCACACACATGGCTTATTCAGATTTTACAAATATATAAAAATCAACCCAGTAATTATAAACTTTTTGAAGACAGTAAGGGAGACATGGAGAAAAAACACTAAAACTAAATATGAAAAACCAGCAGAAAACTACAGATCCAATACAAATTAAACGTGGCATTTTCCAAGGTGATCATTAAGTGCATTATGGTTTTGTCTGTCTTTAAAACCCCACTGTCAATATGCTTAACGAATCGACAAAACGGATTTAAAAATTAAGGACAATAAGTGGTATGTCACACATTTCCCACCTATTCTACAGGGATGACCTAAAGTTGTATGCATCAAATTTGCTCAACTAAACAGTCTAGTCAATACAACATTAGAATTTAGTAAAGATATCTGCATGGAGTTTGGAGTAGACAAATGTAAGACGCTAAATATCGAAAAGGGTAAGGTTACACAAGCAGAAGAGTTCCAGCTAGATGAGGGGAAATAGGATTGGAATAATGACGATAACGATGTATACAAATATTTAGGATTCTCACAAGCTGCCAGAATTGAACATAAATTTTATGAAAGCAAAATTGTAGATACATACAAGAAACGCCCTAAAGTCTACCCTCAAGACGCAACTAAACGGTTTAAAACAAAAATCACGCAATAAATACATATGCTGTACCAGTACTGACATATTCATTCGGAATCATTAAATGGACGCAGACAGACATCCACGCTTTGGAAATATTACTCGTACTACACTTACCAACACAGAATACATCATCCAAAATCAGCAATAGAGAGATTGACACTTCCAAGAGAAAAAGGAGGAGGGGGCCCTAATTGATCTGAACAACTTATATTATAAACAAATAGACATTTTAAAAAAAATACTTTTTTACAAAGAGCAACCAATCCACACTGCATAGGGCTGTGGTGCTAGCTGACAATCTTTAATCCCTCAATCTAGCAAACGAAAAAGTCAATCTACAAGGGAAACTCATAACTGGGCGCTTCAAAAGAGTTACGTCTCTCAGAAAAGACCCTACACAAGAGACATTATGATGAACTACACAAAGGTCACGTAGATATTAAAGCATCAAATAGGTGGTTAAACAAAAGGGGAACTATTTGGAGAAACAGAAGGTTTTATGTGGCTATTCAAGACAGAGTGATTGCGACGAACAAATTTTAAAAAAATACTAATACAAGATGCGACAGTAAACGATCAATGTAGAAATGTAGTGCAAAGGGGGAAACAATCGAACACATCATATCCGGGTGCAAGTCACTATGTCAAACAGATTACCTCTACAGACATAACCAAGTAGCTAACATTATTCATCAAAACTAGCAATCAAGTACAACCTCATTGACACACACACACCTTACTACAAATACAAACCAGAGAAAGTACTAGATAGTAAAGATTACAAATTATATTACGACCGCACAGTTATAACAGACCAAACGATACATCACACAGACCGGATTTAATAATAATTGACAAGAAGAAACAAGAAACTACCCTTATCGACGTTTCTATCCCAATGTGCCATAACGTCGAGACCACGTGGAAGAAAAAAATTTACAAGTTTAGTGAACTTGCAATTGAGATCAAGAAGATGTGGAAACAGAAAAAGGTAAATACAATCCCATTCATTATATCAGCCCAAAGGCATTTCATACCGAAGAAGCTACATGAAAGCATTAAAAAAACTAGATCTTCAACCCAATGTATACATCGAGACTCAAAAGGCAGTAATACTCAACACGTGTAGAATAGTTCGTAAATTTCTAAACTAAGAATGATACTTCGAGATTTCCCAGACAGCTTCCATCCTGACATGGTTTTCGTGGTTTCCCATAGTCCGAAGAGGGAATGCTAGGATGGCGACGAGAAATCGGCCACGACCGTACACATCACAAAGAAAACATCATCTACAAAAATATTACAATTATAATGACTTATTTTAGTTAGAGTTAAAACAAAAGTAATAATGTATGTAATAGGTACACATGGAAGTACTTGACGTAAGTCCGTACAACATGTTAGCTCCGGGTTTTTAAACCGAGTTTGTATGAAATACATCCAATAAAATAATAATAATAATAATAATAATAATAATAATAATAATAATAATAAATAATTTTAATAATTAAAAAAATAAATATTTTAATAATATTTAATAATAATAATAATAATAATAATAATTTTAATAATAATAATAATAAATATTTTTTTCAAAGACAAATACACGATTAAAAACATAAAAACAATCATAATTAAATAATCATGATTAGAAGATCAGCTTGAGGGTTTTGAACATAGTTTGATGTAGTCCCTCGAACTAAGATGGTTAGGTTTCTTGTCCCTGAAACTGTATCTTCACAGGGATCTTGCACTCCATCGAATGGTTGTGATTTTTGAACTTGCGGAGAATGGGGTCACTTGGTTGGGTTTTTGCAGTAGGAGAGCCTGATGTTTGGGCCGAGAGAATGTGGCGCAGTTTTTGGGTAAAAAATTCATGTTTCTCGTAGTCATACTCGCAAGGGGTGTCTTCCTCATAAATCTCTGCATACTTCGGTTGTATTGGAAGGCAGTGAAAAACTTGACGGAGAATGGGGTCCCCTTGGTTGGGTTTTTTTCAGCAGGAGAGCCTGGATGTCTACGTACGAGATGGGGCTGCACCACAGAACCGTGATAGATGTCCTTGTCTTGCGATGTACAATATTTTTTTCACAGGGAAGGTAGTTAACTCTCCCGATCCAGAGGTAGTAGAGTAATCATTTCGTCTCTCTTCGATCGTGGCGAAATGTCTGTCAACGCAACTGATAATCTTGACACTACACTAATGTTCCCGTTGATTGTTGCTTGTGCTGACGAGCGAATCTGAAAGTATTTCGGTCTTACCGGCATGTTTTCACGCTGATTGTAACTTTCCTTACTCCTCCTTTGTGTCCGTATTTCAATTATCAACTCTTCGTAAAACGCGATCTCATCATAGATCTCGTCATCAATGTAAAATTTGTATCTTTGAGACAGTTCATCGTGTGGAAAGTGTTTTGCAATTATTGCCCAAAACGCTTTGATTTTTGGGGCTTACTGAAATCTTTTGCCATGATAATGATATTCAGAATACCCCATTCCCACCCGTGGTTTTATCACCTTTAATGGGGTAATGACGCTATGTTGAGCGTATTTGCCACCGACGAACTGTCGTGAAGCGCTGCCACTGGCACTTCTTAGCAAATATCACCATGTACCGGTACATAAACAGATCATTTTTTCTATCTTTCTAATCTCAATATTGTCTTATGCCGGACACGTGTTCCACATATATATTTCGAGACCACTTTTATAGTTTCGTGACCATTTTCTTCCTCATTGATGTAGCACAAACTCTTACTAATACCTAAGGCGCGCAATACTCGTTCATTTTCTTGGTCCATCCTCCAAGACTACCCACTATAAAGGCATCCACTGTGGTAAGTATCCTTCTGATTCAAATACCTTAGCAGTCTCCCGGGATTTTTCCTCCTTACGTAGTCTTGCTAAAATGAACGCATCTGCGCCATTTTCAAATGGACAAGCAAAAATCTATAATTCTCACAGTTTTTAAAGTATCATCTTTGATAATGATATCAGGCCGTAATTTTGAGTTGTTATCTGCTGAAATTTCGCCGATTAACAGTTACTGTGAGTTTTGGCCGGTTTTTGGGGGTGTGCTACAAGACGATTCTGTACATCATTATGGCGTTTTGCAATGCTTGGAATGGCGCATACAATGGTTTATGACATGTGGCAGAGTCTCTTGCGGATAGTTTCACAATCGGCATGACTTAGATCCCCACCCCAGAATCGACTTCCATTTTGAGGCATGACATTCAATCTGGCTCGATTTATAAAACGCCAAGCACAAAAACGGGGGTGTTTGCCTGGAGCGACAAAATGGTTGCTTGCATAAACACTTTGTTGTAAGTATAAATACTTTCCCCTGGCTCTTCTTATGCAATAACTTCTCCCTATAGGAATCACGCACTGCTGTTCTCAGTGTCTTGGCTAATAGTCCGCGTGAGTCTGGTGGAACTACCGCAATGTCAGGCTCTTTTGTGGCCGAGAAAAATTTGATACATAGCTCTTTTCGGGGAACATCATATGTCCATAAAAAGCCAATCCGGTTTTCGAAGTCGTCGTGATGCAGATCTTGCCTGTGTCCAGATTGAAATGATTGCTCCTTCATGTCGCGCATAATCTCCTTCCATAGAGCCACAAGATATTGGCAACATTCATCATTATTAGGAGCTCGGCCTATCTTCTTTTTTAAAAAACACTTCTCATAGACGCCCACGCGATTCTCGACAAAAGCATCTCTGCAAGGCAACAGTCTGTACGGATGAGTAACTGCAAGTAAAATCACTAGAATCACCTAGTGGGATAAAACCTGCTCCTCCTTCATGCAAAGGCCATGTAAAAAACTTCTGGACTAGCTCTTTGAGGAAGATTCATCCATTGCTTGGCCAGAAAACTTTATTTCCAAGTCAAACTGTCTGAAAGTGATTTTTTCATTGATCCACCTCTCATAATGAATTCCAGTCTAGACAAAAAAAACGTTCGGACCGCATCTAACTTTTGCCATGGCGCTAAAAAAGAACAGTCTATTTTGTGCATATCTTCTCTCATCTGTTGTATTTCAGCAAAATGGTTGTTTAACGTTGTATCCAGTTGGCACTTTCCCAAAATGTCTGTAAGCTTCCCATCTTTCAGTGTAACCATTATACCTGTTTGTACACTAAACTGTGTGTTTATGGTTTGACTTTTACGTACGTGTAATGACGCACACTTTTTGGGGTTTAAACCTTAATCCAGCCCAGGTAGTAACGTCACCTAAAATGCGGAGAAGAAAATGAAGTGCAGCCCTACTTTAGCTACAGCACAAGGTCGTCGGCATAAGCAAGCACACTTATATGCGTGTCATACAGCTTGTAACCCATTTCAGCACTTACATATGTCACTGTTCTAAAAAATTGGGTCCATTGAAAGGTTGAACAGGATTGGGCTCAGGGGACAACCCTGTTTTTCTCAGCTTGTAAGGGAATGCTGTCTGTGTACCCATCACTAGTCCCGATTGCGGTAGTACTACCATCATACATATCTGCAAAGATGTTGAGAAAATCTTGAGGAATACCTAATCGTTTAAGTGTTCTGAATGTAAACATGTGGCAGTGAAAACCAAAAGCGTTTGATAGATCAAGCCATGCCATGCAAATTTCTGAGTTTTTGCGTCTGCAATCGTCAATTGTTGTTTGAAGCACAAAGTTATGTTCCCAAAAAACCTTCAAATTCTAAGAAACCTTTCTGCATAGGTGAAATTATATTTTTTGAAGTGGCCCAAAAGGTCAATCTATCAGCAAGTATCCCAGCATACAGCTTCCCCTAATGTTGGTCCTAGAGTTAGAGGTCTCCAATTCGATAAATCATCTTTATCTCCTTGTTTGTAAACTAATACGGTCCGGGATAGTTTCCATTCACTAGGGATTCGGCGTTCTGTTAAGCACACATTATAAATCGCAGCCACAATATCCCCCATCCTTATCAAATCGTCTGATATCGGCATATTTAATGTAGCTGGGCCAGGTGCAGTATTTTTCATTTTTGATAACGGTCTATCCAAATTCTTTGAATGTTATAGAGCGTGTAATTGACTCTTTTTGATAGTTATTCCAGGATTAAGGTCGGGTACACATTCAGGAGGTTCCGTCCCATATATATCCTTGGTCCTTAAACACGTTTCGGTAATATCCATCTATTTTCTCATTATCAATCTGACAAAATGGCGACTCACCTCCCATGATCGAACTAAATGCAGTTCTTCTTTGACGACCGATACAACTTTTGAATTTTAGTTGCATCTTCTGTAACATTCAAGGTTTTCTTTGTCTATATGGTCTGAATAAAACTGATCATCGCCTTTGTGATAGCCATGTCTTCACCTCTGTGTCGGTTACTATGTCTAGTAGCACGTCCGTGATTTCCAGCTCCTCCACGCATGTTCCCTCTAGTTCGTCTACCACGTCCCTTACTAAGTCCCCGTTTTTACTTCTTTATTCTCTAACCCATAAGTTCTTCACTTTTAAACTTAATAGGTTTTTTCATTTCATTTGACAAAAATTGAGAACATTTTCAAATTCGTCCCATCCGATCGAATGTGCTCGCTCTATACGGTTAATCCAACAGAACTGTCAATATGGTCTACGGTGCCAGGAGTTTGTAAACCCTTCAATGTTTTTTGGAGTAGTATTCTCAAGAGGCAAAAGGTAGAGTTGCTAGGTTGACAATTGTCCGAGTTCCCCGAGGTAAGTGGTGCGACCTTCGTTTCTGTCGAGAGGGAGATAGTTCTGATGGCAACACATTCTGATTAACATTTAAGGAATCATGGTGATAATAATTAATACCTTTGACACAGCTAGACAAAGACTGTATTTTTTGGTGTTCCATTCGATTTTCTTTGGTAGTGGCCTTTTTAAGTTTGTCTTGAGGGTGTTGTTTAAAACAGTCAACTGATAACAAGGGGGAACTCCATCACTAACCGAGGAGGCGATGAAAACCGCGTTGTTATCCGTAGGTACAGAACATAGCTGTGGAATTGTATTCATTGCCACGATTGCTTTATTTGTTCCTTTTCTTTTCGGTTCGTATTTTGGGCTCGATTACTACGAAATTTGTGGTAACAGTTTCTGCTGGTGAAATTTGATCCATCGATTTATTTCGTCCTAAGGTTTGTGACTTCTGAATTAACCACTTATCATTACTTTTTGACCCTCAGTACAAATCTCTTACTCCATTACAGCGATATTAGAATTCAATTCATGTTCATTTTTTTCCCCGGGGTTCAATACATTGATGTCATTTAAACTTTAATTTTAATAGTGTTTCCCCGATCTTTGCAGCACTCATAGGGATATACCCAGGAGGTGTTAGTGGATGTCCCTTTTTCCCATAGTAACACCACCATTGACGGTGTTGTTTTTATTGCTAATATACTATACCCGTTATTCTGTGTGCTAGTAAATAAAGGTGATCCATCCCTTCTAATGGTAGATTATATTGCCCAAAACAAAACAAAGATTAGAATGGTTCAAGCTGGTATCTTCAGCAACTGAGTTAGTGGTATTGGACTGATTTTGCTCCGAAAACGTATGTGTGAAATGTGGAGTTTGTGACAGAGTAAACGCTCGTCGTGAATCCAGCTCATTTGAGTCAATAGGCGTGTGAATATTTTTCATTGCCGGTCTAAACCACCACATTCAAACACAGCATCAGGTTGTTGACAAACCTCTATCGTAAGGCCTCTACCATTATTGACTTTTTTCCGAGTCTCCACCATGATGGGTCAAAAGCACAATATGCCTTCATATTTTGGGGACGACTTCTGATTCCATACACACCACACGCAGTTTGAAGTGGGCTATATCCCTCATAACGCATAGCTGCTTTGTGTACGTATTTGCAGTATGTGTTGGTGATGTGTCAATCAAACTAATTTGTGGAATGGTGAACTGGTTTTTAATCCATTTTGCTTTCTCATACACTTCTATATCGTTTTCCCTTCCACGTCGGCAGACATGTGCGTGAATCATCTTCATAACTGCTCGTGTCCGCTCGATGACTATCAACCATCACCTGAGGAGACGAGGTAGGCCTATCTATATCTGCCCTTCACTACTACTCTTGATAGGTCTGGAGACTGTCCCTCTATTTTTCCCTTTGATACTTCTTCTTTAATCCTCTCTATTATATCTGGATTCAACAATTTTTTCACTGTAATTGCTCGCCTTTGGTCTGCAATTCTTTTTCTCTGTTACATTTTGACCTATGTGGGGAATTCCCTTAAATGCTTTAGCAGAATTTTCCTGTATTCCATAATAATAATAATCGATCGTCCGATTGGGGTGGGGGCCCCCAGGTTGGCTTGGTCGCTTTGATTTACTGTCCCCCACTGAAATTGCAGTTATATAACTGAGTGGGTAGACTCTAAATACAATTTATTTTTTTTATTTATTTATTTAATAAAAATAGTAACATTTTCCAATCATTCTATTGCTGCTAGGAAACAGCAAGAAAACTTAAGACTTCTTATACAAGATAACTCTTTTTTAACAATGCAGTGGAACTTAACAGGGACCCAAAGTAACAGTAATTTATGTTTTAGTGATAGAGCGGAAAATTCCAAACTGTTTATTATTTTCTTTAAATGATTTCACACCATTCTCCTAGTTATTAACAAACTTTTGAAGGCTAATTGTTATTCAACTTCACTAATTTATTAATCTATCAGTTACAATAATTTCGCTTAGGCACATAACATTTCGAAATTATTGGCATGATGTTATTAAAGTGGGAACATCTTAGGCCAATCGGTAGACATTTAGGTATACATAATTACACATAGGACTTAAGAAGAATTTTTTTAAAAGTGTAATTAATTGGGAAATTAATCAATTAGCTAGCTCAAATACTTTTTCGGATATTTATTCTTGTTCAATGGGCTTTATTTGATACCAATGTCGACAGTGTAGTCTCTTAATTCAATGTATGTTTTGGTTAATTTATTTATTAATGTAATTAATTCAATTAATAAGAAAGTTACACGATCGCAACTTGGGGCCATCTATTTCTTCTATCTAATTCGTATGCTTTCTTCTAGATTTAAGCGATTGTTAGGCTTAAAGCCGCCTCTATCCTTGGAACAACGGTTCCAATTGGCCAAACAATGGAACATTTTTGCGAGATAATCATACAATACTATCATAGTCAAACCACTTTAAAGTACAATATATAAATATTACAACATGACAGGTTATTTATTGCAAAACAAGTAAAGATGTGTCATCAAATATCAATTTTAAGATATTTTTCTATTATTTGTACACTTTATAGTTCGTTTTTCGCTTTCCGGGACAAACGACTGCTACGAATTGGATGAAATTTTCAGAGAACCTTTAAAATCTCTAATATTAGACTTTTTAAGAATTTAAGTGCAACCAAATAAATTTATCACGTGAAAAGAGCACTTTTCCACTTTTTCCACTTTTGAAACCGAAAATCCTGTAAAATTAACTATTTATGAAAAATATCTTCAAAATACATTGTTAGTATCATTATATTTTACCATTTTCTTGTATTGTTGGTTGAAATTACTTCCAAAATTTAATTCTATGCTAACAATGACGAAATGAAGTTGGATTAAAAACCTAGTTAAAAGCGCTAAATCCTCTGAAAATGCTCATCCTTCAACGCGTATCATCTTAAACTCCAAAAAATCTATACATTTTATTAGTTTAGTTCATGAATATATTTTTTAAATCATAATCAAGTATAAAAGCATCTTGCTAGCAACCAAAAAAATGTGTCGAATCTATGCTATGAATCACATGTTAGTGAAATTATTTACACTATTTTTGGCGTGTCTGCAATTTTTATGAATGAAATCATATGTTTATTAAAAATTGATTGTATATTATATGGAAAGCATACAGTTACCTACAAATCGGTGTTTAAAAAAAAAATCGGTTAACCGAGTCCCGAGTTATGTATTTTTTAAGACAGTAGAGAGTAAGCGTTTCAATGATTGCACATTCAAAAACAAAATGGCCTCTAAAAAAAAACGTATACCACAATTCGAAGTGACGAACTACCTGGGGCTGTTTCATAAGGTGCATACTAACACGTGGTCAAGTCAGATTTGAGATGTTAAGTGGGGTGAACGAAAAACAAATCCACATGGTCTGGCTCCTGGTCTATAACTACAAAACTAATTTAAACAATGCAATTGTCAAAATATTTAAATACATCAATAAAAAATAATCATTTATAAAGATGTGAGGGAAAGTAAGGATCGCTCAGAAATGTATTTCTAAAATTTGTTACAAGCTTTATTGGGGAACTAGGGATCGATTTGAACCATGCAGCATATTGTAGACTGTGGACTTCTTAGGTAAAAAACGAAGATGATACAGTAATGTTTAATCTACCTTTTTTAACAAATAAATTATTTACATTTTTTAGTAAAAATGTAGCCCTATGTGCTTTAAATTTATACGGCACTTCTAACCTCTATATATTGTGCCTCCAGCTAATATCAAAATGGTTTGCATAGCGTCAACCCCCGTGCTGATTGTTAAGTGTATTTACCCCCTTCCCCCCCCCACTTCCTTATTCTCAGCTCTCAGCGATAGATATACCCTTGAGATTACTTGCGTCTGTTTCAAAGCATCCGATGTCGAACCACGTTCCGCTGCGGGCAGGAAGATTAACCCTTGCATCCGATCCAAGATCCGAGATTCGAGATGTATACTACATCAGTGACAAGAAGATACATTTCACCTCTTGGGGTAATTAGGTCAAGCTTCTTGGATATACGTTGTTCACACGTTATTTATTTTATTTTTGTCTATACTGAAACACATACATAGTACACATACAAAACACACATATAACAACAAAATCATAACAAATACACAATCGATTATATGAAATGTGAATTACAAATGCATCAACAAACCAAGTTGAAGTGTTAAGAATTCAATTAGTTTCAGGGAATTCAATTTCGTATATCAAACTTAAATTATTAAGAATTTTATTTTTTAACACAGCCAAAAGGAACGGGGAAACACTTGACTATACTCACGACATGATAAAGATAAAAGAAAATAAACTATTAAAGAGTTTGATTAAAATAATTTTAGCCTACTCTATCCAATAGTATAAATAAATATTTGTGCCAGAAACATATTTCGTGAATCTTGTATGTTAATTTAATTAATCATGTTTTTTCTACACCATGTCACATGTTTCTATAAACTTCCGAGTTGTGAATAATTGACTGCGAAACTGGAAGTTGTACCATCAAGTTTAGGTACAATCACGAACATAACACGTGGTAGGCAAAACATTAATGAATAATGTAATTCAGCGCACGTGGGACTATTGGAATTGAAAATTTATATATTTTACCGTGTTTATTATATTTTACATGTCGATATGTCCATAATTAACTCAAATTTTAACAAAATTCATGGTAAATCTTATTATGATGAAGCAAAGCACATTTCATTCGAAAATAAGCCGCACTCAATGTCTTTCGTAGAAGTTATCCACCGCTATCTAGTTTGGTCACACAATGAATAACTCTTTAGTCCACAGATTGTCTTCGTTCTCATTAATCACTAGATTCTCTCAGCGAGCTACCAACAAACAATCTTCCCAGTTGTCTAACCGCTTTAATAAAACCTCTTCCGTATTGTCATTCCGACTAACCACCAAAGTCGTAGATTACTCCCCACTTTTTGTCAAGCTATTTGTCACTCGCAACGAAATCATATTCAAAATTGCGATGACATCAACAAAAAAAATCATCATCCAGCTTTGCTGTCAGGAAAAAATCCAACTCTTTTCGAGAAACACATTTAATTACATCTTTAGCTTTGAAATTGCATAGGCCGAATGACGGTTCGAGAAAATGGAATGAGTTGATTTTTCCCTAGTTTCCGTGGACATCAAAGCAGAATCGTTGAATAATTCAACCTGCCCTTCACATTCATGTACGAGACGGAAAAAAACATCACCCTTAATTAATGGATCTGAGGGCATGCATCTTTTAATCTTGTCATATAGTAATGGTAGTGGCGGTGGATCCACTGGTTTTTACCCGACTGCCAACCGAGGACGGAAGATAGAACGTTCCGAAGTAATTAATGGGAATTCGAATAATGTTGGTTGAAACGATTCGGTTTTTGTCGGTAACTTGTCGATTTGAGGGAAATGGTCGACGACGCACACGATGAGACGAGCTGAATACTGTGTAAAAAGTTTCGGTTTGTATAAAACCATTAATTTGTGTTTCGATTTAAATATATAAATGTGTTTTGTTATCAGCCCAAATACCAGAACGGACATTTTCGAAACTAATCGAGTTTTTTTATATCACGATCGATTTGTTTACTACGCACAAAAGTTGCGTTTTGTGATAAATTGTAGCAATATTGGTTGCTTAATTTAAAACATGTAAATAGGAAATTGTGTTTTTAGATTTTGAGACCTGGAAAGTTCCAAGGAAACAACCAACGGTAACGACTAACGGTAATGTGTATTTATAATTTCTCGATTTGGTTAGTCGGAAAACATTCTCGTAGGTGGAATTGTTAATATTTAAATACAATATTCTGAAATTACAAAATCCATCCCGACCGGGGTTCGAGAACGGGTCTCCCACATTCCAGGTATAGTATAAGCGCCGTAGCCAACTAGACCACCGAGACGGGAACCTTTACCTTTTGAACTGTTTCCATTCAGATCTATAATGCAACTACAATTAATAAGGTAAAAAGTTACCGTCTCAGTGCTCTAGTTGGCTGGCTAAAGCGCCTACCTGGAATGTGGGAGACCCGGGTTCGAACCCCGGTCACGATGGATTTTAATTTCCAATTGCATTAAAATACATGTGTAAATAATCTTAAATATATTTATGTTTCTTACTATCTTGTTCAATGTTATTGACTTTTATGATATTGGTGTATGCACTATTTAATAAAATGATCTTAGACATAAATATGCACAAGTGATGATTGCCAAGAAAATTATTTTTAAGGATTATAATTTAATAGCGAGAAGGCTTTCAACTATACTTAGCTAAATGTGACTTCCGCCATTTTCGAATATCAGGCATGACCTGAGGAAGCGTTTTCTCGAGTTGATGCCTTAAAAACACCCACCTTTATTCAAAGTAAATTTCCTTATTGACTTCTTTGTCGACTCTGGTGTTAAGTCACTTTACTGATTATGATTTGTCAGTACTTACTCTTTTACCTAGGAAAACGCCAAAGTCGTTGTTAGACGAGTAAGCGAGTCCTGTGTTGAGTAAATGATAGGTTTTTGAGATTAGTATTAATGAGGGCGCTTCAACTGTAAGGTCATAATGCTCCACTGTAGCCTATGATTGGCTTAGGGAGGAAATACCCTTGCTGGATCCAGCCTAAGGTAGGGGGAGAAAACTGAAAGGATATGTTACGGGGTACTCAACAAATGGCTTACTCACTCGTCTAACAGCGATTTTGGCGTTTTCCTAGTAGTTTACAGCTAGAAACTGAATTAAATTATTAAGCAGTCTGAACCAATCCTGCCGGGACCGACGCCATCAGCTAACGAATAATGTCCAATCAGCGATCGGTATTTGAAAATGAAGCTCGCTGGTTGGCCATGATTCACCCTCGGGCGACGCCAGCATAGACGAGGCTAGTTCGGAACAACTTTGTAAGTTACAATTTATTATTTATTATCCTTGGCAAGATGGCTCCAAAGTCACTGTTTACATAGTGGGCCTTAGCTAGAGAGGCCACATAATTATACTCTTACAGATAGAGATAGAGAGATTGTCTTAGCTATGGCAAGGTCTACTATATTTCGAAGTGGACTTTGCAGTGGCTATATCACCGCCGTCTGGATGTATAAGGTGCATACATCCAGACGGCGGTGGGTTATACAGAGCTTTCACACTGCCTTGTGAACTAAAACTCGAGCAGGCAGTAGAATAAAACAAAAATGCACGACTTTTATTGTTGAAGATGTGTTGAAAAGACAACATGCCCTTACAGTGACTGTTATTTTTTCTCAATGCTGTGACAGAAGAATAATTTAAGTCCATTTGAATAGTATTACCATTAATCTGATCCCGGAGAAATATGGAGGAAAAGACGGATCGTGACCTTGCTGGTACGACGATGAAACTCCGAAGCCACTCCGAGAAGGAACAACAAATGTCTCCACCCGCCAGCATCCAGTCGCTCCCGGAGGAGGTACTGCTTCACATCTTCTCGTACCTGACTCTCGGAGAAGTGTGCAATACAGTGGCTAAGGTCTGTACACAGTGGGAGCGTATACACTGGGATCACCATCTTTATCGCGTGCATAGTGATCTTATGAGAAGGGAAGACAAAATAAACAATTTCTTCATTTTTCTGAATGACGCGTCATTCTTGGCATCCCCCCATTTTGACGAGGAGTATGCTAGGAAAACCATCAAGAAATGTTTAGTGATGTACGACGAGGCCAAACTTTATGATTCAGGCGTCAATAAGTTTGACAAAATTTTTTATAAAAAAGTCATTATAATGCTCGCTCATTTGAGAATAGTGAATTCCAAAACGACGCCTAAATTTGCGTTCTTTCTCGGTCCCTGGAGCCATTGCATGGTGCAACTGGAGGAGCTAAGATTTCCCGTCGCTGACATAAATGTCAAAGAGTTTGTAGCAATGTGTAGCAAACTATGCGGGACTCTGCGTGTCTTGCATATGGGTAATGGACTGTGGAACGTTGAAGCTGGAAAGGCCATCAGCAAGTGTGTCCATCTAGAGGACTTAGGATAGAGTCATATTATCAATACGAGCCCTCTCACGAATGTCTCCGCGAGATCGCAAACATGTCAAGCATGCGTCGTCTCAGGTTCAAATGGCTATCCGAGGAAACTTTGATTTACATGTTTTCTAACAATTCTTTTAAAAACCTAACGTCACTTGACCTTAAAAAATGCGCGTGCGGTGACAGCGTGGCCGTGACCATTGGTGCCAACCTGAAGAACCTAACCGAGTTGTACTTGGGGCCGTTGACCTCTGCACGCTTGGTTACCCGCGTAGGGTTGGCAGCCATCATAGAGGGGTGCAACAAGCTGACTAGACTTGAGGTTCAATGTGAAGGAGAGCATTCCATTGTGCCAACCATCATGTTGATACCAGAGTATTTACCGGGACTGAAGGAAATTACTCTGCATATGTGTCCACAACTATACGATTGGATGACTCCACTCAAGAAAGAGATGCCGGAACTTGTCATTCGAGAGGAGTTTTCGCGAGACAGATTGTGGAGTTAATTCCATTCATTCCGAGACGAGTTATCGTCTGGATACTTCGAGGGCCCAGGTTGGAAACGTTCCAAAGGTTCTTCACAATATTTGGTGTTTCTTCAAGGTCATGGAATTTTGACAGGTTCACATGTATTAAATGTTGGTAGGCCAGTTGGTTCCAGTATTAGTAGGTCTATCCAATATGGTCAATAAAGTAGGCCTACTGTTGACACATATTTATTGGAATCCACACAAAAAATTAATGTATATTAATATAACTAAAGTTTTTTTAATTCATTGATCAACCATTTAATTGATTAGTTTTAGATTATTCAGACAATCAATTTCTATTTAAACCTAAGAAGTTTTAGTAATGTTTATTTCACATTATATTTGGGAAATTATTTACCAAGGCCTAAATAAATTATTACTTTTCCTATAATCTATTTTACTACTTGGGTAATTAGTGTTTTTGTTCTTTCTCTTGCCTTGATTGTACAAAAATTATTAAAACCATGAGGATATATTATTATAATTATTATTTTATTGGATGTTTTTCATACAAACTCGGTCAAAACCGGAGCTAACATGTTGTACGGACTTACGTCAAGTACTTCCATGTGTATCTATATTACATACACTATTACTTTGTCTTAACTCTAACTAAAATAAGTAATTTATAATATAGTTTGTAGATGATGTTTTCTTTCTGCTGTGTACGGTCGTGGCCGATTTCTCGTCGCCATCCTAGCATTTGCTCTTCGGACAATAGGAAACCACGCAAACCATGTCAGGATGGAAGCTGTCTCGGAATCTCGAAGGATCAATCATTCTTAGTTAAGAAATTTACGGACTATTCTACAAGTGTTGAGTATTACTGCCTTTTGAGTCTCGATGTATACATTAGGTTGAAGATATAGTTGTTTAATGCTTTCATGTAACTACTTCGATATTATGCCGTTTGCCGATATAACGAATGGGATTGTTTTTATAGAAATCAATCCGGAAACTAAAAAATCCATCCCAGCGGGGTATCGAACCCCGGTCTCCCGATTGCCGGTCGAGTGCTTTACGCCTAAGCTACCGGGACGGTCAACTTCATAACATCTGGATTGTTGGCGCATTGTAGATCTGAATAGACCGGCAATCGGGAGACCGGGGTTCGATACCCCGCTGGGATGGATTTTGTCATTTCTGGATTGATTTCTATAAAATCAATTACACCTACGGGAGTGTTTCCCGATTAATGAAATTGAGAAATGAATGGGATTGTATTTACCTTTTTCTGTTTCTACATCGTCTTGATCTCAATTGCAAGTTTACTATACTTGTCAATTTTTTTCTTCCATGTGATATCTTGTATAATGTTTTTTTTATAATTTTTCGTCGCAATCACTTTGTCTTGAATATCCATCATTAAACCTTCTGTTTCTCCAAATAGTTCCCCGTTGTTTAACCACCTATTTGATGCTTTACTATCAACGTGGTCTTTGTGTAGTTTATCATAATGTCTCTTGTGTAGGGTCTTTCTGAGAGACGTAACTCTTTTGCAGCGTCAGTTATGAGGTTCCCTTGTAGATTATCATTTTCGTTTGCTAGATTGAGTGGAGTTAATGATTTGTCAGCTAGCACCACAGCCCTAAGTAGTGTTGATTGGTTGCATTTTGTACAAAAATATTTTCTTATTTGTTAATAATATAAGTTGTTCAGATCAATTAGGCACCGTCCTCCTTGTTCTCTTGGAAGTATCAATCTCTCTATTTCTGATTTAGGATGATGTATTCTGTGTTTGGTAAGAGAAGTACGAGTTAATATTTCCAACGCGTGGATGTCTGTCTGCGTCTATTTAATGATTCCGTATGAATTTGTTAATACTGGTATAGCATATGTTTTTATTGCTGTGATCTTGATTTGACCGTTTAGTTGCGTCTAGAGGATAGATTTTAGTCGTTTCTCGTATGTATCGATCAATTTTGCATTCATTACTTTATGTTCAATTCTGGCAGCTTGTGAGAATCCTTAAGAGGGTACGCTGAGCTTGGCCCAACTCAAATGCGCGCAAAGAGGTGTTGATGATTTCTGCTGACGGTTGGTAATATCATTACCAAATTTTGAATGGATGTTAATAAAGTACTTTATATTGATATCCGTAATTGGTTGCACAAAATAAGCGTTGAAGATCCATTGCGAGACATTGGTTCAAAACGTGAAAAAAGGAAATCCAAAACATGGATTTCAATTCTGAAAATTCCCACCAAACCGTTTATCTTACGATAAACCAAATTAACCTGCGCGTTCACATTGATTTAAACGTTGGGTTCCATTATGCAAATTTGAGTTAAAAAAATCTGTTCACTTGGAATAAATTCCCGAGTTGGCCAAATTGAGTAAATTTTGGTGATTTCACTAAATTTTAATTAAAAATCAATTAATTAATTTAGGAATACGCATAATGGATAGCATAGATTTATTCTTCATAAACGTTATTGTGAAATTTGATAATGGTGTTATAAACCTTTACCCAAAAAATCCAGAAGCTGAGCGCTTAAACTTGCCTCCGTTCTAGCCTCAGCATACCTCTTAATATGTGTATACTTAGTTATCCTCTATTACTCCAATCCTATTTCCTTCATCTAGCTGGAACTCTTCTGCTTGTGTAACCTTACCCTTTTCGATAAGTAGCGTCTTTCATTTATCTGGTGTTGGTAACTTAGAAAACGCAAAATCGTTGTTAGACGAGTGAGTGTGCCATATGTTGAGTACCCGGTAACATTCTCTTTTTTCCCCATACCTAAGGCCTCCCTAGCCTATCATAGGCTAGAGTGGCGCATTATGGCCTTACAGTTGACGTGCCCTTATACCAACAAAACTTATAAACCCTATTATTTTTTACTTCTATACATAAATAATTATCAAAATTATACGCAAATGTTCCCTGGTACTCAACACATGACTCGCTAATCGAACAACGACTTTGGCGTTTCCCTAGGCTAGTTGGCTAAGGCGCCATTATACCCAAAATGTGGAAGTCCTGGGTTCAAAAACCCCCGGTCGGGAAAGATTTTGTAATTTCTGGGCTGTATTTAAAAAAAAACTATAGAACAAGTTGTGAAATGCATTCAATACTATGGAAAACATAGGCAGTACGAAATACGTGTAAATATTGCAAGGTTTACTCAATCTCTCAGCGGAATTTGGGGGAACCTTGACCGTGCAAGATTCGATACACCTTGGTCACTGCATTCAATTTTCACAGCCTGACAAATAAATATTTTTCAAAAAATCTTCAAAAAGAAAACCATGTCGTTTAACTAAATCTTACACACTATTTCAAAATAAATTATTTCTTGTAGGTTTAAATTACAATGCATCTTGCTGATTTTGTAAGCAGTTCTCAGTTAACTCGTACAGGATGTCTTTTTAAAATTTAAGCGCAGTCGATTCACGATTCGGCTGATTTGTGTAGTACACAGATTCACAGATTCACTGAAGTGCCGATTTCCTTGAATTGTAATCCTCATTCGCTTCGCTCACTCGTCTAATAAGTCGGCTTTGATTGGTGACATTATTTACGATTTACCATAAATGTTCGTTTTTTGAACGTGGATGAACAGTTACTTGGCAATTGTGGCTCCGCTCTGGTTCGTGGTTGGTGACTTACCGACTGATAGTGATCAGTTCTTTGGCTCTGATTGTCCAGTTTCCTGTGTTTTCAAGTCAGAGCAGCGTCTTATCTTGATGTTCCCTACAAGGCGTGTACGCCCTAGTGGATCTTTGCTCCGCGACCCGTTACGATGTGTGGGGGGGGGGGGCCCTGCCGCTGTCGCCTCCAGTAATTCTCAAACTGCGAGTGTGAACCCCACTCTAAACCAAGAGGGGTTTCGGTGTTTTGCAAAGGAGCCGCAAACTTCATCAATAATAAAGCAAAAATGTTGGCGGTGTGGTGCGCAAAGGTTGGTCATTCTTTATTCATGTTTGATGGGTTTCTTTGTAACGAAGTTTTACAATGCGGACACAGAATGGATTTGTTAATTATTTCGTGATAAACATTGATTGAGTTGTTAAATTGTGAAAGTTGAGTGACTTTCATATCAAAATAATTTTGATCTTTGCGTTAGTCGGGACATGCTTTACAATGTTCAGCTTCTAATAACGTAATTTAACGTTTTAAAGTTTGCAACTACTTGGAATTTTTATAACATCTCACATTCTCAGAAGTTATATTTAATAGAAACAATATAAAGACTGGAGGCAGGCATTCTCTTTTTAAAAGGTTTCAAATTTCTAAGAATTTGAATAATGCACGAACAATATTTTAGTGCTAGGCTACGACATATAATTCAATTATTGATATTACAATGCAAATGTACAAAGTACAAGCGAAAAAATGTAGGTCAGGTAGAGTCAAAAATGAATAAATATTTGTACGTTCACAATTGCGTTTGATGACCCGGCACCTCCACCAAAATCATGTTTTTGATACTTTTGACTTTGAGTAGCAAATACTCGAGTCGACTCAACATTTCTGGTACTCGCACACCCCTATATAAGAAATTAAAATAACACAAACATTATTGTTCAGAATTGTCGTTAAAATATCCACTTACACTTTCATACAAATATTTTTGGTTTTGAATAAAGAGTCAAAATCAATTTATTTCTGTATTTACGCTCAGGATTGGACCATCTTGGAAAGTCTATTTTCATTCATCTGCTCAAGGCTTTTGAAAAAAGTAAAAAAAAAGTAAATGACAAAATGTCAATGCTACGCTCGTAAGTGCATTGGGTTTGCAAACATGAACAGCTATAGACCAATACGGTAAGAGGAAGTCTTGTTTTCTCTCTCTCTCTTTTTCTCTCTCTCTCTCTCGCTTCTAGCTTTCAATTCCTTCACTCAAACCACATGTTTAATACCAGGTCTAGGTCCGGTACACAACTCTCATTTCCCATACACAGAACTAATCTCCTTGACCACTCATTCAAAATCCACGCTATTCGAACTTGGAATGCTCTTCCGTCTGAAATCAGAGACAAATATATCAATAACTTCTATGCTTTTAAAAGTGCCACTACTTTCTATTATTCAAATTCTTAACTGTACAAACAATAAGTGATATCAAAACACCCAAACAACCCAAATAATGAAAATAAATTACGTATTAATATGCTCGGTTACCTGTGTTACTCTATTTACTTTACGAGGACGCCTTCTTTGTTACTGTAATGAAACTGTATGAAAGCGATGGATGAATGCGGAGAATGAAATGATAGCTAAATTGTGTAAATTGTTTATCATAATTTCAAATGTTTATGTTTTCAGTTAATTATGTGTAATTTTCATCAGGCCAATTACTTTGTGTTCAAATTATCTATAATTTTCATAAGCCTTCATTATCATTTGTATTATTATTATTAGTTGTATTAGGTTGGATGGAAGATAAGGCTTCACTAGCCTTAATCCCGCCTTAAAATAAAGACCTTTATCTATATATCTATCTATCTCCCACACACTCACTCGCTCGTATGATTTCAAGGGAAAGGTCCCAGGTTCGGCCAAGCTTTATCCATCTTCTCAGTTAAAGTTATTGGGGTGATTCCAAATCTCCACTGTATCGCTTATCACCCGTGACCGCTTCCCTTTCGGTCCATCTACGACAGCTGTCGAGCTGAAAAGAATTTAGTGGGTTTCGAGCTACTGTTTTTTACCCTTCGTCAATCACGTTTGAATGTTTCGCGATGGACGATTTATTGTTTTGGGTGGGGAAGAGGACGTGACGTCACGGAAATACTTGTGTTGTTACATTTGAGGTAGGCCTAGAGAGAGTTGACTGCCTCACCACTTTACTATTACAGAAACTGCATTACTACTTACTAGGGAACGCCAAAGTCGTTGTTAAACGAGTGAGTGAGTGAGCCAAGTGTTGAGTACCCGGGAACATCCCTTTCCTCCCCTATACCTAAGGATCTAGCCCAGTATGAGAAATGATACCGGGTACTCAAACATGGTTCACTCACTCGTTTAACAACGACTTAGGCGTTTCCCTAGTTATGTAAATTGAACATTTGAAATGCGAATCGTATTCAAAACGTATTAGCGTGAAACATTAACAAATTTCCAAGATAAACAAAATCACCTAAGTTTGCTTTCCCATTAAACACCCCTCCAAATTATAATGTGGGTGTAAAAATATAAAAAAGTTCGAGCTAACTGTATCGAACCCCAACCCTCCGTGCGGTAGTCTAAATGCTTACCAATAGGCCATGCAAGCCACGTAGATTTTGTCCGCTAGCTGCTACTAAACAAATTCTATCGATATTTAAAAATCACATTTTTATTTATTGTAGATTAAATCGCAATGGATCTAGCTGATTTTGTTAGCAGTTCTCAGTAAACTCATACTAGATGTCTGTTTTAAAATTTCAGCCCAATCTGTTCAGCGGTTTCGGCTGATTTTCGACGTACAGACAGACAGACAGAATCACAGAATGAGAACCGTTCCGAGTTGAATGGAGACACTCGGTCGCTCCGCTCCCTCGTTTAACTAGCAGTCTAACAATGTGAATTGTTTATGTATACATACAATTGAAAACCACTGACTCCTTGATTTCGTCTTCGTCTTCGTCTTCTTCTTCGTCTTCGTCTTCGTCTTCGTCTTCGTCTTCGTCTTCGTCTTCGTCTTCGTCTTCGTCTTCGTCTTCGTCTTCGTCTTCGTCTTCGTCTTCGTCTTCGTCTTCGTCTTCGTCTTCGTCTTCGTCTTCGTCTTCGAAGTATTACTTACTGTTCTGGGCGTAGTGACTTAGTGAGTGAAAACAGACGTGTGATCTTATTTCAAAATTCTTTAAAAGTTCCCCAGACAGAATGTTTGACACAGTTTTACGTCAACGCCACAAAAAGAATCTCGTGATATATTTGACTTGATCTGATTCTCTTAATCCATGTTGCATGGCCTCGCAGACTGATTCCCCTCCGAGTGACACTCAATGTCAGGGTAGACTCCACATCACTCTAGTTTGTCAACTTCATCTTGACGTTATCAAATATTTAATCAAAGAACCCTTCTCTGTTGAAACGATCAAATGACTTACATCTTTCGATGGCTCACCCAAAGTTGATTTGCCCTATTCACAATCGGATGACTGATTTTGGAAATCTATAAAATGTGCCAACTTTGACAAAATTGCTCTTCATATTGTTCGTCTTGCTACGAAGTATAGATATTGGATTAAGTATTGAAACTTATAAGGTCAACATAACATTCATTATTAGGCCTATGTTAGAAAATTTGAAGTAACGTCTGAAAGCATCATTCTTTTGGAATTAAAAAAGTGTGATTGCAAAAAAGTGTGTTTTTAATCAAGTCGAATGTATAACCATCATCCAAGTGCCAAGATAGTATGATGAAAACATTGTTACTATTGCGCATTATCATCGTGCATGCAATACGCGCTGAGAATAATTGCTGCATTCATTGTGATCACGCTTTCATTTCTTTCATACGATGCAAATAAAAGTGTAACGGGGGCGTTAGGGATCAGAAAAATTCAACGCCCTATACAATGCATCAATGTTTATACTGCTTATTGTATTCCTCCTGCGATGCAGAAGCTTTCAGGTTCAAATCTAGGTTTTGTCCACAACTTCTACAGTGTACTTTTATCCGTCGATAGGATAACGGTATGGTTATAAACGGTGACACAGAAAGCGTCCTTAAAAGAAATTGTATAATAATGTACATAGAAAATAAATTCATTCTTTAGAGGTTAGACTATTACAAAATTATTATATAAGGACACCCATCAACAAAATAGATTAAGGGGTGACACGGGAACCTAGTTTGCCTAAAAAAAACTTTGCAAATATGACTGTTCCGTATATTGACGTATTTTCCAATCGATAATCGATAATAATAATAATACTAATAATTATAATAATAATAATTATAATAATTATAATTTTTAGTATTATTATTGATTATTGTTTGATTATTATTGATTGATGAACATTAATTATAATTAATAATTACAAATACAATAATTATTTTTTTTATTATTGTTTGATTTTAATCAAGAGATGTTCTAGTAAACACATATTTCGTAAGATCGTTGACATGTACCGTCGAAAATACATTCAATGTTAGCATTAACTATTTGAAAACACGAGGCAAACGAGTTTTTGCAATTATCCCAGTGTTGATTGTCCCGAGTCCAGCCTGTCCTGACATTCACACAACTCAGCTCGGGTTAGCATCGCACACAGCGTTGACGTATACACGAACAAAAAACAAACTCATAGCTTTCATCTCATCCATCCGTTACATTTCCTTATCTCATTACTCCGTCGAAATTCCACCCTCACAACACACACACAAACACACACGAATTTCGGATGTATAGCACCCTGGTTTTGCCATCCGATTTACAAATGAGATTTGCCTCCTCTGTGCTCTTACAAGTGTTTACATTTCACAATATTTGCCCTCCATTGTGATCGTTGGAAGCCGTGATTTTCTTGTCGCACGAAACCCCTTCGTAACCTAATCTGCGGCTATAGTTTTCCTCCCAGGAGGTTTAATGGAGGTCTCTATTAATGGGAGGGGGTGAACAACCGGCCCCTGGACTAATGGAATGCACCCCCGCTTAGGACGTATCAACACAAGGATGTCTGGACTGGGGGTTGGTGGACGGAAGTGAAAGACAGCCCATTAGAGCAAAGTAATGATAAACTGGCGATACACACAAACAACACATTACTCAGGGTTAGCTGGATGAGACTAGCTAGAACTCGTCGTGTGGACTGTGGACTTACTGTTGAAATGTTTTGGTAAGCGTTTGCCCCACATACTGTACGCTGGGTGTTTCTTTAGAGACGAGACAATATTGTTATTTAGAAGTGTGGTGAAAAAAAAAATGTTTTCGTAACATTAGCATTGGAACGCTACGATTCGAGCGAAGTGCGTTCGTACTTTTCTTACTTCGCCTTCATTTTTAATCGGTCCAGATTATTTTTTATACTTATTCAGAAAGGTTATTCCAATCCCTTTTTTTTTGCTTCGTATTGGCATACGCAATTTTTAAATATCTAAATATCTACCAAAAACTAGATGTGGATTTCAACTGCGATTGCGGTGAATGGTGGGAGGGAGTAGTTAAAACAAGCATATAACTTTGTATAACTGTCTATAATTGCAAATTATGATGCATAACTTAAGCTCAATTTGTAGGTAGTTGAAGACATAAATTCTACTTCGTAAATTCTAATAACTCAATGACCAATATAAGATGCTCGTATCCTTTAAGTTTTAAACACAATGTTCGCAGTAAAGGTATGTTACTTATCATTGTCCGATCTGCTTATATTATCATGGATTATCATGGATTAAAATTCACTACCAACTGCTGACCCTTGTGACGAACCAGCTCAGCAAACGTAGTGAATGCTTCAAGCCAAGAAATATTGGGGAAGTTTTGAGGGTATCACTATCGGCTTTGTGACAGATATTTTTTTTTCTCCGCATGAAGAAATTTGGTTTCTACAAAGTGGCTAACTGTGCTGCAGAATTTTGTGTAACTAGTTTGTGCCACTTTTCAGACGTCTCGAAATACCCGAGTTACTGCTCTCAAACATAAAATATTCTGCATGAAAATATGAAATACTTGTGACACGGTTATCTCGGACATATGTTTTAACTACGTTGCCAATGATTTTTTTTTATTATTATTGAATGTTGTACGATAAAACATTTTTTTGTATCACAATTTAGTTATTCTTTACAGAAAACAAACATAATTGTTTCAACAAATCGTCTTTCGTCGACTGCTTTATGCATCCTTTTGATGAATGGTATCAGTTACAGTATTTTCATTAATAACATAAGTTTATTCTCCGAATTAAAGTTATGTGACTTTGGTTTTCTTGACATCTTCAAGCTTAGTACTAACCCCAGGAATGACAACAACAAAGGCTCTGGCAACGGCTTCTAAATCGTTTTGCTTTTGAGGTTTATATTGTGTAGAAAGTTCCACGCCAACAATGCATACGCGAGGAGATCCAGATGGCTTTCGTCTCCTTATGCTGAAGTCTAATAATATTACACAGGCATCGCTCACTTGATGCGCCACTTGATACAAGATCTGAGATACTTCTGACTTATTAAAATCTAAGTCTTCTTCCATCCAGTAGTATCGACGTACACAAGTAATACTATTAATTGGATTATTTGTCATTAGCAATATGTATATCAACCTACATGTCCCAAGTCACTAAGGCTTAACTATCGAAAATACACATTTAAACACAATTCAATACAAAACAAACATTATATGAAATGATTAAAAACACAAACAAAATGCATTATTAAATTGCAAAATACAGTAAGTAAAAATAACAAAAATTACAAGAAAACGAAATAGATAGCAGAATATAAAAAATATGAAATACACTTGACCGAAAATTGAAGATGGATTTATGTATATATAGAAATAAAACGTGAATATTATAATTCGACAATGTAATAAAATTAAAAAACCTAGTGCGCGATATAGGAAAATATTTTTCAAGAATGCGTTTGTCATGTTGTTTTCTACGTAAAACTTATTATTGCCTGTAAGAAAAGACAGATATAAACTTCTAAATTATTCACGAGCTGCTGGTGACACCTGACAACAAAGATACGCTAATTCCCTTGCACCAAAAGTACATTTTAAAACTTACCATACTTCTCAACATCAACATAAAACTAACATATTTTAAGCTGAACTAAAAAATAAATAAAAACTAACAACAAAAACAAAACGCGATGACAACATGGTGACGTGTTATGTAAATTCACCCCGAAAATGTCTCTTTGCATATTAAGTCTACCCTGCAGTCTAAGAAGCTCTCTATTTTCTTAAGAAACAAAACAACCCCTTGAAAGGGGTTGGTTAAGATCTTGTACGCAAATGGATGAGGTGTGTCATCCTTTAACCCTGTTCCGAGAAGGCTCTCTCACATGACGCCTCAGCCACCGCGCGCATTCATTGCCTTAATTGAGATCTTACTTGGGTATACTCATTACCGGCTGATGGGCTTGTAATTTCACCATTGTTCGGTCTAATGAAGACGCGGTTGCTAAATGCACTGTTTAAGTTGAAATAGAAACCTCCATATCTAGATCTAGCCAGTATATGCTCGTGCAGTTTCTTAGCTGAGTATTGTGTTCGTCTTATAATGTATATCTAGCATGATGTATAGAACAATGCATGAGGTAAACACTATGTTTTGCTGTATAGATATATCAGGAGTAATACATCGAAATCAAATTTGGGAGACAAACTTGACTTATGAAATAACCCATGTGAATTCCCTATCCACTATACCCACACCCTAAATCTAACGAGTTACCTGAATAGGGGAAAATTGTCATGAACAGGGTTCCTTTGAACAAACACCATCGTTTTCAAAGAAGTGTTCCCTTACTTATGAGACACTTTCAACCACTGTGTGATACATCACTTAATTGCATTTGTCCCAAACAAATGTAGGCAAATCGTTCCATTGAATAGGATTCATTTAGTTAGTTTATTAATTAATAAAACATGTATAAATAAATACAAACTGATTTTAGTACTATTATCCTGGAATTTGTAGCAGATATTTAATTAGTTTGGATTCTTAAATTTTAAAGCATGTCAGTAAGTTTATCATTAACCAATAAATATATTTCTCGTTTTAAATACTACTAACTTATTAACAACGGTTAACTCTTAAAATCAACGTATATTCAAAACTATCTAGTTTTTCTTTCTATATTTACCAATGTAATTGCTAGTGTGGCTGTGGTCGAAATTATACACGAATTATTTACTAACTAGGAAAACGCTTAAGTCCCGCCGCGTTGTTGGATGAGCGTATATGGTGCATTGAGATGCCATGTGTTACGCGGATTTTCTGTTGTTCTGTGAAAAAATCATCACTAAGTCGAAGATTTTTTTAAATTAAATTAAATTATATAAAAAATTAACTTAATTTTTATAATTAAATTAAATAAAATAAAAAATTAACTTAATTGTTTTAATTAATCGTAATTTTTTAAAAAGAAAAAAATCGTAAAATTGCAATTTGCATAAGAAATAATTATTCGATTGCGCTCAAATTTAACACGAATATATTAATTCATGAAATTAAGGTTCTGTAAAAAAAATCATTACAATAGGATAAAGCATGTAGGTGTTATAAGTCAAAGAATTGTTTTAAAAAAGAAAAAAAAAACATACAATTTTGATTGATAATTTGTTGATTACGCTCAAATTTCACACGAATATCTTAATTCATAAAATTAAGATTCTGCGAAAAAATCATTACAATCGGATAAAGCATGTAGGTGTTATAAGTCGAAGAATTTTTTTAAAAATCGAAAAAAATAGTAAAATTGCGTTTTTTATGTGAAAAAATTTTCCGATTGCGCTCAAAAACGTGGGAAATTCTAAGTTCAAAGATTTCGAAGGTCTCCATAAAATTTCATTGCAATCGGTGAGTATCGGTTTAGCCGCAAACGTATTAACAAACAGACAAAAATACAGAAAGAAAAAAAAAAAACCATTCCGGATTTTTTTCTCCAGTGTAGTGAAATGGAATCTTCGCTTCGCTCGCTACGCTCATCCAATCACGTAACTTTTTATTTCTAAGAAAGTCAATAACGTACACTTCCATAAGATATTTAAACTAAGCAGTTGTGTAGTTTAAAATTAATTTGTGCAATAATTATAAAATTGGTTTATATTTATGCATATAACAATAAACTTACCAAGTGACCAGGTAAAAATAACATAAGCAGAGTCTTGTTAGAAGGAAGTTCCACTTTTATTGGATGAGCGAAGCGAAGACTTCAATTTCAATGACCCCAAAAAAATTTAGCTCGGGTGTTTTTTTTTCTTTTGTCTGTGTTCGCTCTCTACCGGGCAAACGGCATATGCGATCTTGATGAAAATTAGAGGCGACCTTCGAAATCTCTGAACTTAAACTTGACAAGTTTTTGGGTACAATCGAAAAAATATTTCTTATGAATATCGTACTTTTACGATTTTTTCCTGTTTTTAGTGCGATATTCTTGTGACATTTGTTCCGATTCTTACCAAACGGGGGAAGGGGGGGGGGGGGGGCTACAACGTTCATATTTTACATGGACATTAAGGTTTTGGTGATGTAGTACCTTTTGAAAGAAAAAGATTGAAAAAGTTAGCCAGAATCCATAGAAATAAAGGTTTTAATATAAGTTTTTTGAGTTATATAATAACAATAAGCTACAATAGAAACTTGACAACAATCACCTACAATGCGTTCAAAAAGAACTTGCGAAAGTAATGAGATGACACGCAAACTAAAAACTTATTTAAAAAAGCTCATCTATCAACGCGACTAAAAAAAGCGTTCGCGATGCGGTCAAGTTTATTAAAATAACGTATTAATGTTATAAAAGCTGTTATACGGAGAATGATATATTTTATTTGAGGATGTTGAATTCATATGGTACACGTGTCCGTTAAAATAATATCATATTTATTTCTGTCAGTGAGCATAGAGTTTTATGAAGTGAGTAGTAGTTAATTAATCACTCTGTTCGTAGTTGAGAGAATTAACGAACTCTGCGAGTTAAAATAAGAAAAAGTAGTTGATTCAATCTGATCTTACGATAAATTTGATTCAATACTTCCGTGAATAAATCTTCCAAGTCATTGGGCTTGATCGGATTTCTATGCATTGCTATTGGAGATTTCAATCTTTAGCTTTTATATTGATTTTACGTACAACTTAGGCACGTTATTTTCTTGTATTGAAGGATAAACTATGAAATGAAATGTATAAACTGTGGAATTGAGTTCATGCATGTGTACACTTGTGAGTGAGGCTGTCTTGTGTTCTTTTGTATTTGTGAAGTACACTCAAGATTCAAGAATACCCACAAGAAGAGTATACGTTAAAAATACATGTTCAGGGTTCGAGGTCCGTATGGAGAAAACTTTTACTTTACAATATTAATATCAGCAATGTTTGCAAAACATATAACATGCCCGTTTAAGTGTATATACAAAGTATAAATGCTTGATACAAACGTCAGCTTCAAGTTTATACACAAAAAAAGAGAAAGGAAGATACATTTGTAATATTAAAATCCAGATATATAGAGATGTAGGGTAAATAAAGGGAGGAAAAGTTTAAAAAATACTGAGATGTTCCGAGAGCATAAGTGGGATGTCATCTCGGAAATGGATATGTCTGTTGCAGGGACGCACGGGAGGGGGGAAGGGGGGGAAAGGGGGCAAAGGGGAGAGAAACACTTATTTGTTACCATCACCACTCTAGCACCATAACCCCATATAACCACATTTCTCGTTATTAATGAACCATTTTGTTGCACTTGTCTTTCGCCTTAAGGTAGCTCTTTCGTTATTGTTTTAAGAGGGCTCTAAAAGGGTTACTTTCAGCGAACATGTTTTAAGATTTAGAGCCGTCATGTAACACAAGAAATATGATTAATCCTCCCCACGAGGTTGTCACTATGACGTCGGGTTTATTAACTGTTAATTCTGTTATATTTCTTCGGCCTCGCAAAGACTTTGCCGGGATTATCTTCTGCGTGTGACGTCAAAGTGATAAATTACACCACATTTCCTTCGCCTGAAGTCTGCACAAGGAACGGGGCCACGAAATTTTACTTCTCCAAGATTGGGGATTGGGGAAAGAACGACGATTTACCAAAGCAGTTAAAAGGGGATTCTAAGGATCAGACATCGTGAATTATAAGGATCGTTACAGAGCAATTACATTTATGTTTGGTGGGGGATAGGTTTTGTTGTAATTATAAGGATCGTTACCAGAGCAATTACATTTATGTTTGGTGGGGGATAGGTTTTGTTGTAATTATAAGGATCGTTACCAGAGTAATTACATTTATGTTTGGTGGGAGATAGGTATGTTGTAAAATTGGATCTGAAAATGTTGGGAGGCTGTAGGGTTGTTGTAGGTCATGTGGAAGACACGAGATCTAAATGTGTGAGCTGTAGGGATTGGAGCCTTTGTCGTGTATTTAGATGTTCACATAACATAGTTTGATGTTGTATAGGTATTTGAATTAAATTTTGACCAGGAGTATAGTCACATTTTTTTGTTATGCGAATTATAACACAAGTACAAACAATTAAATTTAGAGTAATCACAATGACACAGAATTAAAGCTTCTAATCACTTCGTATATAATGGTGATCAAGTAATATAAAAGTTGTGGGGATTTTCATACAATATTAATTAAATTTAGGGGTAAATATACTGTGATTAAATCTGTGATTAGATTTCAATATATTTCAAATAGTTGATGTAAATTTCGAATAATATGGAAGGGTATACACAATGCATTTTTTGTATGTCGAATCATATAACAAATTATTGACGCCATAAACAAATTAATTAGCTGTGACAATGCACATACAGAATTTTAAAGTTCATAATAGAGTCGTACATAATTGTATACCAAGCAATATAAAAGTGTGTATTCTCATCAATATAATTTATTAACAATTAATATACTTGTGACTAAATCTGTATTTTAAAATCAATATTATCTTCAAATACTATGTACAATGATAGTCCTGTTGGTCTTGTCGTCAAGTACAAAATAACAAGTATGCGATGATTTAGCCTGTTGGTGGAGGTGCCGGGTCAAACTTTACATTACCTTGAAATTATCTTAACTTTCGTTTCTTGTGTCGTGCCGAGGTTATATTGCGAATCAGCTGCGAATGAACGTTGATCAGCTTTACACCCTGGTGTGTGAGTAGGGTGGTCTGAAAATAAGCGAGATCTAACTTCCAAACATGATTGTAATAGTAGTTAATAGTTGTTACTTTACTACGACCACAAGCGGACGACAAATACTTTTTGTTCCAATAATAAAATACAAGTTGAAGTATTTATATGTAAATAATACGTTGTTACCACATGATACCGATTGTAATATTGTTTATTAAATGAGTGTTGTTATTTGTGTGCAAACAATTTATTATGATTTAGCCTGTTGGTGGAGGTGCCGGGTCAAACTTTATATTATCTTGAAAACTATCAAACTTTCGTTTCTTGTGTCGTGCCGAGTTTATATGCGAAAACCGCTGAAGAACGTAAATCAACTTTACACCTGAAGACTAAAGTTAGGGTAGTCTGTAATTAGCGAGATAGATTCCATACAGATGGCTATGTGGCTAAGATGCTACATTTATGCCACCAAAATGCGGAAGCCCCAAAATTAAATTTCTAAAGCATTAATTACAATACAAGTAGAAGTATTTTTATGTAAAGCACACGTCTTCACCACATAATACCGATTGTAATATTGTTTATTAAATGATTTGTTTATATTTGTGTGCACAAAATGTGTTATTAAAAATGTATGTTAGCTAAAATAAGAGTAAATCGTTGTTCAATAAGTCTTATTTATTATCGGAATCAGATTTTAAAAAAAGAGAATGTGGTAAATACAGTAAGATATAGTAAAGCATATTTTGTGTTGATAAAGTGATTAAAACATTGTATCCAATGTATTTTTTTTAACAAGATAATATCGACACCTAAGTGGCAAAACCTCGTATCTACATATTTTGTTACCAAAATTGTCATGCACATTTCAAAGCCCGCCAAAATGGGTCAAATGATCAAAAAGAGCATTTTTTTTTTACAAGAGAGGCTATAACACTTCATCCTTCACTTCCCAAAAAAATGTAAGTTATATAATACTATTCCATACATTAACATAATTTTAATTGTCAGCTCATGAAGATGATTGTATTTGTTAACATCATTGTACATACCCCCAATAACTGGAAATAAAATGTTTATTTAGAATTTAGGTTTGGAGAGAAAAGAGCAAATTTTCTTGAAATTTATTAACACATATAACAAATCCTGTTCTTTTTACTAACTCTCCTACTTTTGTTAATCCTTAGGTCTGCCCCGTGTTCGAATTACCTCTATATTGCCGACATCATCAAATCTTGTTGACAAATATGATTCAACATTGCGTAAAAACGGCGAGTAATTCCCCCCCCCCTTTCCCCTCAATCACCCCACCCCCTCTCTTCCGCTATCGCTGGCACGCGGACAATTTTCGACAAAACAAACGTTGTTTACAGTCATATCATCTGTCATTGTTTAACCATTGATCTGATATGTCGTAAACAAATGACCTTTGATCATCAACATTAAGCCATTGAAAAACAAATGATAGATAGAAAGAATGTGTACCATAAAATATAACAGAACGATTTCACTATAGCGTATAACCAAACCGCGAAACTCGTACAAAGAGTCAAATATTCCAGCTGGCATTGCGAAACAATGGGAATTGTGTCGCTATGTCGCTATGTTGTATTGGTAATCAATAATTATTTATTCGATAACAAGAAAACTAGGGCTATTCCTTTATTATTTATGTGGATAAATTAAGCATTTATATAATAGAAGTTACTGAAGCTAGCGCAAATAGAGTACACGTGCGCCGGTTTCAGATTCATGTTACAATTATTAATATCATAAGTAACCAAATTTTAAAGGAACGTTTGTGAATAACCATTTATTTGATATCCTCACTGAGTTTCATTGCGAGACTTAAGTTGAGAAAATAATTGTATCCAAAACATGGATTAATTTCGAAAAATCGCAATAAATCGTTACCAAAATTAACTAACTCGTCCAAATTGATGGAAATTTTGAGATCTTGTACGAAAACTTGCGCTACTGTAACCAAGGAAGGTGAAATAGTTCTAAGGCAAAAACATTGAGTAAATTTAAAATCGATTAATTAATTCAAGAATGCGCGTACCCTATCTCATAGCTTTATTCTTTGTAAGCGCCTACGTAAAATATTATAAATTTTATATAAACCGTTAACCTGAAAATTTGACAGACTACTGGGCACTTAAACTCAAATTTGTGTTATCCTCAACGACTATCCTAAACGATTTCCGTAAAATTGTAGCTACCTTTTATTGTTTAAGTATATTGTATGGATGAAAACTATTTTTTTTGTAATCAGACATCACATGTTACAGTTTAATGAACACTTGCTTGTCTCTAGTCTCTAGTTGTCCTTGGTCGGTCGTATATGGTATCGACGACGACTAAGTTGGCTTGGTTTGTTTTATGTTCAAGTCCCCTCCTGAACATAAGTTATATTATGTGTGCCAGAATGCATATTAATTTTATTTATTTTATTTATTAATTTAACGTCTATCCTATTCAGTTAAAAAACTGATTTACAAAGGAGGACAACTAAATAAATCTAATTACAAAGATGCAGACACAACAATGGAACTGCATTTAAGTAAATATTTGAAATAGTAATATTACAGCAACAATGCATTCAAATGTAAAGACTCTCAATATGTTTTTTCTTTAAACGATTTTGTTCAAATTGCGAACTTTCTATCAAACACACGTGCCGTTGCAACCTTCAAGAGAAACGCTCAATCTATATTTGTCGCTGTACTTAACAATTGTGTCGTAATCGAATGTTGACCTAGATATTTCCTTGTTTGCAGGTTGACCAGTGGTTCGTTCTACCGTACCCTTCCACTACCGACTTCGTGGACAGCATCGGCCTGCACACCCGCAGTCTGGGGCTGCGCTTCCAAGTCGACAAGACCCACTTCAAGGTATAGAGCAATACAACATTCAATATGTTCACATTCCGTGTCAAAGCGTAATCGATATTGCTGTGCTCAAGTGAAGAACTGTATAGGGAGTTTTTTTTATTTTTTATTATTGATTTGAAGTTAACAGTAAATATATTTTCAATCTTATGATAACATAGCCAACCGCAGTGGCAGTTTTGATTAGGGCACTGGTCCGAAGCGTATAGCTCTACGAAGACGTGGGTTCGAATCCCGCATGGGATTTTTGTAATCGTCATTAATCACCATCTTTCACCACCCATCGTCTCTAAATGCCTAAGTGCATTCATAGAGACGTTATGGAACATAATTATCATTTTCTTCTTACGATAACATAAATGTGATTTCTAAAATTCTCGAGATGCTCCATTATACTCATGGATGACCTTGGACATACAAGGTTTTGTTGCAGAATGCGGGGGTTTATTCTGTAACTCCGTCAATCTTTATTGATTGTCCAATGGGTTGTGGTTTGTCTACATATATTTTCCATGCGCATTTTAAAAATAATTGCTTATAGTTAGTTAATTAGCTACCGTAGAGTTATGTTGTAGTTACTTCCTAAGTTTGTAATTTGTGTAGGGCAAAATTATTCGAAATGATCTATACGCGGCGTGATTATATTTTTCCTTCAAACAGCCTATACTCATACAGATTCCATTTGTAAATTAAGAGCGGAGAGAGGGGAATTGGAGATCAAGCGATTTTTTAAATGGTCATTTTACATTGCCATTGTAAAAAAAAATAAGGTCCAACGTCATCCTATCATCTAATATCTGAAAAGCAATCATTTCCAATTACATGAAATAGTAAGTACATTTTTAGTTTAAATTCTTATTATAAGTTTTTATTTGAAAATTCAATTATAAAACTTTCCCAATAACAAGGACAAAAATATCGCCATAAACTTTGATAATAATATTAAAATTGATCTGGCTTATTTTTGTTCGAACAGTTTATGGAGTAGTTGATAATCTGTATAAAAGTTTGGACGTCTATGTTTAGTAGATATTTAATAATGTCTTAGCTCTCACACAATGGAGATATTGAGAGGAAAATGTTATGAAGAGTTTAACATAATAAACACAAATTCTGTTCTAATTAAATACTTATTTTCGTCCATATTTTGGAAGAACCTTTTTTTTGCAATTAAATCGCCTTTTAACTTGTAGGATCTCCATTCTTAAACTTTGAAATGTCAATATGCAATTAGTAATGCAATAAGACGATATTATTTTATTACCGCACATAGCAAGAAACGAAATATGGAGGTTTAAAAGCGATTCACTATAAGGGTTTTTACTCTTAAAGTGGTATTTAACCGCTAAACTCAAAAAATATATTTCATTCAGGCTAACTAGTAATGAATTTAGCAATTAACAGAAAAATTATTGGGGCCACCATGACAGCACAAAAATTTTTCAAAGATGACATATTTCGAGCTAGGTCCCATCGGCGAAAATCTCCCATAAGAAATAACATGGGGACGATCTTTATGCCCGTGACCTTGGAGGATTTTGATCCAAAAAAATATAGGCCATTATTATCGTACTCCACAGCCTTTTCTGTAAATTTCTCATATTTTGTTTTGTAATTTGGGCAAGTAGTTTGGTCAAAATGTGCTGATTACCAAGTTGGGGTGTGATTTTGGAATCCATATTTTTGCATGTTTGAGTGTATATTTGTGCACAGTTTTAAGACACGATGTTAAAAAGGGCCATTTTAGATTGGTACGATGCATTAGTACATGTGTGGAACAAAATAAAGCAGGTTAAAGCCGATTTAAGAAATTTCCCAAAACGCCAATTTTCGCTAATTTCTGGATCAAATAAATGAAAAGGTTCGTGTAAAATCACAGTTACAAGATATAATTTAAAAATGCTCATTTTAGTGTAGTATAATGCAATAGATTATGTGGTAAAAAATAATTTTTGGGGGTTTTAGCCCCTTTAAAGATAACTTCTGTCAATGTTCCTGTAATGTAATACACTAATTACTATTTACTTTGGTATGACACAAATTCGAGGTTGCAGTTCTCTCTTGTTACAAGTTATCACTCTCACAGTCAATCTACAGCGACAACTTTAGTAAATCGACCCCCAGATCTGTGTGAAATAAGGCACATGTGTGTATAGCCAAGGACATGCATTAGTAATTTAATTTTATTTATTATTTATTTTCCCCACTATTAAGCTTAGTAGGAAGGCTGGCAGAAAAGGACAGTATGCCCCAAGCACAAGGTGTCTACCAGCCTGCCAGTCTGCCAGACAAATTTAGTTAAGCAATTATAATGAAGAAGTGTTGATAGCTCTCTTGAATGCAGATATGGCAAGACCTTGGAATTCCCCGGATAGATACTGGTTTAGTTATAAACATAAGAGATAATATGTAACTATATATTGTTATGTTAATGTTACTTAATATATGCCTTGTCATACATATAAAATTCGGCTAAACGATGACTCTGGATTAGTTTTTATGCACAACAATTTAAATTTGAAAATATATACGAAAGAAAAGACGAGTTTTTGAACGTATACGTTTTGGCATTTGTTCCGGTTAAATATTAAACAAATGTGTACAGTCAACACAATTCTGCATAAAAATTTTTGAGTGGTACTTTAAGAGAAGTCGAAAAATTTAAAATCCAAATCATGATTATTTCCAATTCGTGAAAATCACATTAAAACAAACTTTTAACGGGTAAGAAAATTTACAACCGCGTTCATGTTGATTTAAAACGAAGATCCAGAATATGATTACCTGTATATACTTAAAAAGAAGTAGGTCTTTAATATATAGCCGAAGTGTTTTAAAATCCAGAAGTGTCACGACTTTTTAACTTGAAATTTGATGAATGAAATAATCAAGGAATATTAGAATTGGAATTTATTAAAATATGTTATTACCGTCAACGCACCCTGGCTGGATATAGGGCTGAATATGGCTGGATGTGGGTAGATAGGGCTGGTTATAGGGCTGAATATTGAATAAGGCTGGTTAGGACTGGATAGCGCTGGATAATTGTTTGATATGTCTGGATATGGCTGGATATGGGTCTATAGGGATGGATTGGGCTCTAAATGGCTTAATAGGGCTGGATTGGGATCAAAAGGGCTGAATATAGCTGGCTACCGTCTAACTTGCGGTCAGTGCACACTTGTCCATCTTCTTGCAGGGTGTGGGCAACGAGCTGGTCTTAAGGTGCGACGCCACCATAGACAGCCAGGTTTGGCGGGGAACGACAAAGTCGGTGCTCTCAAACAAGCTGACCAATCAGAAGTTGGCTCAAGAGAGGCAGAGAAACGCAGCAGGTAAGAATCAAGAAGTGGGTCAACAAAAACTCGAAACTTGCATTTGCCACGAATAAAAGTTATGATTTCAAGCTGAAGTCAGCACTTTTGGCATTTACAGGAAACTTTGAAGTTTATCAATCCTTTAACAAGGCATTTATTGATTTACTTTTTTATTTCGTTTTAATATTTATTTTTGAATTAGATCTAGCTTACGCTTAACATTCAACATTAATAATATTTAATCCAATCCACAAATTGTTATTATTTCAATAATTTTATTTCAAATTATGGTCATTAAAATTATTTTGAGTCAGGTGTTTACATAAAACTAAATAATCTTCTACACAATAATTAAAATAAATGGCACAAAATTAATAATTAAGTTAAGAAAATGCATAATGTGTATGCATGTACACCCGTCTATAAAAAGATGATCATAATCTTCACTTTATAGAATGTAAGTCAAGTGGAATTTTTTTTCAAGTGTTTTAGATACCAATTATTTGAGTTTGAGTTAATCTGAAAGTTCTGCATTATCGTTTGTAAAACAACCATTCTGCAATGTTTGTGCACCTAAAAGCATTCTCTTAAGAGGGCACTTCCGGACAGAATTGAGCAAAATCATTGCTCACGGAAAATAGTCTGATTGCCAAACGAATAGAGACTGAAGTAAAACTATGAATTGTAAAGGAAAGCTAGATCTATGCTCGTATGCTATTTAATTATCAATACCTTTCAATGCGTTTTCATGCGGGGTTTTGACAAAATGGAAGTTTTGACAATATTTTGCGCACGTTTGTTGTTTATAAATCAACTTCTAAAGGTCATACAAGCATATATCTAAGCTTAATAAACAATCATGTGTAAAGAATATCGCACTATCTTAAATCATTCGCTAGTCAGATGTTTTTTACGAGAGTAGGTTTTTGCCAAATAACATGGGCAAGATAGGGAGAGCGTGCAGCGGCATATGCCTTAGCCTTAGAGTGGTAATAGTTGGGTAGAGGAAACATGGCCTATAGCGCTGCACGGCGGCGGCTGAGGCAACCATATCGAGGCGGCCGACCATCTGACGTCGGACAGCAGTTGCGTGCTTTAAAAATAGTTGATACTGACTCAAACGTGCATCTTGATTTATTTGTCAATTTTTTTCGACACCCGCGAGGTACTCTACGGCTGATGAATTTTGTAACACGAAAAAAATATACCAATCGTCTGCCCGCAGTCACTCGGTGTTATGTTTGTCTCAGGTAGAGCGACCAATGCTCCCTCTACCCAACTATTACTGCTCTAAGGCCTTAGCCGATAACTCCATCTTATCGCCTCCATTTTGTTCCAGCTTCAACAGCGTCATCATTCCTCTCCATGGTCGCGCTCGTGACGTCGCTAGTGAAAGTCGCTTCGTCTTGACATTATGTGATATACCCAGTCTAAATACGGCCAACAAAATGCTACATAATCAAAGTGTCCATCCAGCGAGAACTGTATAGAAGAGACGACATGTTGTTTTTCTTTCGTGTGCGTGAAATCGTGAAGCAACACTTAGATCGAGGTGGCATTTCCTTTGGTATACCACTAAACAGTGACAAGGTATGGTAGTGCACGAAGCGTGTGAGAACATAAATCATGTCTTTCTTTATAAATGTCTTGGGCGTTTGTAAAAGTTCTCGGAAACTCGTCCTGTGGATTGAATTATTACGTGCTCTCCTGTTATTTTAATTTGATAATGTTCTTGAGGTAAGTAGTATGATGAATGCATGATAGCTGGAGACTGCTGTGAACGTGTCTGTACATTTGAGAACAATAACTACCAATTTCTATGATGTATATATATATATGTTCGAAACTAGGAGATAATTTACTAAAAGCAGCCATCAACAATAACTTTGGAGGGAAGTGCAACACAATTCCAGATGGGACATGTCATTAATCACCACCACTTACAATTAATTACATTAAATGGAATTATTGTAAAAACACTTTCGTATAACGTTGTCTGTTGTATTTTCAGCATATGCGGTATAAATATAAGATACTTTAGAACAAGAACTTTTAATGTTTTATGAGAACGATGACAATGATTTGTGTCATGACAGATTAGGAATGACAAAATAATATCAATTACGTTGTGATTTGAACAGATTTCAATTTACTATACGTAATATATTACAGAGATTTGTTGGATTTAGAGTAACCCTATTAACGGTTGGTTCACAATAAAGACAATTTACATGTTTGACATGTTCATAGTTAGTGGTCAATGATGGAGTATTGATAAGTTGGTACTGGTTGATTAACGCGCATTTAATAAATGTGTTTTGATAATATGCATGTGATTACGCAATAACTTCACTTCAAACACTGACAGTGTTGGCTCAAGCGTTATGGGCGAGATTCTTATTCGGGAGGTCCCGCGTTCGAATACCGTTGAGGCCGGCAATCTAGACTGATGTTTTTTCCTAGGTTTTCGTCAGTCGTTAATGCGAATGCAAGGGATTGAGTCCTCTTTTAAGCAACCCTCGGACATCCCTTTAAAAAATGTCATAACTCCAATTATTTATATAGAAAGATACCTGAAAAGTGGAATGCATTGCACCCTGAGCAGGTTTCCTGCGAGAAATGTAATTAAATTTGCATCTTTAAATAAATAAATATGTAAATAAATCCGTATTTAGAGTCTACCCACTCAGTCATATAACTGATTTTCAGTGGGGGACAGTAAACCAAAGCGACCAAGCCAACCCTGTAGGCCCCGACGCAATCGACGATTGAGCGATAACCAACCAAAGATCGATTTTTTTTAGTAGGAAATAAAGCAATCAGTGGTATGGACAGTGCGAACAACCGCGGATCAACGCCAGAATCAACAACTTTGAAACTAGGTGATATGAATTCACGAAATTCGATTATATAAGTCTTCAGTTGAAGGTACGCATTGTGCTGAATATAATCTCACAATTTGTGACCAAAGAGTGTTTAGTCTCCATACTCTTTTTGCGGTTGTGTTTCTTCAAAGTTTCCATTTATCTGTTGTAACTTGACAGCTCCATTAACGCGTGGCCACCGACGGTTTTTCTAGCGAGCATCTTCGCGTGCTAAACGAGGACCATGAGTAGGAGAAGAAGAAGAAGAATGAGAAAGAGGAAGAGAAGAAGAGAGAGCCGGAAGAGGCTGGGTAGACCGGGTCACGGAAATATCCCATTTACACGCGATTGCAGCATAAAAGAAGAAAAAATACCAAGAGAAACATTGAGACTTGCTATAGGACAACAACTTAAGTTAAGCTGATATTGGATGTTTGAAAGAAAATGAACAGCGAGATGTGGATTTCAAGAGCGATTGTGATCGCGAAGTAATATTAGCGACGGTTTTGTTCTGGAAAGACGGGATTTAGGTACTTTTAGAAGAAACTTACCGCGAAATATAAGATTTTGTTGCACTTCACAATTTTTATTAAAATAATCAAATAAGTGTTATAAACTGTTTTTTATTCAAGGTAACTTATTAAAATGATCCTAATTTTGTATTATTACACTCGTTTTCACGCTTAATCGTACTAATTGCATTCACTGGCCATACAAAATAAGAACTTTTTTTGTATACAAAATTAAAATCACACAAACTCAGAAATTTAGGGAGCGATTATAAACATGATGTTTTAACAAACGTACAAAACAATACCTAGATTAAGAACAAGCCTGTAAGATCAACTGAACAAGACCAGCAATGATATCGAGTCCAATACTTATTAAATTTTCATTTCGAACATTGTTCGTGACGTTTGATTGTGTCCCATCATAAATATGACGTTAAAATTCACGAAAATATTTAAGTTAGTATAAACCAAGACCGATATATTTACACATGAGAAGTAATTTCGACATTGTGTTTATATCAACATCCTATCACTAAGTTTTAATTAAGCATTTCATTTAACTTACGTTCATATAACTTGTTAAATTGTCCTTAATTTTACTCTTGGTTACCTAATTGAGTGTAATTTAATTAATCTTAACATAATTACCTATAAGTTATCCAGGTCATGAGTAAAGTTACACAGAAAGTCCTCGACACTGCAGGCCAGCACTACATGTGGTTTGAGCATGTTGTATTACTTAACGACAATGAACATTGAGTTTCCGGCAACTGGTAGACTACTGCTGTGCGCAGAGTTACATCATTAACTATAGACGAAAAGTCACATCTATGCGGTTTTATTTTAAAATTAATTTGTGTTGGAAACCTGCCCAAGGTTCAATTTCATGGCAAAAACATTGCGCTCTACTAATCACCTTTGTATAAAAGTCTCCCACATTTGACATACATTTTAGATTTAATAAAAATGGTGTATATGAGGGTAGACATACACTTCAGTTTAAATTATTTGCATTAATTATAATTTTGCGCAAAAAATGAAAGCAAATATAATCAAATCACAAAATACAATGACAATGGCTTTGCATCTATACTCCTGTCAAGCTTAAGGACCAAAAGTAACCATATCATACGATTTATGAAATTATTTACTTCAATCACAAAAAATAAAAGCTTGTGTATAAAACACACATAAAAACACAGAAATCTCGATGACGCAATTTCAGAGTGTGATAACCATATTTTTCAAATCTGGTCCGTTTTAAATTTGAAGATCCAATCAATCGTGATCCGATTGGTAACCATGTAAAAGGGAATACCGAACGCGCATTATTTCCTTTGAAGCTCTTGACTCGTATGTCGAAACTCGGGGAACATTTTAATTTATTTAAAATTGTTCAAGCATGGCGACTAAACCGAATCAATCACCATGGAACAACCGTTTAGTATAAACCAAGTATAATTACGTGTTTCGCTAAAGGGCCTTTACCCTGATTACTAACAATTGACATTCAAATAAAAAAGTCACATCAAACGAAATATCGTTTAGGACTTCGTTTCTGTCGAAATACGTGATAAACACAATCGAAAAACGAAGAATTGTTTTACAGAATGAACGTTCTATACGATTGTTATAAATTCTCAACCTAGTTAAGATTTATAATGATCACCAACGGTTTGGGTTTTGGTAACTTGGGAGTTGGGAAAACTAGAGAGAAACAAAACTTTGCAACTTCAAAGCCTGACCTTTAGTTAAAGCGAAACCAAACTGTTGACACAAATGAACGGAAACCCGGTCTAAATTCACCCATATTTCCCTCTCAATATATACACATCGTTACACCATGATTGTGACTCAATTTTAAAATCTACATTGGTATTTGTTTAGCCTATGTGTGTCGCAGTGATGAACGACGAGTAAATACAGAAATGGCCCTGTCATTACGGTTTAAATGCACGTAAATGTTTCAATGATGGATGCGTGAATTGATGATCACATTATAAGGGCATAAACATCATGTGGTGGGAATTGTTGGAGCAGGTACAGCAGGATGGATCGAAATGTAACTGTTTATCCCATTAGGTTGTGATAATAATGAACCTAAATAAACTGTTTCGACTATTTTGTTATTGGTTCGATTGTGTTATTAATTTTCTAATCACGTTCTGTTTAACAACATACAAATTTTGAATATTCAAGCCATCGCCATTAATATGCTGAACCTTCTAGACTAAATTAAATTAAATCAATAAAAATTTAAATAATTATTCAACAATGTTATTGGACATTATAAATATTTATTTATCATTTTAACACACACATAAAAATATGTGTTATAGGTTGCTAGAAAAAGGCATATTCTTATTCAAAATTAGTGTGAGGCAACGTACTAAACATAAAAACAATACATAACAGTTAACTTATTAAAATCTATCTAAAACGTTTAATATTTAAAACCCAAAAACCGTGTTTTGAAAAATATTAATTATTAATTTATGATTTATTAATTTTACGTTCATACGGGCATATATTATATTTTAAATTTTGTATTTAACTAATAAATAAAAATAAATTTATTCATAATTAAATAAAAAATGTATTAAACATAATATGAACGTTACCAAAATAAAAAATAAGAAATCACTACACAAATGATTAATTAAAGTAATATGTGTTTGGTGGAGGTGCCGGGTCGAGACTATTTAAATGCAATGTTATCAACAGAAAAATAAGTTAAATATTGGGAAACGCATTTAATTTTTATGAGTTTAAACAAAATTATTTTAAACAAAACATTTTGGAGGGATAAAATAAAACTGAGTGTAGAAGAAAGAGGAAAATCATGGGAGGACTGAAAGAAATGGAGAGAGCTAGTCGAAATGCCCGTCATAGAAGACAGCGAGGAAGCACTAAGAACAGTCCGTAGCCCTAGAAATTAATGATGCGTCCCCTCCCCCCCCCCCCCCCCCCCCCCCCTAACCCCCCGGACGACTCATGTTGGAACCGGGTGTTTGTTATTAGTATAATACATTTTGGCACAAATAAATACATACAAATGGGCCGTAAGTGTAAAAAAATAAACCGCGATATTTTAACGACCAGATTTCTTTTTTGCTGCGTAGACTTTAAAGTATTTCTCTCATTCTCTCGAGAGCCTACGTGGCATAGTTTAGCAGAAACATGAACAGATGGATATAAGATACTTGAGGCGCATCTTATTCACAAGGTGGTATCTTGTTCCCACCGCCTGCATAACTTCCAAGTTACTTTGCCTAAAAGTTGGTAGAACTGGCAAACCTGTGGGATGTGGTATCTTGTTTCACTAACAACAGAAGGGTGGGGTGTGAAAAGAAAATGGAAATGTAGATTACGTAACAATATTCCTCCATAATAAAGAATGTAAACTTTTTATTATTATTCAGTAGGTTTTTGTAATAATGTGACACGGCATGGTTCGTACGAAGCCAAAGTAGAGCTTTTGTTATGAGAAAAGAAAATAGAGAAAATTAACACGCAATAGATTCAGAAAAAAGTCGAGAATTTAAAAACATGACAATGTGACACTTGAAGCCTTCAAATCTCAATTCACAACCTAACAAAACGGACGACTTTAAAAGTTATTTTCCCTATGCAATTTAATTATAACGCAATCACAATTTCGCAATTTCCAATACAAATGAGAATTTCTAATTAAATCTAAACCGTAAGAAACTAAAAAATATAATTAATGACATACTTTAGCTTTAAAACTAAAAATCATTGGACTTTTATTTAAAAATATTTTTTTAATATTTTTTTAATATTTTATTATTATTTTAGTTTAATAAAAATATGTGTAAATAACAGTGAAAAGTCAATGACTTGTATTTTTAACGTTACTGCCTCTTTTATAGTTTCATTATTTATAATACTTTGTCTGGAAATTTATAATTTGCAATATAGAAATCACGTTAAATTCCATTGTGTTGAAATATTCTGCTGATGGCTAACAGCATCTAATTGTATGTAGTTGTATCTGGTTGTTTATAAGTAATTCAAGAAATTCAGTTATGTTATACCGTATTTTTTTATTAAGGGCGCGTCAACCGTGCGGTCATAATGCACCACTCTACCTTAGGGGATATGTGCAGGAAAGTCCCAAGGTCAGAACCAGCCTCGTGTGGGGGAGGAAAGGCGGGATTCTCAGTCGCGGTCGTCATCGTCTTTGTCATCTTTCGTTTTTTCGTGGTCGTCGTCTATTTTCGGGGAGTAATAAACTATCCTTCTTAGTAGCTGGGATAAAAAAGTTTGCGAGGTGGACTTTCTCTTGAATCGCCTTTTATGATTATCAGAACCATGCTCTGGGCCAATTCTACCCCGGCTCTATACGAAATAACCAATATATGAATAAACGAATTATTATGTTGCAATAACCTCTTAAAACACACAAATTGAATCCATTGATTTATACAACTTAGAAGAAGAAACAACTAATTATTTGAGCATGGTTCTATATACAATTGCTCCGTCTACAATGTGTAACACTGGTTTTTGAGAAAGTTGAAAGTCATACGTACAACGTCTTAATACAAGTGAAAGTGTGTACTTCTTCCCTCTAGAAATTATTCGAGGACAAAGATATTAAAAGGTGAAAAACAGTTCAGAAAGTGATGAATTGCGATAGTTTTGGTTTTGAGAAAGATAAACAATAAATTTACTTTATATTTGATTAGAAAAGGTTACAAAGTTAAAATGAGTTGTTTTTCCTTTCCTCAAAGCTGCTAGGTAATAATAATATTGTTCTGGAAAATAAGACCATATAACTTTCCCTTCTTATCCTTTGCCTTTAGATTCTGACTTCGTTCATTAGTTTTGTTGGAGAAACTTTCTCCTTTCTCCTCGTCTGGCTGTCACTCATTACACTAAACTTCCAAGAGCACCGTTCGAAGTTGTTCGAAAATAAAGCTAAAAACAAATTCACAATATCATCGCAGATTCTGCGCAGTTTTAATAAAGCTAATGACAAAATAACAGTCTTCCCTGAAAGCATTTAGTAAAATGGGTTTCAATGAATTTACATAGCCATTACGCGCGTAGCATCTTGCTTTCATAGCAATGCGTAGCAGTACGCTGTAAGTGTCCTAGAAGGCTCAATAACATTACTATACCGTCTCAAGATGCTCCTGCCTTTGAACCTACATTGTCACGCGCAATTACAGAAACTTTAACTGAAATTACGAAATAGTAAGTTTATGTTTTCTATTTTGCCTCGGTTAAGTCAATTGCACATATCTTTATTAAATTTCAATATATATTATAGTTGACCTTTGTTGACGCCAATGAGGTTGGCTTGGTCCGTTTTAAATAAAATTTGCCCTACTATAAAAATCAGTTATATGACTGAGTAAGTAGACTCTAAATGCGAATTTATTTATCTATTTATAGATCATGACTTACTTTGCCTCTTACATATACAAACTTATGATGTGTATAAAAAAAAATTGTATTTAATTTGTTGATATATAAACTTATTTTAATTTTTACATTTACACTGATTAATGATTAACTCGGAAAATTGTAAGTTAAATCTAAGAATAACAGCTAAAATATAATGAAATCTGTGATATTACCAAAAATATTTTTTTTGTTTTTACCACTCAGCTCTTAAAAATTATTTTACTTTGCGACGTTATTTTCCTTTTAAAAATCTGAAACACAAATACAATTTCACTGCTAATGTCGCACAAAGATGTACGTACTTTTGCTTTCCAAAGGCTACGGTTAATTCTATACTGTTGTCGTCCAGAGTTTTGGTGTCCCCCTTCACAATATCAATATCAACAAACATCAATGGGGTTGCAGAGGACGAACGTAGGACGCAGGCAGGATTCTGTCGTGCAAACATCATCTTTTGATACCATATCAAACTGGAATCCTCCCTGTCAGTTGACTGTGCACGTTGCCTATAGGACCGCATAGAGGGGGGGGGGGGGGGGGGCGCGAGGAAATAGCTCTGTTCTTTGAAAAGTGCGTGTTGTGTAGTGCTCACACGAGATGGCCCTGCACGAAAAGAATAACGTAAGAATGCTGTTTCTTTATTAAACTGCTATATTCACAAGGGTTGGCCCTGCGCTAAAATAAAAACCTTAGAATGCTGTTTTTTTAACTGCATATCCAAGGTTGCCATGCGCAATATAATTTTATAAGCGCCGTCATTTAAACGTAAATTAAACTTTAATACGACGTCATTTGCAAGGTCATACCATATTACACTATACATTTATATGCAAATAAAGAATAAGTTTAGAATCAATTTTGTCAATCAAATTTAAAGCGATAGTCTTATTTAATTTACTTTATAACTAGGAAAACGTAAGTCCGACCCTTGGATGGGAGAGCTTGTTAATTTTCTAGCTTTTCGGGTTGCTCACATCAACAGTGCTTTGTTTTGCGCCACGCATACCTAAGTGAATGTTTCAAGTTTCCTTTGTTCAATATCAAAAGGTATTAAATTTCCGTAAAAAACATATTTGTCACAATAGTTTATTAAAGGATTATCTAAATTTATTTTACTTTTTTTCAAAAGTATACTTAACCAGAAATTAATGTCATGTATAGTTATGTACGTTAGTAATGCCACCCGTTTGACAGTGGCAAATGGAGAAATTGTCGTTTTCAATAAAATTCAAAACGTATTTAATATTTATTCATCGATTCTGCTAACCTATTTAAAATTAATCCAGAAAGAAATTTCACATAAGACTTAATGTGATGAGATAATGACGTTGTAACACCTGCGCACGGCCGTATTGGTCTGCAGTACGGCCAATGCCGAAATATCGCACAAAACAAAAATGTTTAAAGACGATTTCATGAAAATATTTCTTCGATTGTTTATCAAAAAAACGTTGCAAATCTATCATTTGAAAAAAAGTCTGTCAAAATCTCAGAGATCGATATGCCGTTTTGCCCGTAGAGAGCGAACAAAAAGACGGAAAAACAAACAAAAAAACAAAAAAAAACAAAAAAACACATCGAGCTAAATTTTTTTGGGGGGTCGGTTTAAATTGAAGTCTTCGCTTCGCTCATCCAATTAAACAAAATACTTAACAAAAAATACAATTTTATTAGTTGTGTTAGTTCGTATTAAATATATGTCAACGTTGACGGTGGAATATTGAATATTGTTGTAGTTTTTTATATAAATATTTCGAAAGCATGCATTATTATTATTGACGAAACAACGTATCCTATGTAAAATAAGATACCCGTTTGATGTTTTGCAATATGAAGACAATACGAGCTAGACCGTAATGTAGCGGAACACCTGCGCTGTCTGGCCAGTAATGCTGCAGTCTCGCTCAGTTACCGCTCTGCGTCTTCTATCAGCTGCAACCCACACATTCACATGTTCACAGCACGTTATTGAAATCAAAAACTAGTTCACGACGTAAGCGCATTTTATTCAATCTAATGTAAAACGTTTGAAATATTATTTTTACAATTCCTACCTTATGAAATTAAATTTATTTGATAAAAGCACGTTCATATTACTCGCTGGAGTTTGTCAGGTCTTTTCTCGTTCTGTAGAAGCTCGTCACAGTTAATCGCAGATTATTTTTGACTGATGTTTATAATGAACTTTTCTCTTGTAAAAACGCTCTCTTTGATACATTAGAGAATGGGCTTCGGGTTTCATTTTTTCCCCCGTACTAAAAGGCATTACAGGGTGGCAACGAATACACGGCCATGTTTTAAATGGGGGATTTACGTACTTTGCAAAGATGAATTTTACTCCTTGGTTTATCTTACCCAGTTTTTGCTTCCTTATATTTACTCGTATTATTAAGTGTTTCTTTTATAGGAAATTACATATTTTAATATTTAAGGTAACTTGTTTTACATATTTTTCTTCCTTTACTTGTTTCGACTTTACAAGGCATCGCTCAAGTTGTGGATTGATTTTATACATATTTCTGCAGTTAAGTAATTCGTGTACTCAATTTTAATTAATTGGTATTTAAATAATCATTGAAAATGTGAAAATAATGAACTTCTGACACGAAATTGAGATGTATTCTTCATTTTTATAAAAATTTACAACATCGTTTTTTTTGTTTATAGAATTGCTATCATTTTTTGTTTATTTAACTGAAGTAATATAATTTTTAGACTAAAAGCTTTTTTATACTATTTAAGTGCTGGACAATTTTTTTTTCTCATCATGAACTATATCAGCTAATTACTGTTGTGATATTTTATAAATTACTGCCTTCATAAAATAATGTATATGATGTGTTATCCGAACTTTCACATACACGAAATTATAAGTCCACATAATATGTTACTTCTTGGCTAGCAACAGTCTACGTAAGAAATAACGCAGCAAAAACTCTGGTGTTTTACACGTTGGTGTGTGATACATATAAATAAGAAATAGCAGTCGTATTGAAGTACAGATTATTTACCTTTCAAACAAATTGTAAAGACTTGATTGTGAACCAACCGTTTAAATGTTATTTATCTCTACTTGATCGTGATGTCAATAGAGTTGTTGACTAAAGTACATTGTTGAAAGTCAAGTGGTAAGTGGTGTTGATGCTGGATGTACTATTGCGCCCACGGTCGTAGAGACCATGCAGTCTAGAGAAATGAACAAGTGCAACTTCTCTGAAGCTGGCCGCGTCTGAAGTCAGTCGTTGTTGCTTCCTCGGGCAGTGTTGTTGTGTAATATTGTTATGATAACTGGAGACATAGATGAAACAGGTTAGCCAAACACTGAAACTTCCATGAAAGTTTCTTCTCTATATTTCCCTCCAACCTCTTTGTTCTTATGCTTTATCGATTACGTGAATTTAACTTCACGGGCATTTGAAATATCAAGAGAAATGTATGTGTTTGGGTGAATGCTTGTATTTATTGCGATGTATAAAATGTGTGATAGTGAAATATTTGTGACTCAACTTGAACATAATCTTATAATAACAGGAGAGCCCGGCGTATGTGGTATTTAAACTTGCTTTACTGTCTAGTCATAAACCCCATTTAATTTAATAGGAGATGTATAATTACTTATTCGTTTTGATCAATGTTCTGATGTTTTTATAACTAATATTTATTTTATCTTGGATATTGAAATGGTGTCCAGTATACGACGATTTTATGTAAAGGTATTTCTGAAAAGTAATTTGCTCCAAAGATAGTCCCATTTTATTATTTTATCTGTTAAATACTATAAAATGCACTTAAAACCACGTGAATAATATTATAATGTTTTTATGATGAGTCATTAAAGTATGTTTAAGTACCTCGCATAACGCCAGTAATCACGAGAGAACAGTACAGTCCTGATAACGAAACGATGTCGCGAAACAACTCTAAGACAAAACAAATCTTTGAATTCTTGAATCAAGAAAAGAAAAGGAAACTCTACAGCAAGTACGAAGACGTTAGGTAGGGGAAACGTTGCAGCTGTGGCTAGGATGTGTACTAACTTAGGTTTAATGTGCGGCAAAGCGCGCACAGAACTTGGCACAATATTTTAGATTTCTCTGTGTAAAACTATATCATCTGTTCTTTGTTATACTTTATCTCTCTCCCTTTGCACGATGCACGAGTATAAATATTGTAAAAGATCTCACTCACCCACGCCATACACTCACCCTTGTGTGTGTACACACGAAGTAAACTAAACTTATTCTATATTTTACCGGTAGAGCGCGCTCACCAACCATCTAGACAAACTACACTGTATTCTAGGTGTCCCTTAAATCCCCCCTGATAGTATTCAAGCCCTCACGTAATCTATATGAATTATGAAGAAATATCGCCCTTTCTCGAGGCAAATGTGAATTTCGGGCGGCAGTTAGACGCTCGCTTGCGACGGGCGATAGAGCTGCTCTTGTAGTCATATTATTAACAATGTGATTGTTTGTAACTTTAAATGCGGCCAAGATGGGAACTAAGAGAAATTAACTTTTGTTGGTTTTGTTTTCAAAATCTCAAGAAAATTGTGAGGTAGACTTTTTTCAAAAAGGGGTAAACTTTTATCAACGATGTTTTAAAAAAAATTGAAAGTGCCAAGAATCAGCTTAATTATTATTAATCAAAAATTGAAAAGTTTCCCCGATTAGAAAAAGTCAACTTATTAAAAAGGATTGTAAAAAGTGACCTAAAATAAAATACTTGTTATCATAATGTTATCTAAATAATCATATAAAATAAAGGGATGCCCAACGAACAACAATCAAACATAAGTAGTTAGTTTTAAAAAAAAGTGTTCGATTTAAATCCGACACAAGATCGTACATACCATATTTTCTTTAGAAATGTCTGGTTGTATAAACGAAAGGCCTCGCAGCGAATCGTGGCCAATGCAGATAAAAGTGGAATAATATTAAGATTACCATCTTGCAGTGATGTCGGCAAAGATGAACAAACGCAATCACTCAAGAATCTTTAATGTTATGACCTTGTAATAACGTAGTGCAATAAGGATGATATTTAAAGATAATCATCGTCCAATCTAGTTTCATGTTACAACAATTACGTCTAATAGAATTTCATGTTCCCTGATGCCAAATGTCCAAAATATGTAACACTTATCAAAGAATTGAAGATGTTTTTTTTAATGAAAGTAGATTTGGAATGATTATTAATAAAAGAAACTTTAAAACGTTTGTGTTGAATTTTATGAGATTGTATTTTGAAACGATTACCAAAGGGTGTTTATATTAGTCAACATGATCAGCTGTGTCATTGTGTGTTACTTATGAATATTTAATTATCATTCTTCGTCTTAAAATATTGCATAATATTAAGATGTATTTTATGTTCCTATTCACACTTCAAAGTAATAAAAACTGTCGTATATTATTGTGTGTTTGAAACCATCGTATTTTTGTTCCACGCACTCCTCCATTATTTTCCCTGTCTCCCTTGGTCTGTATTATTAAACCCGTGAATTATTCCTACGGGTAGATGTGGCAATATACACTATTATCTATTGCGCTCATATAACTGCGGTTCTCTTGACATTAAAGGGGATCTTTCAGTCTAAATATTGCATCTAGCAATGTCTAGGTGCAATGCACACCACTTCTGCTTAGTTAATATTTTATTTGGATAAAATAAAAACAGTTTGTTGTAAGAGGTTTTGGCTGGCTTATGTTTTCATACTACGAAATGGAAAGGACATTCCGTCGTATATCGTCTACATAACCTTCTCTAGAATAATACACACACCTTCATTCATCAATTATTTTAGTGAATAATATTCTGAAGTTGAACGCAACTTGAACGCAACCCTAGGTTTCCTTCAAACGAAATATCAAAATAATGCTTCAAAGAATAACATTTTCAAGTAAACCAGAGGATCAAATTATATATTTAATATAAAAATCGGATACAATATCTCGTGTATTACTTTTTATTAAAGTTCATGTTTCGATGTCAGTAAAACTTTGATGAGTTACCGTTTTTTTAATTGCTTTAAAATACATATTATATTTTGTTTTTATTTCCATTACATTAGAAGACTATGTGAATGCTGCAATTACCAATACATATTAGCCGAGGGATACAGATTTAATCATTTAAAGTAATTAAAGGTAACTGAGTTCTTTACAAAGTAATGAGCCACTATCTGCACTTCAATCATCAACAATTAGTTAATATTCGCCATTGAAAAAATACATTATTGTTTATTAATACTTACTCAATAATTCGTGCAGTTTTCAGAAGAAATAATAATATTACTATTGAGTGTTTCGTGTCCAGTAAAAAAACATTAACATATTTACTAACGGAGATGATATTATATATAGTAAATATATAGAAATTATCGATCTCTGGTCTAATAATGTCTTCAAGACGCTTCATGGCCACGTGTTCACTACGCTTGGATCACTGGGCTACAAGACTTCCAACTTGATACCAGAAAGATAAACTCTTCAGGTAAGTACATAATATTATGTATGTTTAGTTAACCATTTTGATAATCATTTAAATATATGAATCCAATCATGATTATTATTCTGTGCATTACCCCATGTTTTACGCCTCACATTATATATACTAACATTGAATTTATAAATTCTGAAATCCTACCAGAGTGTTTTCCCAAATGTGTCTCAGTCATTAATAATAATGCTATAGTGAGTCCACTGAAACTGGCGTTGGACATTCAGTTAATGATAGTCGAATGATACGCTGAGATAAAAAGAAATGGTTATAGACAGTAAACAAATATATCAACAATTACCTTATCACACAGATATTAACCTAGTTAGTCAGATGAAGGGTTCGCAATGGGTAAAACTAATCTGTTCAATTCAGTGGACATTCTTTGTCTCAAATACATTTTCCTTGAGAAGGGGGGAGTGTCCCGTTTTCCAAGCATTTATTTTGGATCTTGTAAATAAATTGAAACGAATTATAAGACAGCATTTCAGAAAATCCATGGGACATTTTGTTCTCGTTTTTTTGCGAATCACGAGCCAACTGTTGGCCACAGAATGCAACATTTGTAATACCCAGTGTTGGGGCGGGCGGCTATTGTTGCGGTGCGACATAAATCTCGTGATACTCGCTCGCGCGCAGTTGCTTTGACCACACAAACAGCAGATAAACGTACATTCGGCGGCAATTTATTTACAACGTGCAGGCATTATTATTTCCAACGAGGTAATTAAGACTTTTTAAATGTTGTTCATTTATTGAATAAGATAAATTTTATCTTAAATTAATTTAGCAGAAGGGTTTTAATTTCCCTTTCCAGAACAAAAACAAAATGTATAATTTTATCTTTAGTAAAAATTTATTTATTTTCATAATACTTACACGCAATAAGCTTATAAAACGCAATTTTCTAACTACGGAATTTAAAAGAAAAATAGGCCTTGAATTAAAAGTAATTAAAATGTTATTTCAATTCCAATCAATAAAAAAATAATAAATAGAACAATTTTCATTGAAGTCATTCGACATTTGGATCCAACGGTCCCCGTGCAGTACATTTTTTAAAGTTTTGTAAGTGCATGGACAATAATTATTTTATTCAATAGTATTATATTTTTACACTTGACAAATCATATAAGATCATGATGTTGAGGAAAGGCATTCACAAGGATAATTCTTCGACTAACGGGAGTCAAACCCACGAACCTTAGTTAAATACGTCTCGAAGAGATTTCATGTTTGTCCTTGTCCAAGACATTTTAAAGGATCATTTTGTATTTGCTTTGAATTGATCCCTTATGAATCATGAAACAGAACCAATAACATAAATATAAATATTGTATAAAATGACGTGTATTTGTTAATTACATTTTTTAAAGATAATTCAAAGATGGTGCTCTAATACATATACTAATACAAAGTATTAATATGTTCAGATTCTCAAACCCGTATCAAACTACTAAGTAAAATAAACGGGGACAACTTATCTTTCAGGATAGATTCTATAAATTCCTCGCAAAATGGCAAAAAGTTGGCTGAATTAAAAAAGGAATTATAAAAACGGCAATTTTGTTTGTGTTCGGCTGGACATACCTTACCATAAACGAGCCTTTAAATTGCAATATCTGGCACACCTGTGAAAAAAAACATTTTTTTAAAATTTCATATTGTTTCTTTCTACACATTTTTGTTTAAAACGTTAATACAAGGGAACATGGTTTTCTGTTGTCCGCGTCTATTCGTTTGTATAATAACTTTGTTTAATGAGTATTTACTTGTCATTCATTTTTCACTCGTATTCTGTTATTAAACTCAAACTTAAATAAAATAAATAAATACATTCGTATTTAGTCTTCGCACTCAGTCAATAACATGATTATCAGTGGGGACATTTAATTTAAAGACGACCAAGCCAACCCTGTAGGTCTCGACACCATCGAAGACCGAAAAACACCGATCAATCAAGCTGGACACGATTCCACCCGCGGACAGCAACAGAATCAACAAGGCTTATGAACCATCTTAGGATTTATTATGTGCCTCGTTGCTAGGACGGCTGTAAAGTCACCGTTAACACATTCCTAAGAAAAGAACCGATAGACTAAATTCACATCAGAAGTAAAAAAAAATCTGCTGAAGCGGGATTCGAGCCCTGGACCTTCTGCATTGGTTGCCAAGCCTCTTATCACAAGAATACCCCCTCTTTCCCCTCCGTACCTTGCCAGCCAGTCAGTCAGTCAGTCATTCAGTCTGTCTAGTCTACTCGGACGATACAGTTCAGTCTTCAGTGACGTGTCCGCTGCACAGTGCGAGGTGTAACGCCGTGTAGTGCATCGCTCCTCCTGGCCGGCTGCCAAGCGACGCCCGCGGACAACCGCTCGGCTCCCGGTAGCGTCATCTTTATCGTGTGCTTTGGTTAGTTCTCTTTGTAACTTCTACGTTTTCTATTATTTCCTTCCTAGCCATGGCTATTTCTTTTCATTCTGTGTCCATCTGAAGTGCGGGTTTACTACAGTGTCACCCATCAGTCATCACGCTGTCATCACATCACCTCGGCAGCTAAATACAGCTAAGATACTCTCAGTAGAACCCTCAATAATTAGAGTCCACTATTTTTTATCCACAGACACTTGGTTGCAACATCTGTAATAGCCTACGCCGCAAGATTTTTTTTCAGACGCTACAAATACGACCTATTAACGCGTTTCCTGCCGCTGTCGTAGAAAAACATATCCAAGTTATTATATAATTTCTTTACCCCTCATACTTAGGTTTTAAATAAATGTGTGCAGAACCAAAACAAACGGGTACTTTTTCGGTTCAGGGGCCCCAACATGGTTTCTCATGTTTATTTCATGCTTTTTAGAATCACGTAAAACTATTATTATACCTACAAAAACTTTAACGTTGTTATAAACTGGTGTACAAACCTCGCCACGGTGCTTCGCCCCCCCCCCCCCCCTAACCAAGACTTTTCCCAGCAAAAATTGTTTTTTGGGCCCCTAAACCGAAGAAGTGTCAAAAAACGTTCCATTTGCAAAAAATTTAAATTTTGTACTTGGAATATGTTTGGAATTTGGAGTTGTTTGAATCTGATCTAGACGATTGATTCAGGATTTGTTCATGAGAATATTTATTCAAGAATCTAGTAGGTTTTAGAAACGATTAATTTGCTATAACCTACGTATAAACAGAGCTTTTAACTTACAAATTGAATACACCGATATTAAAATAATTAAAAACCAAGACTCTTAGACCGGGAGGATATAAATAAACACAAACACACGAACAATAACCGGAACTCTTGTCGCTAAGCGGGTCCAACTTTCAACCACACTTTTTTCCCAATAAAATCAATGGAAAACAACTACAAATTAGAAATAAATGTGTAAAAATTCAATATCAACAATTTATTATCAATTACCACTTTGCAAAATTAACAATTACATGGGTGAACACCGAGTGAACACAATATTACTCGCAGACTAATTTCACTGTTATTAGTTGATCACGGCGGCCATTTTAGCAAAGTCTCTCCATTCTCCGACGTACCAACCAAAACACACCAAACTTACGTTTAATTCTGTCCGTTTTTGTTTGTCCTGCGGTCCCTGTCGTGTTTGTTTGTTTGTACCTCATTCTGTTCCGGGGCTCCGCCCCTGGACCCCGTCGGGGGCTCCGCCCCCAAACCCCCGTGCTATTCGACTATTAATTGTTTACTTAACATAACAATAACATATTTATAAATTACTTATTACAATAACCACAATATCGCAAAAAGGTTGGTACACCTACATAGCCAACATCCAAAATGGGCGTTTGATCAGAGTGAGATGACGTTCATGTTCAATATGTAAATTATTTGACATTATTCGTGTAATTCGAGAGTGTTTACTATTAATTACTCACTATACGTACTTAATATTAAACTTATTTCTAATTGTAGTTGTTTTCCATGATTTTATTGTGAAAAAAGTGTGGTTGAAAGTTGGTTAAAAGTTGGACCCGCTTAGCGACAAGAGTGCCCAATAACCACTGTCAGAAATAAAAACACTTTCTTTCTAACCGTGGTTATTGTTCGTGTGTTTGTGTAGGAATAATGATATTAAAATAATTCTCTTTCAAACCGTTATTGTACTCGATATGCTATTTTACTGGCCTATTCCAATGTAGGCTAACTAATCCTAGTGTGCCAGCTCACAGTCGGCTATCGCATCGCAGCATTACTGCATATTATGACGCCACTTTGACTGTTGAGCATACCTTGATTGTTTACCCTAGCTAGTCGTCACAGGTTACTTTTGAGGAAAACTCCAAATAACAACACCAAAGATACAACAAAATTAAATAGTTGATATAATATACTTATACTGGGTCTAAGTGTTAGTAAATAATATTTTTAACAAAAACAACAATCACAAAAATTACTTTCGATGGCAGTTAAGAATTTTACTGTTTTTCTTTCGTCTTATATTCGCCTTGACCCGTTGATTCTTCAAACAATGAATTATTAAGCAATATTGCTCTAGCCCACCACCCTGCTGTGGCGTTATGTTATAAAGTCTGCAGCCCGCCCTAATAGAACATAGGTCGTTCGTCACAACGGACGCACCTAGGAGTGGGTAATGGTGTAACGTTGTCTAAAATGTGGAGCTTTGTCGCTTCATAAAGTTAAATTAACCTTGTAATTAATATCAAAGGAGGTTAACTGAAGGTTCTACTAATATGGTGTCTTGTAAGAAGCGCGTAGTGTTCTTGTTGTTGTTGTTTTATTAGAGTGCTTCTCTACGTGAGTGCGTTCGCTAGCTAGAGAGAAACTTGGCAACTGTGTATTGTTGACAGTTTTTCAAGTAATGAAGAAGCTTTCCATCGTTAGAGGTAGCTCATGAGGTGACAAAAAGTTATTAAACAAGTACATTGAGTACAAACGATAGAAGTAGCTCATGAGGTTTCAAAGCGTTCTGCCGATCAGGTGCGCCGGGTTTTCAAAATTCCGAAGAGTGATGAATTATTAATTTTCACTGTCCGTCATGATCTAAAACGTTTTTGCTGGTGATTTGTTTTCCAAGATTTTCAGATAACTATTTATACGTATCTAGGGGGGGGGAAGAACGGTTTTGCAAAACTAGGGTCCATTTGAAAGTCCCAGTCATTAGTGCCTATTATCCCGAAGGCGCTAAAAATTTTGAGTTTACTACTTTCGAAGGCCTAAAAACACGTTAAATTTGTTTTAAATGGCACAAAAAGGTGAATTTATTATTGTTAATAGATAAAGGAAGACTAAATTGTTAAACTCACAGTAATTTGTGTTATAATTTGATAATAGATTATTGATATTAATTTCTGAACGTTTTTGTAAATGTAGATAGCTCAAAACTTCCTTATTATATAGGGCCTAGACTGATTTTTTTAAAGATTCAAAATATATTGAGGGGTGCGCAATCTGCGCTTCAGCCCCTGGGCACCCACGGAGCCGGCGCCCCTGCTGCCGATAGAGAAAAGACATGAGGCTACAATGCGTGCAGTGGTGGATACAGGTAGGGCGGTGTGACCTCCCCCCCCTCGCACAATGACATTACTATTTTGACTGCGTATCCAGTAATTACCATAACCTTTTATAAAATTTTAGATTTTTAATTCGTTTTTAGGTCCTTAAAATTCGCAAATTCACAAAATTATTTCGCATTACGCCGATAAAGGGCACTTACGGCTGAAACTTTCAAATATACCCCGCACTAGTTTTGCCAATCCTAACTCCCCTTCTCCTCCTAGATACGTTACGTTAATTATACGTCAATATTTTCCAAAAAAAATCCCCCTTCTTTCACCCTATAACTCACAGCTATATCCGCCACTGGATAAGTGCTCCTATAGGACGTAGCTTATGCGGTCACAATATAAGTTATTTCGAAAGAGGTAGCCCATGCTACCTCTGCTGAAGCTTGTTTGATGAGTTCTCCTCACCACATGTTTTGATGATCACCGCTAGTACCGTGTCTCCTATAGCATAGCGTTATCAGGCTTTCTATGCACGTAAATATGCTAAGCCACATCAAGCAATAAACTTACCTTTATGGACGTATCTCAACTTGTTCTCACAATGGGAATGTGTCGTATTTTATGGTTTCGTACTTGGCTTCTCATAAGGGATGGAGATCGGAGGGATCGTAAAATAGTAATAAAGTGGCACTATGGATTTAGTTTTTGGCTTTGAATTTTATTGTTTTCAATTATAGTTTTTTATTACGAAATGGGAACTGGGTGTACTTTAGGTGCCACAAATTGTTTCGATCTCATGAGGGCTCATTCAATCACCTCCATACACAGGTGACACAGACACACTGACTCAATCAACTCAGTCAGTCAGTCAGTCAGTCAGTCAGTCTCAAACAGATTTGAATCGGAGGTAGTTAGATGAAAACGTCGTTACAATAATCTGGACCTTATTTTTGTATATTTTACTCTTCTACTCACCATGTGCATCAGTGTGGTACACGGGAATATATTTGGGGGAAGGAGGGGGGGGGGGGGGTGAGATCAAGAGTAAGAAAAAACTCGCAAAAGATTCTTATACACAAATAATTTAATAAAAGGGGGGGGGGGGGGAAATCCCCTACAGTATTGACACAGGCATATAATTTTTTTTAAATTCTGCATTTGACGTGGTTTTTAAGTGTATTAGAAGACGTTAATGTGCTTTTCTGAACGGTAAAAGAAAAGAAAAATTAATAAACGTTTTTAATATTTTGCGTAAACCTTCTTGATTTGCAGAATACAATTAAAGCTAGGGTTTCGGGGGGGGGGGGGGAGACAGTCCCCCCGAGATCTCTATAGTTACACTACTGATGTGCATGCTAGGGTTACTCTGGGGAAACACTTGTGGGAAACTTCCATTCCACAAGTGCTAGTGTTTACATTGGGATACAAAAATATTATTTCCATACATCAAGAATCAAGAAAAAAAAATCGTGAACCAAATATCAGCAAAAAATAATCAACGTTTTTGTTATCTCGGTGATCGGAGAATTCAAAATGGCCGTCCGTTTCTATTCGTTATACAGATATTTATACTTACTTCACTTTGTTTTACCAAATCGTTTAGTTCTCATAAGGTTTCGGATCAACTATGCTATATCTTTGCATTCACTAACTCTGTTCTAAGCTAAATATATGGAAGTATGTTATTTCTCGGGCAACTAGATAGTAAGTTTAGAATAAAGAAATATTGGTTGCTCTAAATCTACATTTATTACATTGCCTTGTCCAAGCTTTTAGCAGTGAAGTGCTTATGCAGGTTGGTTCGTGATAAAACCAGGTTAGGTTGGGTAATTCCTCTCTGTCGTCAGCTGCACTGCATGGCCAAGCTATAGATCGCCGGCCTCTTATTCCATGATAGTCTGCAACAGCAATGATTTTTCTTCTGGAACTCTTCCTGAAGCCACAAATAATTATTACATTGTTACTACACTTTGCACATTTGTTATGGTCATGTATATACAGTCTTGTATAGAGGCAAAAAAAACGAACAAATCTAAATAAATTAAATGGATTTTTGGTATACAGGATTTTTGTCAAATCATCAAATTTGGTAAATTTCTGAGTTTATTTGTGCGTTATGCTCAATAATGATCAGCAATCTTTGAAGATTGAAGAGTGACCATATCCTTGTTTGACAATTAAGAAAAATTGAATATCATTCGGATGACAACTGGAAGTAGGAAAAATTCCCCAACAAATTTCAAAAAGACATAGTTGCCTCTTAAATACAAATCATTATGTATAATGATTTGACTGCTGTTTGCGTGTTTCTTTATAGATTGTACTGTTCCATGTTTGTGTGTTTGTGTGTGATTGCAATGTTTCATAGTATCTGTCGGTAAAAGGTTAGAATTACATGAAATCAATATCTTACAAAATTATTGACAATAACAGGTATTATATTTAAATATACACATCATTAGACTATTCACTGTTAAAGACTAATTTTATTGAAATAAAATGTAATATTACGACTACTGCTGGAAGGTAGACAAAATATTACAGTAAAATGTGTTTTACTTTAAATAACATTAGTCTTTAACATTAAATAGTCTAATGATGTGTATATTTTTACAATAAAATGTGTTTTTTTCTACCTTCCAGCAAGTCGTAATATTACATTTTACTTTTATAAAATTAGTCTTTAACAGTGAATAGTATAATGATGTGTATATTTAAATATAATACCTGTTACTGTCAATAATTTTGTATGATATTGATTTCATGTAATTCTAACCTTTTACCGACAGATACTATGAAACATTGCAATCACACACAAACACACAAACATGGAACCGTACAATCTATAAAGAAACACGCAAACAGCAGTCAACTGAAAGGTGCCAATCCAAAGAGAGGTGCTTAATCAGTACAATTTTAGAGTAAACGTACTCTGATTGTGGCTCTAATTACGAGAAAATTTCACTGTCCTCCCCTATTTTCTTTAAATCCAGTAATTAATGAATATGTATTTAGTAGTCCCTGTTTTTACCCAATCATTTGAAACGGAATTGCTTCCGGATACGCTAACTTTAAATGCTCCAATGATAACTTTTCAAAAAGTTTTGTTATACACATTTTAGAAACAATTTTACTTCCACCTTCACTTCTATTATCCTTCTGCCATTCAGTTTATAGCTTTTTGAATTTATTACAAACGTAAAAGCAACAAGTAATACTCCATGTCAATTTCGAAAGGTTTTTTACTGGCGTCGCCTGGTACTTATTATGTACATACATTGTTAATTGAAATATGATTCAACAGCATGTTACACCTAGCTTAATATTCCAAGGAGTCGTGGATTACAAGCTGTAAGAGTAATTAATTTTACAGATTTCGAATCCCATTTAAAACAACACAATAAAGGTATTCCTGGGATATTTGTTTTATCGACAAGTGTTAATGCTGTGTTTGGGGAATTTTAGAACGTGATTAAATTACAATGTTGAGTAATTCATACATAATAAAATAAGTTTTTGTCATACACTTGCAATATCATATCAAACAGTAAATCTCCTTCAAGTATTCATAATAACAGTCTCACTTTCAAATGTATAGCAAGCTTTTGTTTATTTGTTACTATATAGTAAAATCATAAAGAATTTGAGGGTCCGTATAAACACGAAAAGGCTCATCATACAAAGTGAAGAAAAAAAGTGAAAAATGCTGCCAAAATATTTTCAACATAATTATATTGTTGAGTACATATATTATTTTATACCTTAGAGTTTAACCACTTTGATTCAATCAAAAATGTTTATAAAGCACAAACAAAAAACAGTTTAACGAAGTGATGTGATTGATAAAGATCACCTCAACCTAAGGTTTTCTCTCCCACCACGATATCGCCCATCCTCTTCCCTCATGATCCTACTTCTCGGCTGATCTGCATCTAAGTTACGTGATGTCCAGATTATCGGTCATAATCCAGCACTCTAGAGCAATCTCCCATCATCCCCGTGTAGAGTACACTCAATAAACTTTGAAAGTAGCTCGATGTGGCTGACGATAAAACGTCTTGCATGCAGCTTTACCCACATCACAAGACCTTAACTTTACCTGGCTTGATAACGTGTTGATTATTCCAAAAAGTAAAAGAATAAAAGTTTAAGTTAATTGTCCTCTAAGAAAAACACTTTGAAATAAGTAACTAAAAGTTAATCATATTATAATTAAGTTAGTTAAAACGAGACTTACTGTTTTCTTTACATGTTTGCTTGCTCTTAAATTTAAATCAATACAGGACGTGGATTACGATGTGTATTTTTGTTTCGTTTATAAGAAACTTTATCATCAACGAAATAAATCATTAAAATTATCTGATGAAAGGTAATAAGTAACCAATGTTTTTTTAGATTTAGACACAGTTGTGTTTTTGAGTAGTTTTCTTTAAAAACTAGCTAAACAATGCTGCAATCCATAGAATTTCAACTCTTCATATTTTACTTGTTTCTGAGCTCAAAAATTGAATTTTCATTATTTTTTTTATTCTTTATCACTACGGAATTAACATGCAGTATTTAAAGACTGACAAAAATATACTTACAATTCGTGGAATCACTGGTAAGAAAGACGATCCATCATACACGTCTTCCCCAGATATTAGACGAGTGAGCGCAGCGAACGTAGTCTACAACGCTACTCGATCGGTCCTTGGTCGTGATTAATTCTGTTAAATGTTAAATGTCTGTCTGTCCAGGCTCATACGGCCGAACGGCCAAATAGACCGAGCTGAAATTTTAAACAGACATCAGTGACCAGGTAACTGAGAACTGCTAACAAAATGAGCACAATCTGTTACGATTTAAACCTGCAAGAAATAAAAAACTGAAAAATTCGTTGAAATGTATGGGAATTATTTTAACGACAATGGTTTTCATTTTGAGATAATATATTTTGTTTGTTATTTACCTGGCTGTGAAATGTTGTGTCCAAGGTTAATCGAATGTTGGACGTCAAGGTACCCCAAATTCCGCTCGTAGATTGAGTAAACCTTGCAATATTTTCACGTATATCCTACTGGCCATGTTTTCCGTAGTATTGTCACAGATGATGGACTACACTGCGTTATATGCATTTCAAAACATGTTAAATAATTTAAAAAATACAATCCAGAAATTACAAAATCTTTCCCGACCATTTAACCCACGTCTCCCACATTTCGGCTATAAGTGCGCTTTAGCCAACTCGACTAGGGAAACGCAAAGTCGTTGTTAGACGAGTGAGCGAGTCATGTGTTGAGTACACGGCAACATTTGCATTTAAGTTTGATAGTTATATCGGTATAGATAATAGGGTTTTAAGTTGAGTTGGTATAAGGGCACGTCAACTGTAAGGTAATAATGCACCACTTTAGTCTATGATAGGCTAGGGAGACCTTAGGTAGGTAAATAATAAATTTATAAATGGGCTTAAATGTGTAGGTTCTATTTTAACAACAATGTTTTTTCGGGAAGAATTATAATTTTTGGAATGTCAAGAGGTGCGCGGCACTGGCCAAGATGCATCGAAACTTGCACGCTCAAGATTACCCAAAACTCCGCACGGAGATTGAGTAAACCTTGCAATCTTAGCTCGTTCTCGTACTGGCTATGTTTCTTATACTATTCTGCAATGTTAAAACACTACAGAAATTATTTATTTATTTGTAATTAATATTATTAACCTAGATGGTTGGCATGCGAAATAAAGTACGATGTACATGAATAATCCCATACAATTTTTATGTCTTTTGTAATTTTTCATACTATACAAATTTGCGTTTAGCGACAGAAGATACGATTGGTTTGTGCATGGACTTAAAATAGTTACATCCATGGTTTGTAGAAACTCCATTGAGATTCGTGGATCTTGATCACTGCCTTGGTACAAACAATTAAAGATCAAACAGGAATAATTAAAACATAGTATGGGCCGTGTTTAATTTGTTATTTTTGCAAACAAAAACACATTCTACGCCGCCATTAATTGGCGTGCTTTCAGTTTGTTTATAAAACTAGGGAAACGCCAAAGTCGTTGTTAGACGAGTGAGTGAGCCATGTGTTGAGTACCCGGTAACATTCCTTTTCTTCCCCCTACCTTTGGCCTCCCTAGCCTATCATAGGCTACAGTGGAGCATTATGGCCTAAGCTATGACCTAAACTTAAATACCCTATTATTTATACGAATATTATAATCAAACTTAAATGCAAATGTTCCGGCGCACTCAACACATGGCTCACTCACTCGTCTAACAACGACTTTGGCGTTTCCCTAGTAAGTAATTTAATGATCCGTATCCAATTAAACATATCACTCGCTAGGTACTAATTATTTTCACACAATTTTAATACAATCTAAAATTATAACTGGTAATTTTTAGTAATCGATATCTTTAGGTCAACTAATGATTACCAGGTCGAGGTCACAAAACTCGTTAATAACCCATGACCCGTTAAACCCGTGATTTTTTATCAGACAATCTCAATTCCCTTCAAGAAGATATATACCTCGGCCATAAAAGACCGCTTTTGAATGTCTTTCTTTTCACCTTCTTTAGAAAACGTCCTGTAATATTATAAATATTTTACCCGCGAGACGATGCGATATGTCGCCTAGGAACTAGGAAGCCTCCTGTGTCCATTATCTCCCTTGTATCCAAGTGTCCTATATCTTCTGGTTAAGAATATGGTCTCTGTCGTGACTAGTACGCTCTACATGCCGGGCGCTTGGTCCTTTGTCTTTCGAGGGACACATATCTCCTAGTTACCCCTGAACCGCCCGCTCGCGCGGAGCGGCAACGCTGTAGAGTGCATTTAGTAATAAATCTAGTTGAGTCTTCCATTAACTTCCTCACACATTCCTGGGGTACATTGTTGTCATGTCGAGCACATGGAACGTCGTAACGAGACCATGGCCAGATAGGTTATTACACGACATGGCAACGTGGCGTGTTTGGGAGGGTTTTTGTGACATGTTCGTTTGGACGGAAACGGGAAATAAAACTTTCTAAAAAGAAAGGGACGCGTTGTCTGGTTTCATACAGACGGGTTGGTTGGAAATGGCGGATGCGGAAATTGAAAAGAAAACTAGGTTATGCAAACAATGAAATATAAATCGTAGGTGAAACCATGAATTAGAAATAACACATTAATGCACTTTGAATGCATTAGTATAAATTAAATTTTTTACTTGTTTCATTTAGCGCTTACAATACCTTGCATAATAATAATAAATTAATGGAAGTATTATGTATCAGTTTGAGTTTAATTCAAGCTTTCCAAAAAAATGATACAGATTTACACAATGTGCAGTATATTTGCAATTCTAGAGTTCTTATGGGATTTAACTGTCTGAAAATAGTATTCAGTTACAGGAATGAGACTTTCGATTCGTTGCAGTACTGTTCCATCCATTCAGATGTATAATGCAACTACACTTAAGAGGTTAAAATGTACCCGTCCTGATGGTCTAGTGACTAAGACGCCTGTCTGGAATGCGAGAGATCCGTGGTTCGATTCCCGGTTGGGTCGGACTTTTTTAATTTCTGAATTGTCGAGGTTAATTACTTAATTAATGAATTAATGAAATATTCTAAATGATAGAATAATTTAATGAACTTTGTGAAAATTATTTCTTTCGAACTTGAAGCAAATTCTTCGGTTACATCTTACTAAAACTATAATTTGTGTTATTGGATGAGCGAAGCGAAGATTTCAATATAACTGACCACCCCAAAAATTTAGCTCGGGTGTTTTTTTGTTTGTAAGTTTGTTTATATTTTCGTCTGTTTCTTCGCGCTCTACCGGGCAAACGCATATGCGATCTTGATGAAAATTTGAGGGGACCTTCGAAATCTCTAACTTAGACTTGCCATCGTACTTTTACGATTTTTTTCGATTTTTAATGAGATATTTTGTGATATTTGGCAAACGGCTACTCCGATCTTGATGAAACTTTAATGGGAACGTTTATAATCACTGTAGTTAAATAAGATATGATTGTAGATACATTTGAAGAAATATTTCTTATAGAAATCGTACTTTTACAATTTTTTCCCGGTTTTAAATAAGATATTTTCGTGATATTTTGGCCGATTCTGACCAAACGGGTGGGGCTACAACGTTCATATTTTACATTGACATAAAGATTATGGTGATGTAGTGCTTTTTGAAAGAGATAGTTGAAAAAGTGGGTCAAAATTCATAGAAATAAAGGTTTTAATATAAGCTTTTTACAGGTGTAAAATTAACAAGTAATATCAAGTAACAATAGAAAAAGTAATGAGATCCCACTTAAAAAAGTAATCAATTGGACAGAAATATTAAAAAAGCTCATCCATCAACGCGGCTGGAAAAAGCGTTCGAGAAGCGGCCTAGTTACGTTAATTAAATTGCTATAGGTTAACATATTTTTTTAATAAATTAACAACTATGTACTACTTCCACTGTTGCTTCCTTTAAATTGGGTTCAGACACAAAAAGTCACATAAAATAACATTTAACAAAACAAATTGCATCAAGTATCCAAACTAAAAGACACAAAATAAAAATACTTGACAAAGCACATACACAATTCAGAAGGTGTTTAGAGTTGTTGATTCTGGTTTTGCCATCTAGAGGATCGTGTCCAACTTGTTTGGGCTGTGTTTCCAATTTAAAATCCTAATCAGTTATAAAAACTTATATTCAAAGGAAGACAATTAATTGTTCTCGCTTCGATGGCGTTGGTTTGGATCAGGTTGACTTCGTCCGCTTTAAAATTAAAGTCCCCAACTAAATGTTAATTAGGTGACTGAGTGACTAGACTCATAAACGAATATGTTAATATATTTATATATTTTATTGAACTCACGACTTTGTAACTTTGCTTTATACAAAAAAACAGTCGCTTGTAATTTAAAATGAATTGTTAATAAAGCTTACATTCCTAACCTCGTTATTCTGTATTTTATGTTTGTAACATAATTAACTAAGACGTTGCTTGAATAGAGTTGAGCTTGATGATTTAATCACAGACTGACATTTAGACCAACTATAACAGAGAAGATTGATCCGTCTTCCTAGTTTTCATCTTAAACGTACTTAAAGTTCTGTACATCGATTCATAAGCCAATTATAAACTTATAAAAGCTCATTATTTGGTTTCTAGAATCTAGGGCAGTCTCCTGTTATGCAAGTGATCCAATTTAAGGTGGTACACAACAATGAGATGAAGTTCTCAGCAATTCGTTATATTTTAATTCAATCAATTGTAAAGCATGCTTGAGGTACCTTTATCAGTGTTGTTTCAACAACATCTTGCGAATTTATACAAGAACGGGCACGGGAGAACCGAAAAGAGAGAGCGAAGCTACTTTATAAATAGATCGTTGAAGGTTAATAAATTAACATATAATTATATGCGTCGAACTTTTCGGTGGCGGAACAATGTCTATATGCAATGTCTATAAAACAATGTCTATAAATGAGAGCTTCGCTCCTTAATATATACATTTTTATTTTTGTACGGAAGATACCTAGCCATTTCTGCCATTTCAATATTGGTTCAATATGGTACGAGGAAAAAAAGAGCTTCCCTGGGACAATGATGAATATGCCATTTTCTCCAGAAATGTTTTTATCAACGAAAACGTTCGTTGATCCATCATGGTGCAAGCTGGGTGACAAAGTTGACTTCATAGTATTTATTTCATTGTGAAGTTTTTAGGACGAGTTTCCATTCAACATTTAGTTGTAATTAATTAGTTTTTGGCTTTTTCCCGAACATTTTTCATTTTCGATATTCATCCTTGTTCGGTGAGCTCTTCAATTGTTGAGAGAGAATGACTGAGTGTTGTTAGGGAGCAAAGCTTCCATATTATAAGCAACAATTTCCTTGCCCTCCAACTGTCTTTACGTGCGTGTCACATGTCACGATAAAAACCGAACATGACCTTGAAGGACATGCGTTTTCTTAGTTGACACCGGTACAATGTGTAGCAGTATGGACGATAATCTCACCCCGTACCCCGTACCCCGTACCCGGCACCTCCACCAAACACGCGCGTTAACCACGCATAACCTAAATTTAATGAAAGAAAACAATTTTTCTTGACATTTACATCACAAAGATCTTAAGCATTAACATCCTGAAAATTCATATCCTCGTTACAGCTATTTACGTTTAAAAATGGTTTATATAATGTATTTGTGAATGCTATCATTTCGAACGATGTATCAGAAAATATTCTTTGTTGTACACCAAAAGTATATAAAAACTAGATTATAAATAAAACGTATTCATTATTTTGGTTTATTATCTTGTTTTACGTATGTAATCTACACCCAAGAATGTTTTGTGGAATATATTATATATATATATATATATATATTATTCTACACTTTCCGGAAATAATCACGCAATATAAAGTGTTTTAAATAAGTATTTAATAAATTTTTCAACTTAGAAGAAAAATTTGAAGGGTTTCGTAACTATTTGTTCAAAACTATTTATATTGCATGATTATTTCCGTAATAGGTAGAATAACATTAACAATTGATCACAAAAAGCCTACATCTAAACATATATTTATTTCTATTATATCGATATCAAAAATGTTCTTACATATCGTTATCGAATAGAAATACCGATATATTTGAAATACTATTCATATTTTTGTTCTATTTTCCCTGATTGTTTAATGTTTGAAACTGGCAGCACCGTAGTCCAGTACCTTCACCGCACAGACTCGCTACCCCTACAAGACTCGCACGTACTTACTTTGAGCCGGTCCCTACGTCACAACGCAACGCAACGTACCCACCTTGATTTATATATTACCCCTAGTTTACTTTGAGTGGCTTGTTAGCTGGGCCGAGGTTTGTCTCTGGACTCGCCGCCTGAATATGCAACTAGGCTACCCTCCCAAGTAGGTTGCGATCCCTATACCTCTACCGTAAATACGGTGAAATATTTATCTTCCTGAGTGAACTCTAAGTCGTAAATAAATCGTGAAAGTCGAAAAAGCGCAAACGTGCTTAAAACTGTGATAAGTGTATAGAACACTTACCTGGAGTAGTTAGTTTGAATTGTAAAGTTGTTTAGGGGAGGGTTGTTTGGTTTAACGGGATGTTTTGTTTTAAAGAGTGGTTTTCATAATAACTGTTTTTTTATGTAAAGTAAGTAAGTTTGTTTATTTAACATACATTGGTAGATAAAGTACATCAAAAGAGCTCATTAACGTTTTATGCAATATATAACTACTCACTACATAGTCACTTAGGATATATTATATGTATAGCACAATTACGTTTGAACAAACCACAGGTTATTTGTCCATTTAATGACATTTGGTATCTCATAAAACATTCGTAGACCAAAGAAAAACACAGATATCTGAGTTTATTTTGTCTTCTCTAAGATGCAATCAAGCAACTAGTTGTTAAATTAAGATGAATAATTAAGTTGATATGGTATGGTATTTAGATCTAAATACAAAGGCCTACTGTTTTAATTTAAATTTATCAATTTATTCTCAAGATATTTTAAATCGTTAAAAAGAACCATAGAATGTAAAAAATGAAATAATTAAGTAACATAAAAATACAAGATTGATTTACTTTATTACTTACAAGAGTAATAAAAAACCACATTGTTATGATAATAAAATCATTGATCGTCCCAAAAATGTCATGTCCTCATTTCAGAAAATAAAGTTTTTTTAAAATAAAAAATTTATATATGAAAAAAATCCCACTCTTATAGAAATATCAATATCTTTGGAATATTATAAAGTATGTACAGGAAATGTTCAGGAAATGTTTAGCATGTTGTGATCAAAACAGTGCAAAATAACTTAAATACACACATAAAATAACCTTTTGTGTTGAGTTCACCCACTCAGTCACCAAAAATAATTGTCAGTGAAGGTCTTCAATTTAAAGTAGGTGGAGCTAACCCTGTAGGCGCTGATCTCATCAATACGTACGAATAAATGCCAACCAGCGATATATATTTGAATTTGGAAATAGTAACCAAGTGATTGGGTAACACGTTGAAGTAATGGTTAGCCTACCTGCTTACAATGCAGAAGGTCCCTGGGTCGAATCCCGCTTCAGGTAGAATTTAACTTCTAATATGGATTCAAGTTCTTCTTGTCCTAGGAATTAGTAATCGGTGACTTTGTAGCCATCCTAGCAACGAGGCACTTAATAAATTAAAACCTGTTCTAAATTGTTTTGTTGATTCTGGCGTTGATCCGTGGGTGATCGCACTGTCCATACCATTGATTGCTAATTTCCACTAAAAAGATATCTATCCTTGGTTGGTTATCGCTCACTCGTCGTTTGCGTTGGGACCTACAGGGTTGGCTTGGTCGCTTTGGTTTAAAGACCCCCACTAAAAATCAGTTGTATGACTGAGTGGGTTCTAAAGACGAATTTATTTATTTTTATTAGGCATGATTCACTCATGTTCGACGCCATAATCAACAAGGCTGAATAAGAAGAACTTTATACAATTAATTATGTGTTTTGTATCTACAACTGCTCCACAGTAGTCGTTTTCACATTATTTATTTATTATTGTATTTATTGTATTATAGCTAATATTAATTTCTTGTTTCTTTCCACCACTTATGGTACCAGCTTCCCATATTACTTGTGGCAAATTTAAGTCCCCAGCTATAATACAATAAACACAATAATAAATATTATTAATTAATATATAATAATAATATATATAATTAATTAATAATATTTATTATTGTGTTTATTGTATTATAGCTGGGGACTTAAATTTGCCACAAGTAATATGGGAAGCTGGTACCATAAGTGGTGGAAAGAAACAAGAAATAATATCGGAAATAATGGAAGAAGGGTTTTACTCAAACAGTTGAACTTGGTACGAGACTAAGCAAACATGGATTTGATAATATTTTAGATGTCGTGTTGATTCGTCCTGATTCTATGTGGATAAGGACGGAAATAATCGACGGAATAAGTGATCACAAGGTGCCTATTGTAGAAATTGGAGTGGAGTTTGGTAAAAGTTGTAGATTGGAGGCAGAAATTAAATGGAATTATTATAAAGCTGATAAAAAAGCTATTAAAAGGGAATTTGAAGAACGATTTGATAGTTGGAATGAAGATGAATGGCATGATTTGGATATTATATGGAATACATTTGTTAAAGTTTGTCATGAATTGAGAGAAAAACTGGTACCAAAGAGAGTTATTAAATTAAATAATGATCCGATTTTTTATACTAAAGAAGTTAAGAGATTAAAAGTAAAAATAAGAAAAACTTAATAATAAAATGCGGAATTCAGGGTTAGTCAAGAATAAAATAAGGGAGCTAAGGAATCAATTAGATAAAATTAAATAAGGATGCAAAGAATAAATAATTGGAGAGTATGTTTAATGAACAAAACCGGCAAGAAAGTTGGAATAGTATGTATAAATATGTAAATAGCCAAAAGAGACATGTAGATTTGCCCACATTAGTTGATGAAAATAGAAACGAATTCATAACGGACAGTGAGAAGGCGGAGGCTCTTAATCAATACTATGGCAAAGTTTTCCACACTGAAGGTATTGGGGGATATGAAAGTAAAAATAATGTTTGGGATGATAGTGAGGTAGTGATAACTGATAATGATATCATTAGTGTTATTAGAAAACTTAATAATAATAAATCTCCAGGGCCAGATGGAATAACTAATATATTTATTAAAGCAGCTGGATGGGGAATAGGGCCATACTTCAAGAAATTATTTCAGACATCTATAAATCAGGGAAAAACTGCCAGATCAGTGGAAACAAGCAATAGTTGTTCCAATTTATAAAGGTGGGGGGAAGGGACGACTAGGTAATTATAGACCTGTCAGTCTTACGTCTTCAGTGTGTAAAATAATGGAGAGGATTATGGATGTGAAGATTAAGAACATTATTGAAGATGGAGAAGGATTATCAAGTACACAACAGGGGTCCGGAAGGGTTATTCTTGTGAAACGCAGATAACAGGGTTTACTCAGGACATAGCTGACACACTTGATAATAATGGTAGGATTGATGCAATATTTATAGATTTTCAAAAAGCATTTGATAAAGTAACTCATAAGCTTTTAATGGAGAAATTTGGAAACAAAATAAGAAATAATAAAATTGTGAACTGGGTTGGGGAATTTCTGAGAAATAGAACTCAAAGAGTCAGAGTGGGAAATGTAATTTCTGAAGAGATTAATGTCACTTCAGGAGTACCTCAAGGCAGTGTGCTAGGACCAAATTTGTTTATTATATTTATAGATGACATACAAGTAGGAATAAAATCCAAAATTCGACTTTTTGCGGATGATGGGGTGTTATATAGGGAAATAAAGGAAGATGAAGATGTTCTTATAATTAAAGAAGATTTAACAGTAATTGAAAAATGGGTAGATATAAATAAATTGGGTTTAAATGTGAGTAAATGTAAGGTTATTTCATTTAATAGAGCAAAGAAAAAAAGCGGAAATAAACTATAAGCTGTGTGGTAAAACACTAGATGTTGTCATCAATTACAAATACTTGGGAGTGTTCATAGATAACAATTTGGATTGGGGGCATCATGTGGAATATGTAAGTAAAAAGTCAATACAAGCTCTAAATTTTGTAATGAGGCAGCTACAAGGGGTTCACACAAAAATTAAGGATAAAGCATATAAATCTCTTATAAGACCAATATTGGAATATGCAAGTGCTATATGGGACCCTTATAAGGACGGTCATGTCAAAGCCCTAAACAAAGTACAGAGATGACAGCTAGGAGGGTAACTGGGAAGGTCAAAAGGTGGAGATGGGTAACTGATTCCAAGGGAAGGAGGATAAGAACGTATGACAGTGTAAATGAAATGATAGAAGGTTTAGGATGGGATTCTTTAAAATTACGGAGAGGGAGAAACAGGCTGTGCAACCTGTTTCGTGCTATGAATGGAATACAGGGATGGAATGAGATAAGCAATAAAATTGAAAAAGGATTATACAAAGGGAGGAAAGACCATGACCTGAAATTGAAATGTAAACTAAAAAAGAAGGATGTTGGGAAGTGGTCTTTTTTAAATAGAACAATTGTAGAATGGAATCAATTTGCCAGCAGCAGCTGTTGAGGAATCCTCGGTAAAAATGTTTAGAAGGTGTTTGGAGGATATTGATTTGGATCTGATGTAGATTTGATTTCATTGATGTTTGATGTTGCTTTGATGATGGTGTCTTAGATGTAATACCTATAAGATATGAAGAAAAATGAATGTGAATGTTATATATTTTTGTACAATTTTAAAATGTTAATTTTAGGAACTTGCCACCATGTAACCACATATTTGCAAGGATAATAAAATATATAAATAAAAATACAACCTCAACCGACAGTGTTGGCTCGGGCGCTAAGCGCTCGACTCTGATTCGGGAGGTCCCGGGTTCGAATCCCGCCGTGAACGGCAATTCTGACTGATGTTTTCCCCGAGGTTTTCCTCAGTTGTAAATGCGAATGCAAGAGATTGAGTCATCTTAAACAGTTCTCTAACATCCCTTCACAATTTCCCATCCGCACATACCTAGTTCACATGAAGAAGGGCTAATTGCACCCTATAACAGGTTTCCCACGATAGAAAAAAAAAAATCAACCTCAGTATTGATGAGGTTTCGGCAATGTTAGAAAAAGAAACTATCCTTGAAGGGAATCGAAAGCGGTACCTTCTGAAATCTAAGAGGAACTCAGATCACAGGACCATCGAGCCACGAAACATTTGGGACAAATATGCGAAGTTATGATCGCGAATATTTATATTTCTGAATAAATTTTATATCTGAATTATTCAAGTAAAAGTTTATTTTGATTTAGAAACTAACATTGTTTAAATTCGTGACTGCAAAATCTGGCCATAATGAGGCAAATTTATTTCAATATTATGTTTACATCGTTTAACTTTGTTTGTTTACATGATTTCAACAGATTTGCGTTCCTTACTTAATTTCTGACTTCCTTGGATTTTAAATTAGGGTCGTGTTTTCTTGATTCATGGGCAGAGTTACGCGATCCTAATTAAATTAAACGAGGCGGTAAAATTATAAAACATATTTTGCGAGTCTTAAAATATTTATTTTGCAAGTAATACGCTGAGTCGAGGAGGATATGCACACTCAAAATAGTTCATTTACTATAAACTCATATAATACTCATAGTTCACGATAACGCAGTCGTCAGCCACATGAGGCGAAGGGACTGTTGATGACTCAGAGCAACCACAACAACACATTTTATTCCAGAGAGTTGAATTTGATTTCAACTCTTTAATAATTCAACTTGTGATAAAACATTTTTAGAAAAATGTCGGGTGTTTTCAATATTCTGGAAAAACTAACAGTTTTTCGCCCAACTGTATTTAATCATTGGAATATAATAGATAAATTTGTATATATTAATATGTTTTACGATGTATGCCACTTCTTTGGTCGGAACGTGTTAAAACTACTCTTAGTGGATGGGGTGCCCATTTTGTCCTTACACTTTTTATAACTTTTTTAAACTAGGGAAACGCCAAAGTCGTTGTTAGACGAGTGAGAGAGCCATGTGTTGAGTACCCGGTAACATTTGCATTTAAGTTAGATAATTATATTGTGGTGTAAATAATAGGGTTTTTAAGTTTAGTAGGTATAAGGGCACGTCAACTGTAAGGCCATAATGCGCCACTCTAGCCTATGATAGGCTAGGGAGGCCTATAAGATAAGATAATATAAGATAAGATAAGATAATTTATTCACCATTGATTCATACATAATACAAATATAGGTTTCGTCAGGCAAAATTGAAAATAGTAATATACAGTAGACACACACATACACACGATATAGGTAGGGGGAAGAAAAGTAATGTTAGCGGGTACTCAACACATGGCTCACTCACTCGTCTAACAACGACTTTGGCGTTTCCCTAGTATAATCTTTACACAAACATTTGTGGTCACAGACCCTTGTTGAACAGATAGGCTACACCCCAGGCTAAATGGAACGGCCGGTGTATGACCCCCATAACAGGTACTTCCTCCAGCGTCAATATATGAAAAATCAAAGACGATTCCGTCTGGGCCCGGGGTAGAATTGGCCCAGAGCATGGCTCTGCTAATCTTAAAAGGCGATTCAAGAGAAAAAGTCCACCTCGCAAACATCAGCCAATAAGAGGGAAGTATATTATACTCCCAAAACTAGAGGCAAGCTCTGGCAATTGTCGTCGGGGACACCTCCTCCTTCCCTTGATGACTTCCCCAATGACAATGACACAACGAACAATGACAAAGACGATGACGACCGCAATGTGAGAAACCCCCCTTCCTCCCCTTTCCGCGGCTGGTTGTGACCAGCATGGGACCCTCGTCCCCACATCCCCTAGGCTAGAGTGGTGCATTATGACCTAACGGTTGACGCGTCCTTAATCAACCCCCCCCCCCAACCCCCCAACAAAAAGAGTTAGGCCTAGGCGAACAGAGAAAGTGGTTTGAAGTTTTTGGTTTGAGGGTGCGTCAACCGTTTATGTTGTCGTTGTCGCCGTCTTTGTTATAAAAAAAGGCTAGTCCTATACGTCCCAATTAAGTTTTAGTTTGGATTAAGGGTGCAACAACCGCTAGGTCAAAAAGCGCCACTCTTGCCTAGAGGATATAGGGAGGAAAATCCCATGCTGGTGCTGTTCAGAAATAGCCACGGGTAAAGGTGAAAGAAAAGGGAGGGTCCTCTCGTCGTGGTCGTCATCGTCTTTGTCTTCGTTCGTTTGTCCTTTTCGTCGTCGTTGGGAAGGTCGTCAGAGAATATGGGGGGTCCCCGACGACGACTGCCAGAGCTCTTATTCTAGTTTCGGGAACTAATATACTTCCCTTCTTACCAGCTGATGTTTGCGAGATAAAATACGTCTCTTTTCTCGCCTTTAACGATTAGTATACAGAGCCATGTTCTTGGCTAAAGGTTCTAATATGCAAAGCTTAGGCAAACGGAAGCGTACTCCTAGACTTCCTTGTATATGTTAGAATAAAGTAGGCTAGTTTATGAATTATATTGTATAAGTCAAATTACATGACAGAAGCCAAAGCCATGGATAACAAAAAACAAAAACAAAATTCTAAACATCGACTTGCCCTCATAGATACTACTGATCGCGAACTTTCACAGGCTGTGTTCTATTTTACTAATGAGTATTTTAAACATTTGCAATCTAGATTCAAATTTTTCAAATTTTTATTTCTTGTCAGCTTAAATCGCAACGGATATTGCTCATTTTGTTAGCAGTTCTAAGTTACATGGTCACGGATGTCTGTTTAAAATTTCAGCTCAATCTATTTGGCCGTTCGGCCGTATGAGCCCGGACAAACAGACATTTAACAGACAATGCTCACGGCCAAGGCCCGATCGAGTATAGCGTTAGGAAAGACTTACGTTCGCTACGCTCACTCGTCTAATTAAATTTTTGTTGGATAGTTTGTTATTGTTCGTTTTCCAGTTTGTTAACCAAACTCCAAAGTAGTTTCGAAACGATGAGTATATTCAAAACATCTCAAGAAGTGGCTCAAATAGTAACAATTATAATAAACTATGTGTGCTAACCCCTGACCCGTTTACGTTGATAATAGGATTTTTGAAATATATATACTAGGAAAACGCTTAAGTCCCGCCGCGTTGTTGGATGAGCGTAATTGGTGCATTGAGCAGCCATGTGTTATGCGAATTTTTTGTTGTTCTGTGGCAAAATCATTACATAATTGAAATTTTTTAAATTAAATTTAAATTAAAATAAAAAATAACTTTAATTTTTTAATTTTTTAAAAAATTAATTGAAATTGTTAAAAAAGAAAAAAAGCGTAAAATTGCGATTTTTATAAGAAATAACTTCTCGATTGCGCTCAAATTTAACACTTATCTATTAATTCATAAAATAAGGGTTCTGTGAAAAAATCATTACAATCGGATAAAACATGTAGGTGTTATAAGTCAAAGAATTGTTTAAAAAAGAAAAAACCTGTAAAATTTCGATTTTTATGATAAATATTTTTTCAATTGCGCTCAAAAACTTGGCAGTTCTAAGTTCAGAGATTTCGAAGGCCTCCATAAAATTTAATCGCAATCGGATTATCGGTTTAGCCGGAATCGTGTGAACAAACAGACAAAAATACAGAAAAAAAAAAAAAAACATTCCGGATTTTTTTCTCCAGTGTAGTGAAATGGAATCTTCGCTTCGCTCGCTACGCTCGCTACGCTCATCCAACTATTCAATTTCGTTGCTTTTTTTTGGAACACTCTCATCGTAAATAATGTGCCAATGTATAATGAGGTTGTAAATTACGAATTATATTTTGTTGAAAGTCACGGAGAATAATAGAGTACAACATTTTAAATAACATATTTATTAATGTAGGCCCTAGTTACTTTCAGGCCCAATCTAAGACATGATATGCACCTACCTATAACTAGAAGGAACACAATTCGATCCATGCATTCAAAATTTTATAGTGGTAATCGAGTGTACAAGCAATTTTTGTTGAAAGTTTAAAGATTGTTGCCTTGCTGTTGGTAAAAGAAAATAAATTTCATTTGTGTGGTAGTAAATTTCGGTTATTTGCAAAATTTGCTAGGTTTTGGAAACATTTTAAAAATTTTAAAAATTTAAAAATTTCATAAATTTCGTAAATTTGTAGATGGGTTATTTTGTAATGTATTGAATTTGAAAATAGTAATTGCATTTGAAATTAGCGGTTTGATAAATAAATGAACCCTATATAACTATATACAATGAATGTATCAAAGGGACTGACTTCATCAATGAGCTGGTCAACGGTCTGAGCATTGTTCTCATTCAAGCTGTGTCTAGCTTAGTGACCTTTGAGCAAAGTAATATTTACTCCTTTACCCCTGTTATTAGATCCAAATATTAGCTTTGTTCTTTTGCTTGCACCGATGTCAACAGTTTTACACACGTCCCTGGTGTTATTTCTTTCCTCGTGCTATATTGCACTGTTCATGTTATTTTCCTCGAGCAAAGGTACACAAGTGTGCAATATGGTTGCTGGTTGCAATGCTCATTAACTAAAGGTGAGGTCATATTAACTCTAAGGCCAGATTTGTGTGGCTCGTTGGTTTAGATCTTGCGTCTAATGCAGAAGGTCTCGGGTTCGAATCCCGCTTCAGGTTAAAGATTTTAAACTTCGATAAAAATGTAACTAGGAAACGCTCAGTTGGACGCGTTGATAAGCGAGCACGTGCTATAGCTAGACCCACATTGCACATTTTTTTAAATTTTAAAATTTACGACGTTCGCGTTTCCAGTATTATTTATTATTGCCAAGGTATTTGGGTAAACCCGTGTTTAAATCTTTACTTTAAAATCCACCGCCATCTAGAGGACCTTGACTCCTTGGGAAAACTTTTTAAACTCTTTGTTGACAATTAATAGACTGCTTCCGCGAAAGTATTTTGATTACTTCCAGGTGGCAGTGCATTAGAAACTTCGCGCGTCTTTTCGTTGCCATGGCAACGTTACTTTTGTTATAATGTAATTTCCATCTACACTACTTATCGGATCAAAATAAAATTAACATATTCGTGACCGGACGGACATTCTAAATGATTTGGCTATCTCAGATTTTGTCGCCGTTGAGTTTGAAAAAAAAAACTTTCGATTAACTTTAATGTAACTTTTTAACTTTTTGAACGATTTTGCCACAAAACTAATGGCATTCAATCGAGAACAAAGCTTGCGGATGGTGAAAATTTCAACTCAATCCGAGCCTCCGTTCGACCGCTATCATGAGCCAAAAAAGCTGCACGACTTTCCGTTGCCATGGTAACCGTACTTTGTTATAATGTAATTTCCATCTACACTACTTATCGGATCAAAATAAAATTAACATATTCGTGACCGGACGGACATTCTAAATGATTTGGCTATCTCAGATTTTGTCGCCGTTGAGTTTGAAAAAAAAACTTTCGATTAACTTTAATGTAACTTTTTAACTTTTTGAACGATTTTGCCACAAAACTAATGGCATTCAATCGAGAACAAAGCTTGCGGATGGTGAAAATTTCAACTCAATCCGAGCCTCCGTTCGAACGTTATCGCGAGACATACAAACAAAAAACAAAAAAAACAAACAAACAAACAAAAAAAAAAAACAAAACCAGTGACTATTTTTTCCGGCAGAGTCAAATGGAAACGCTCGCTTCGCTCGCTTAATAAATACATTTTTGACTTGAGAATGTGCTACGGTGACGTTGGAGTCGTCCTATCAACGATTCAAATTAAATTCTATAGTGGTTACGCACAATCCTGTTTGATTCTCGGGTAGAATCGTGTCCAATGTGTTAGATCGGTATTTTCTTTTAAAAAGTACTGGTATCTTGTTTTCCATTGTTAAACCGACAGGATTGGCTTGATCGGCTTTAAATTAAAGCTCTTCCCCCCCCCCCCCCCCCAATCAGTATTGTGACTGAATGGTTAGACTCCTAATTCGAATTTACTTACTTTTTTGATATGTTATTGAACGGTACAGAATAAAGAAAAAATAAGCTTTTGTTCCAATATTTGATTTTTATAATTCAACAGAGACATGATTGACTAGTTAGTCAGGGTAATACGTTTTGGTTTGTTTTCTTCGCTACTACAACCAGCATGCATGTCAAGCTACAAATAAGCATAGACTTCAGAGATAGAGTGTGTACTAGATATTTTGAGTACAGCAACTTGCTAAACTAGTACATATCTGTCATCACAGCGATTTAAACGACACGAACACTATCACTGTAATTTATTAAACATTCTCCTACAAAACTTTAGGAGCGTGACGGATAAACGTACTTTGCACGAGAGTATAAGAATGTATTTTCATCACTTGCATTGCACAAGCATCCCATGTAAACTGTTTAAGGTAAACGGCGGCACTTAAGTTTGTAGTCAAAAAAATGTTTTTTTAAAGCATGTATGAATTGCACGGAAAATGTCATTCGCGTGTGCTTTGTATTCGAGTTTATCATACTGTCTGCATTCAAACTAGTATGTTCACCAAATATATGTATATTACATAAATATATATTCGTAAACATTTGCGTTGAAAGGGCCCTTATAACTCACACTTTCACTTGATGCTTCAGAGTACGGAGGTTCAACGACACACTCTGATTAGTAAAACCACCGTTCGATACCAGCCGACGGCATGCGTGACTGAAAGGTTTTTACTAAGGTTTACCCTAAAGCCTGACAGGCAAAATATGTTGAATTATTTTTCAAATAACAGCCCTCGAACTGTAACAAACGAATCACCTAGTTTTGTGGACATTTTTGTGAATGTATAGGACCTACTGAGTTTTACAAAATATTTTAAAAAATAAAGTATGTTCCTAGCTTGTTCTTGTATTCACTTATGGCCGAGTAACCAATTAAAAACAAAAATATTAAAACTTCCTGGGGGCCATGCCTCGCTCCCATTACCCCCAAGATCACCAAAAACATAATATATATCTTCTTAGATGAAGGGCAAAGTCCAACAAAATCCCACATGAGAATCAGATGTCATAACTTATAACATAACTTAATTTGTGTGGCTCGTTGGTCTTGTGGTTAGCGTATCTGCTTCCAATGCAGAAGGTCCAGGGTTCGATTCCCGCTAAAGTCAGAAGTTTTTTTAACTTCCTGATTTGGACTTAAGTCCATCAGTTCTTGTCTAAGGAGTTTGTAAACGGTGACTTTGGAGCCGTCCTAGCAACGAAGCACATAATAAATTTCAGAGTTATTCTGAATCGGCCTTGTTGATTCTGGCATTGATTCGCGGGTGTTCGCACTGTCCATACCACTGATTGCTATATTTCCTATCAAAAATATCGATCTTTGGTTGGTTATCGCTCACTCGTCGATTGCGTCGGGGCCTGCAAGGTTGGCTTGGTCGCTTTGATTTAAAGTCCCCCACTGAAAATCAGTTATATAACTTGAGTGGGTAGACTCTAAATAAAATTTATTTATTATTTATTTATATTGACGGATAAACCAACAGAAAAGTGATGCATAGAGTGCAGCTTCCCTCCCCAATATAAAAATTATAATTATGATTATAATATACATTAGTGAATGATTGCAATTGTCTTAAAAGTTTGCCCCGAACCCAGAACCTCCGGCTTTTCTAACCGATTCTCTATTCGATCCCCAGTCGGGGCAAGCTTTTACGACAATTATTGCTATCATTCACTAATAATTGGGGCTGTGCGAGTAGAGGTTTGACAGTCGGGCCAGGTTCGGGTACTTAACTTCTTCGGGTTGTCTAGTTCGATCATAGATATTAAACACCTATAGTAGGCTAGATTAGCAGTCTCCGATACTTCCGCACTGACGCGAGTAAAGCGTCAAAAATCCAATTCCAAATGGCGATTTGGCGTTTTAATTTATGCTTCTTTGATGCAATTAAGTATTTTTCTGGATTGTTTGATATGGTTTAAGCTTGTGCAGCATGGGATTGAACAAACAGAAACAATAAGAAGTAATTGCATAAGGGAATTTAGTAATCATTTGGTGTTCATGTATAATATGCTCAGCTGTCAAACTGACGGCCATCTTTTAAAATATTTGAGCTACAAATCGCTCCTATTTAGTTAACATGCAAACAGAATTTCAAGATGGCTTCTAATTGTCACGGAAGTGGACCAATGACTGCTAATCTAGCCTACTATAGGTGTTTAATATCTATGAGCCCGATGGTCTTGTGGTTAACGTCTCTTCTTCCAGTGCAGAAGGTACAGGGTTCGATTTCCACTATAGGCAGAAACTTATTAACTTTTGATTTGGACATCACTTCTTGGCTTAGGAATTTGTAAACGGTGACTTTGGAGCCGTCCTAGCAACGAGGACATAATAAATTCTAAGTTGTTCCGAATCAGCCTTGTTGATTCTGGTGCTCTCCGCGGGTGGAATCGTGTCCAGCTTGATTGATCGGTGTTTCCTACTTAAATATGTCGGTCTCTAGTTGGTCATTGTTCGCTCGTCGATGGTGTCGGCGCCTACAGGGTTGGCTTGGTCAGCTTTAAATTTAATGTCCCCTACTGAAAATCAGTTCTGTGACTGAGTGGGTATAGAGACTCTAAATACGAATTTATTAATTTGTATTTTTTTTTTTGTAGGGAAAATACGGGAAATGGATAAAGTATTTTTCTTGTGAAGAATCTTACTTTATAATTTTTTCTCGTTCATTTTCTTTTGTCTGAATTTTTACTGAATGGCGTTTTGTAGGCTAATTGGATGAGCGAAGCGAAGACTTCAATTTCACCGACCCCCCAAAAAATTTAGCTCGGGTGTTTTTTTGTTTTTGTTTGTTTTTTTGTTTTTTTGTTTTTCCGTCTGTTTGTTCGCTCTCTACCGGGCAAACGGCATATGCGATCTTGATGAAAATTTGACACGACCTTCGTTTTCTCTGAACTTAGACTTGCTACATTTTTGGGTACAATCGAAGAAATATTTCTCATGAATATCGTACTTTTACGATTTTTTTCGATTTTTAGTGCGATATTTTCGTGCCATTTGGGCCAATTCTGACCAAACGGGTGGGGCTACAACGTTCATATTATACATGGACATTAAGGTTATGGTTATGTAGTACCTTTTGAAAGAAAAAGTGGAAAAATTTAGCCAGAATCCATAGAAATAAAGCTTTTAATACAAGTTTTTTACGGTAAATAATACCAATTGACAAGAAACAAAAGAAACTTGACAACATTCACCTTCGATGCGTAGGCAGCAAAACAAAGCACTTGCAAAAGTAAAGATATCCCACGCAAACTAAAACCTTTAAAAAGCTCATCCATCAACGCGGCGGGACTTTAGCGTTTTCCTAGTAAGAAATATTGTCTGGACCGGCACCTCCACCAATTTTTTTTTGTAAATTTTGGCTTATGCTTAAAAACTTTGTATTCATAATATATGATCATATAATAAGAATTAATATATTTATGTTATGAGTTCAAGGGTAAGTATCCAGATGCGTGTGTATATCATGGTCTACCGTCTATTTTCTTAAAGCAGCCTAACAAAATAACTTTCGATCGTGAACTTGGTTTTATTTCTCATAACTCAACTTTATATTCCCCAAAGTATAAAGATCTTTTAAAAATACATACATGTTGACTTCCATCTTCATCTTCGAAACTTATAAAAAAGTTTTCGATCTTGATTAAAGTAGTAACTTCAAAGGTTTTCTTATCCCCTTATGACCCAGTTTAATCACATAAGAACCTTCACCGTTATCAGAACTTAGAATATGAGAAACTCCTCCTTTAACCAACACACCACGGAGATAAATCAGGGGGACGATTGCTGCTATGAAACAAAAACAATGTCGGAGAGGGAGAGAGAGGGAGTGAGAGAGAGAACTAAGGCTTTTTGTCTGATACAATTTAACTCGAAATAACCACATCTCGCGATCCCGAGGTTTTTGTCGAAAGTTTTCCTCCATTGTTTGGTCTGGATTAGGCACTGTGATCTTGGTATTGCACTTTTACTTTCTATACACTATCTCCCACCAAGAAAGGCACTACTTATTTTATGCTTAAGGGTTGTCTTGATAAGCTTCAAATTTAAGTGAATGGATTCGAAATATTTTTATTTTTTTAACTTTTTTATAAACATTCTGTTTTCACGTAAGGTCTGCTAGGCATTTAGAGATACATATTTTTAACATTTAAAATGTTATTATATTTAACATTATTTTTTCAAAATTAAGCATTTTATATAATATCTAATTTTTCCAATCCACCAAAACACTTAAATCTTAAAGGGGTATTTAACCGCTAAACTCAAAAAATATATTTCATTCAGGCTAACTAGTAATGAATTTAGCAAGTAACAGAAAAATTATTGGGGCCACCATGATCTCCCAAAAAATTGTCAAACATGACATTTTTCGAGCTAGGTCCCATCGGCAAAAATCTCCCATAAGAAATAACATGGGGACGATCTTTATGCCCCGTGACCTTGGAGGATTTTGATCAAAAAAAAATATGGTCATTATTGACGTACTCTACAGCCTTTTCTGTAAATTCTCTATATTTTGTTTTGTAATTTGGGCAAGTAGTTCGGTCAAAATATGCTGATTACCAAGATGGGGTGTGATTTTGGAATGCATATTTTTGCGTGTTTGAGGGTATATTTGGGCACAGTTTCAAGACACGATGTTATAAAGGGGCATTTAGATTGGTACTATGCTCTAGTATCTATGTGGACCAAAAAAGAAGCAGGTTAAAGCCGATTTTAGAAATTTCCCAAAACACCAATTTTTGCAAATTTCTGGATCAAAAAAATTCAAAAATTCGTGTTAAATCACAGTTACAAGATATGATTTTTTGAACTGTCATTTTAGTGTAGTATTGTGCTATAGATCATGTGGTAAAAAATAATTTTTTGGGGTTTTTAGCCCCTTTAAGTGTTTCTTAATGATAGAATTATGGCAACATTTCTATTCAAATTACAATGGAAAACGTTAGAATACATGGAGAACATTATGTTTATTAATATAAGAATTTTGTTGCATTTTACAAAATATATATTCCCCGATTTAGCATCAAAAACCTAAAACGCACTAAGCAATATCCAATCAATCGGTGAGTCTTTTCAATTCAAAGATGGTGGCATTACGCTCGTCATTAAACAAGTTACCGTGCATTTGCATTGATCAGAACTATTGTGTGTGTGTGTTATACGTGATTGCAAAATAAAAAAGGGTTTACATATTTTAATAGACACTTTATATAATTATTTATTTATTCACTATCTTAAATATGATCTAGACATCAAAATTTAATATGTTAAACGATATATTGAATTATTTGCATTTTCATAATAGGACACCAGAAGCAAGTTTATATTCTTATCTTTAAAAAAAATAGAAATATTTTTGCTTACATTTTTATGGTGTCTAGAATAAAAAATGTATAATAATAATAATAATAATAATAATATCTATATTCATCCGAATAAAAATGAAATTACAACAATTTTAAATTCTTATTATATTTATTATATGAGGCAAAGTAATTGCGTGAAAAAATTCTGTACAACAACATTTATATAAGTAGATTATTTATTTATTTAACGTCTGTCCCATTCAGTTAGGTTATACTAATATATGATATGATACTACTGATACTGATTGACAAGGAGACACTAAATAAACATTTTTTATTTAAATGCAGGCACCCCACCCACCCACCCCTTTTTAATATTATTCGATCATCATTGTTGAGTATTAATGCATTGTTGTAATATTACTATTTCAAAGTTCATTGTTGTGTCTGCATCTATGTAATTAGATTATTTAGTGTCCTCCTTTGTAAATCAGTTTTAAACTGAATAGGATAGACGTTAATAAATAAATATAATAAAATAGTAATATTACAACAACAATGTTAATAAGACATACATTTTGATGACAAATTCAAATTGGATACAAAGTGTAATTAAAAGTAACTAAATATAAAAAAAGAAAAATATAAGAAAAAAAAAACGAACTGTAAGCGGTAGTTGTGCAGTAACTGTCCCTTGTGTGGATGTACTATACACCAGCTCCATCGGCTTTCTTATAGGGGGATGATATTACAGGTCCCCGTGTCTGGAGGCAAGGGCTTAATGTATTTCCTATTGGGTGATAGCGTTGCCAGCCCGGCTAACTTACTTCCCAAACACCAATCTTATGAAACACGATTCCCTCCTGAGGGACTTGTTTCGTCGCGACCACCGGGAAAACGGGAGGATTTCAAATACAACTCTTAAATTAGATGGTGGTTTGAAGAAAAGCGAACGAGACGATACGAAACGAGATCGTTTTATACGGTTTGTTTCGGAGTTTGTTTCGTGGGATTGTTGGATTTGACAAAACGTAAGCGTGTCAGCGTTTTAATTATCTGTTGGGGTATTGGTTGTAATACTTTACAATATTTTGTGTAACAAAGGCGTGGGCTGGTTGGACCAAGTTAATTTCAAACAATTAGCGTAAAATATTTTAAAATGCCGAAAATCGAAATCGAAAATGAATATCCGTAGTCTGTACAATCCGTTGGTAAAATATTGAAAATCGTCAAAACTATTGTTTTAATAATTGTAAAATGAACGAATAGTGGCGTTATTTCCTACATGAAAACCATTTCTAACAAATTTTTCAATATTTAAAAAATTGTGTTATTTTCATAACATTAAGACGGGACGCATGAGCTTGGCACAAAAAATGCGCGCACTCAGGTGTTGATGATTTCTGCTGAACGGTTAGTAATAGCATTGCCAAATTTTGCATGGATGTAAATAAAGTACTTTTATATTGATATCCGAAATTGGTTGCAAAAAATAAGCTTTAAGATCCATTGCGAGACATATGTCCAAACGTGAAACAATGGGAAATAATTCTGGAAACTTCCACTTATCGTTTATCTTACGATAAAACCAAATTAACCTGCGCGTTCACATTGATTTCAACGATGATATCTAGTATGCAAATATGAGTTAAAAAAATCTGTACACTTGGAATAAATTCCCTAAATTGACCAAAATGGAGTAAATTTCTGTTATTTCACATTTTAAAAATTCTAATTCAATAAATTTAGTTAGAAATACGCGTTTAGCATAGATAGCATACATTTATTCTATATCAACGTAAGTGTGAAATTTTATAACGGTATTATAAAAAAATATTTACCCCATAAAAAAAACAGAGAGCTGAGCGACTTCTCCGCGCCAGCCTCAGCGATTCCTCTTAATATTGTTTTACCTATACATTATTTTTCTATATTTCTATTATATTTTATGTAGCTCAAGCGAAACGCACGAGACTGATTCGGGATACTAAGAATTCCATAAACGCCGACAGCAATTTTGTCTAAAAGTCTTTCCGAAGTTTTCTGAAAGAGTGTTCTAAAAAAATGTGAATAAGTTAGAGTTCGAGCTTTTCTATTTATCACGTATTACCAGAATTAGAACACAAACAAATTAAAATCAACTCAGTGATTATTTTATGTCTTTCTTCAGGTTGATAATTTTTAATTCAAAATTTGTAGTTCATTCATATTTCTTAATCTTTTTACCATTCTTACTTTACAAAGAGGTTGGTTTCAAATGTTATCGATTGATAAGATCGAAATAAAATTTGACATCTTCAAAATTTGTTACCTTTTAACCCTGTTTTTTTTTGGTGCTCTTTTAGTTCCACAAAATAACAGTTACATTTCTTTTTTACTTTTTAATATTGTTTAAACATCGATGTCAATATCATTGCCAAGCAAGTTTTTATTATGTGTTTCCTTGAGGAATTGTGCCGATAATGTCATTGTTACATGAACTTATTTATTATATTGGTTTGTATTACGTAGTATACTCACTTTTTGATTATTTTCATTTTATACGTAATAAAAGATTACTTACTAGTTCTATTTCAAAAATATACTTCTATTCTAAAAATATATTAAAAAAACGAAATTAAAAACATATTTGAAAAGATTACCTAATCAAATTACCAAAAACTCTCATCCGTAATCGTGACGAAAAAGCATTTGAGAAGCGGACTAGTAATAAAATAATTAATTACTAAGTTTCTTTAAAATGTCCCTTGAAAACAGCATAGAAGTGATGTAGAATGGCCTCGTAGGATGATTATGTGCTCAAAGATTGAAAAGAGACAGTTTAAATTAGTAACTTTTAAATGTGGTCAACAGTGTGTGCAAGTGTAAACTCAAGATATTTAATTAAAAACGAAGAAAAGTTGGATTCCTACTATGTGTAACCACCGAGTGAAACCATCCGTGCCTCTTATGAAGAAATTCTAAAGCCGAGTTTGAGAGAATTCTTCAGATATTTACAAGAGTATTAATTCGTGGCTGTACACTCGTGTCCAATAAAATTAAGCACAGCATCTTATTTTACTTTATTAAGTTGAAAAAAGAGTTTGGGGCGTGTGGAAAGAATTTTAATGACTGTTTTTAAATTTGCTTATTTTTTATGGAGGAAGATACAAAATAAACCATAAATCAATTAACACCCAGTAAATTACAAAAACATTAAACGGAGTGAAACATTTGATTGAAATTAATGTTTAATAAACTGTACTTTTATTATATTGCTAATGAGGGCGTATTCAGTTGTAAATTAAACTCATTTCATTAAATTTTAGTGAATAGTTAGTAAACGCAAATTAGTAACATTCATAGGGTTGATCGGTTCAGAAAAGTGTTGAACAAAAACACATACGCCACATAGCCCATCGTGTCGATTGAGACAAACCGAAAAAATTATGAGGTGAAGAAAAGACAAACATTTAACAATTTAAACACTAGTGCATAAGTTTGTCATTATCTGGAAATCAATCCAAATATTACAAAATCCATTTGAGTCTTGTATCGAACCCTTTGCTCCCGATTGCCGGTCGGGTGCTTTGCCCCTAAGCTACCGAGACGGTTTACTTAATAAGTTTGTAGATCTGAATAGATTGGAACACTACTGCTTTGAACTGACAAACTTAACATTATTTGTAACGCCATTACCTCACGCAGGTATGAGCGAGTGTTTATTAGTCAGTTTCATTAATCGGGAAACACTCCCGTAGGTAATATTTAAAACATTATTCAGAAATTACAAAATCCATCCTTACCGGGGGTTGAAATTAATTAATCAATTTCTGGGTTGTATTAAATATTAACAATAATTACACCTACGGGAGTGTTTCCCGATTAATGAAATTTAGAAACTCTCGTATTTGTAATTGATTATATGAAAACCCATCCATAAAAACAATACACAACATCTTTCGTGATACAAAATTAATGATTAAAAGGAAAATATTTGAGCTAAAAACTGTTGACATATTTTATTTTTTAACTCTTTTCAAGAGCCTTTCTGAATCTGAAACATAAAACAAACAATTTTAAATAAATCGTAATTAAAGCCTACCTCCTTTGTCACAGAACGGATTTTCAGTGGGAGACATTAAATTTAAAGCCGACCAAGCCAACCCTGTAGGCGCTGACACCATCGACGACGAACAATGACCAACTAGAGGGTGACATGTTTAAGTAGGAAACACCGATCAATCAAGCTGGACACGATTCCACCCGCAGACAGCACCAGAATCAACAAGGCTGATTCGGAACAACCTTCGAAATTTAGTGTGTGCCTCGTTGCTAGGACGGCTCCAAAGTTAAAGTTTACAAATTTCTATGCCAAGAACTGATGGACTTAGTCCACATCATAGGTTAAAAAAACTTCTGCCTAGAGCGGGATCGAATTCTCGACTCTCTGCATTGGAAGCAGAGACGCTAACCACAAGACCAACGAGCCACACAGTTTGAGAAAGGCTCTTTAATAGTGTTTAAATATTACTTTTAAATCGAAGTTCAGCAGAATCGGGCGTGGCCATGGGTAGAGTGGGTGACCGCTCTGCCCTGAAACTCACATATACCGCTGGTTAGAGCAGATGGAGGGTTCGAGAGCTAGTGTAACGGCTTCGTTCTCCTCGACGTCTGCTCGGCAGTCCAGGTTAGTGGAGGAACCTATATGACTGTCAAAGTTACACCGTCCTTTCGGATGGGACGTTAAGCCGTTGGTCCCCTTGGTACTTTTCGAAAGGAGTAGGCTACGTGCCGGTACCTGGTTTCCCCTCCTCCCTTCTGTTCATACTTCATCCTCATCTATCACCACTCATCGTCTCGATTAGCCAAAGTGCGTAAATATGAGACGTTAAGCAATATCCAATCCAATAAGAACAGTGTATATAGTATTTTCCTTTCAAATGGTCTAATCACCTGTTCTTCTAGTTTCTTATCTAAAACAAATACTTGACTCAGATGGTGCACGATATAATCCTCCAACTGAAACTTCCAAACTCTGACCAAGCCAAGAATTTCAACAATTACTCCCAGTGTCGAAACGCCCGCTACGCATCTAATATGATGGAATGCTCGACTCGTTTCACTTGAGCCTGATGGAAGTCTGGCCGTGCCTGCCGTATCCTTGCTCTCGCGCGCAGAGCTGATTATCGGGGGAGCGGGGGAGGTCCGGACAGTTGTTGGACGGATGATTAATACCGCGAGGCTTGGACATAGTCCAGCTGACGTCATAATTCTCTGGACCGCCCGCGCCACGCCCGCCGCAGAGGACGGGATTTATTACCGGTGGACCGCGAGATGCACACGGGACAATTTACTCGTTACCGTCGTGTGTTATGATGTTAGACGAAACCGTATCTTTGTTATCGTTGCTTATTAAGGGTTGAACCATTTAACACAGCAAACATTTTAAAAATTTAAACAAACCCCTCCCCCTTTAAGCCTCCCCCGACTAACGTTGCAACAAACATATTAAAAATTGTTAAGGAGAGTGACGAAAGTGGTCAACAATTCAACAAAATATGATTTTTTTATTATTGTTATTATTATTATATTAAACTAGGAAAACGCCAAAGTCGTTGTTGGACGAGTGAGCTAATAGCCGGGTACAAAATTTGCGAACCATGACGACTGCAGCAGTGTGAAACACCAAGTCGACACTTGTCTGCCATCTGATGCGTTAGCTATATCGCTATGCAAGCGGACGCGGGCGATACCAAAACATATCACATCGCTAACGCCAAAGTTTTAAAGCTAGCAAGATTCCAAAATATGTTTTAGAAAGTTCCATTTATGCACCCCATTTCGGCTTCAAATGTTCTGCATCCATCTTTTATGCTCCTCAAATCAAATCCAATTTAGTAAAAACCTGCAAAACATGATTTTTTGAAGTAATTAATTTTTTGTAAGTTGGCAGGGCAAGATATAATTCTGAAAATTTTCACAGTTGTTAACATTCATAGTAGTAACATTGATAAGAAAGGGTATTTTTTTTTCAAAGTGACCTTTAAGTTTTAAAAAATAAAGAAATAATTTGTTTAATTTTAATTTTTTGTAGGTTGTATTCCTGCGAATTTTGCTGTCCATGTTAACAGCACTTTATCTATTTGTCCTTGACGTTGATGTGATTTTTCGTCAAAATCGGACGAGAAGTTTGGCCCCTACGCATCGAACACACAGACAGACAGACAGACACACATAAACACGACGAAGTTCCGAAAACTTGCCATAGAGACCGACAGTGCTGGCTCGGGCGCTAAGCGCTCGACTCTGATTCGGGAGGTCCCGGGTTAGAATCCCGTCGGAGACCGGCAATCCTGACTGAAAGTGTTTTTCCGAGGTTTTTCCTCAGTCGTTAAGGCGATGCAGGATTGATCCTCTTAAACAGCCCTCGACATCCCTTCACAATTTCCTATCCGCACATACCTAGGTCACCTGAAGAGGGGCTAATTGCACCCTATAACAGTTCCCACGATAAAAAATTTAAAAAAAATTTCAAAACTTTGCCATAGAGAATTAAATTTTCTTCCCTTTTATCCACACATCAGATTTAACCGGTGTGACCCTCTTTAGGTGACTAACTAGGTATATTGCGGATAGAACAATTGTGAAGGAATGTTCGAGGGCTATTTAAGAGGCCTCAATCCCTTGCATTCGCGTTAACGACTGAGGAAAACCTCGGAAAAAACCTTCAGTCAGGGTTGCCGGTCGAACCCGGGACCTCCCGAATCAGAGTCGACCGCTTGGCGCTCGAGCCAACACTGTCGAAAAAAAATATGATTAGCAACATAGCCTCTAGTTCATTAATTTATTATATAACTCCGGAATATGTTGTTAAGTAATAATAAATTAATTACTTTATGTCGCTCGTTGGTCTTGTGGTTAGCGTATCTGCTTCCAATGCAGAAGGTCCAGGGTTCGAGTCCCGCTGAAGGTAGAAGTTTATAACTTCTGATTTCGATTTAAGTCCATCAGTTCTTTTCTTAGGAATAAGTAAAAATGGTGACTTTATAGCCGTCCTAGCAACAAGGCACATAATAAATTCAGAGTTGTTCTGAATTGGCCTTGTTAATTCTGGCGTTGATCCGCGGGTGTTCGCACTGTCCATACCACTGATTGCTATATTTTATATTAAAAAAATATCTATCTTTGGTTGTAATCGCTCACTCGTCGATTGCGTCGAGGCCTACATTGTTGGCTTGGTAGCTTTGGTTTAATGTACCCCACAGAAAATCACTTATATGTCTGAGTGGGTAGGCTCTAAATAACTTAGGAATTTATTTTATTTATTTATGAGTACATTGTTGACTTGTTGAACACCATCATTCCCCTTAGCAATGTTTAATATGTTGGTTTTCACGTTAGTCGGTGAAGGCACTTATTATATTAACTAGGCTGCTTTACGAACGCTTCATACAGTCAAGCTGATGGATCAGCGAATAACCTTACAAGCGAAACAATAATAATTATATAATTACATGCAGCATTGTATATTTGTTTCTAAGAGATTTCGAAGGTCCCCTACAAACATTATCATAATCAGCGTAGCCGTTTCTTCATTAACAAACTCACAAATTCTGCCAAAATTTCTGTATAAAGTAAAATGTAATCGTAATGGATACCATTTTTATAAGAAACATTTCTTCGGTTATACCCATAAATGTGTGATGGCGGATTTCAAAGATTTAAAAAATTCCCCTGACAATTTCGTCTTGATCGTATAGTACACGTTAGTCCGAGAGAGATCCATCAAACTGACGAAAAAGACTTTTGAACTCTATTTTGGAATTAAAAATAATTCGACATAATATCCTTTCTACAATACTGACAATATTGTTACCCCTATCAAATTTGCAAAGTTTTTATTTTATCAACATCATTCTCCATCAGAAATAAAGACTTGAGTTAAACAATTAAAATATGTGGTTAATGCACATACAATAATAGGTTTATAATACTATATTTATAATATCTAATACTATCCCGAAATAATCAAATATAACTGAACTGGGTGATTGAACCCGGGTCTTAAAGGGGTATTTAACCGCTAAACTAAAAAAATATATTTAATTCAGGCTAACTAGTAATGAATTTAGCAATTGACAGAAAAATTATTGGGGCCACCATGACCTCCCAAAAAATTGTCAAACATGACATTTTTCGAGCTAGGTCCCATCGGCAAAAATCTCCCATAAGAAATAACATGGGGACGATCTTTATGCCAGTGACCTTGGAGGATTTTGATCCAAAAAAATATTGGCCATTATTGACGTACTCGACAGCCTTTTCTGTAAATTCTCTTTATTTTGTTTTGTAATTTGGGCAAGTAGTTCGGTCAAAATATGCTGATTACCAGATGGGGTGTGATTTTGGAATGCATATTTTTGCGTGTTTGAGGGTATATTTGGGCACAGTTTCAAGACACGATGTTATAAAGGGGCATGTTAGATTGGTACTATGCTCTAGTATCTATGTGTTCCAAAAACAAGCAGGTTAAAGCCGATTTAGGAAAATTTCCAAAACACCAATTTTCGTCAATTTCTGGATCAAAAAATTCAAAAATTCGTGTGAAATCACAGTTACAAGATATGATTTTTAAACGGTCATTTAAGTGTAGTATTGTGCTATAGATCACGTGGTAAAAAATATTTTTGGGGTTTTTAGCCCCTTTAAGCTCACCGGGCGGAAGCCATAACTTCTAATTACCAGATCATTGATCTTGTAGCTATATAACTTCTGCATTGTTGGTGAATTAAAGATAATATTAATTTGTGTGTGTGGAGCGATACTGTAACAATCTGCTACTTTGAACTGACAAACCACACATCATTAATGAAATTCCCAAACACAGGTCTGAACGAGAGTTAATTTTTGGATTTAATTATTCGGGAAACACTCCCGTAGGTGGAATTGATAACATGAAATTTATAATTATCTGTATGAAATGTTATCAACTCCACCTCAAGTTCCACCTGTAGGCCTATTTCCAAATTAAATAAAAAAAGAATTATAATTTAATTAAATTATTTTGTATTCGACGCACCAAGGAATTTCGTCAATAATTAGCACCTGAAAACATTAAATGAAAACATTTTATTTATATAAATTTAATCGGATTACCCATTACCACAGAAATATAGTGAAACGTAGAAATTTTCGGAGTAGGTGCCATCGGTAACAAAAGTCCCAATTTACAAACAACTAAGAAAAGGCTTACAAAAGCTTAAAGCTGTGTTGTGGTTATGAATTACTTCAGAAATGCACTTATAAATTTAATAAAAGTACCTTAAAACTCACAAGACTTTAAAAATTTAAAACTTCTCTTTAGCAGCTTGATTTTATTATCACAAACAGAATAATATGCGTATATTTTCCAAATTACTTTCTGGCCCTTTTGTCAAAATATTTTTAATCATATAGTTGAATTTAAAAATTTGTTAATTTTCTTTATATAATTAAGTGAAAAACTTACCCTCAGTTGAGTGGTTTAAAATCCGCCACGCGTGTGCTGTCACCCCCCCCCCCCCCCCTAGCTGACCGCCTCATGTTAATCAGTGCGAGGGCTTGACAGGGAACGCAGCCATCTATTACACAGCCTCACAAGGTAATTACCACAAGATAGGCGTCGAAACGTCAAGCGAAGTGATACACGGATGCGCGATTAGCATCTGGAAACTATTTATCTTGGGAGCTAATAAAGTAAGTGCGTTAATTGCGTATAACGAAAGAACACTTATCCATCTAAATACATCACTATTGTGTGGCTCGTTGGCCTTGTGGTTAGCGTCTCTGCTTCCAATGCTGAAGGTCCAGGGTTCGATTTCCCGCTATTCCCGCAGAAGTTTGGACTTAAGTCCATCAGTTCTTGCCTTAGGAGTTTGTAAACGGTGACTTTGGAACCGTCTTAGCAATGAGGCACATAATAAATTCAAAGTTGTTGTGAATCGGCTTTGTTGATTCTGGCGTTGATCCGCAGGTGTTCGCACTGTCCATACCACTGATTGCTATATTTCCTATTAAAAAAATATCGATCTTTGGTTGGTTATCGCTCACTCGTCGATTGGGTCGGGGCCATCAGGGTTGACCGGTTCGCTTTGGTTTACTGTTCATCACTGAAAATCAGTTATATGACTGAGTGGGTGGACTCTAAATACGAATTTATTTATTTGTTTAATTTTATTTTATTGTGTACAAATGAACAAAGTATGAAACCTCAATCAAATTAGGATGGGAACGCTACGATTCTAGCCGGAAATGTGCGTTCGTGTTTTTCAAACTACTCCTACATTTTTCGATTGATCAAGATAATTTATGTTTATATTCAATACAATTCAGAAGTTAAAAAATCCATTCCGATCGGGGAACGAACCCGAGTCTCCCACATTCCAGGTAGGAGCCATAGCCAACTTTGAAACTTAACTTTGACTTCTAAATTGTATTAAATATTAACAATTTTACCTACGGGAGTGTTTCCCGACTAATCAAATGGAGAAGGTAATGTTTCACATATACTCAGATAGGGGATATCAATGACTTGTTTGTTTTAACTTTGGCACCGTTTGGTCACACACAATTTGTCAATTTTGACCAAAAATTGCTATTTGTTATGGACTTTGAGGGCTTGAACGAATCAATCTGTAATTTTAATGGAAAAAATTCTATGCATGAGAAATAAGTATTTAGTTAAGAGGGTGAAAACAGAACAAGGAAATTTTGACTTTTCTCCATGTAATCCGACAAGTACGCTGCACTTTAGACGCTGAGCGTCCACGCAAGCCTTCTTTTAGCCAGTATCCAACCAGCAACGAAGGGATATAATACGACCGTTAGTCCAGCTTACCTTCCATACAGCTGTCAATCTGTAAGTGAGCCTTTTAGTTCAGTAAACATCATCTGCCATAGGCCGTTAAGAACGAATTTCAATTAAGTCGACACTAGAGTGTGTTGGGCGTACTTATCTCAAGAAAGTGTCAGAATTTAGAAGGGCCCATCTTATAACACATTGAAGTCATCAACAGCTACATCCCCATAAAAAAAACAGTTTTTACCGTGTTTCACTTTTGCAGGAAACGTGTTCCATTTCTTTAATGTGATTATTTCTAAGGGGGATGATTTTTTTTTAAATGTATAAAACCTGGAAATATTTGAACATTAATGACCATCCAAGTTCCAATCATTATTTTCCAACACCTTGTTAACCCCTTACCCCCTACCCCCTCCCCCCCTCCCCGCCCTTACCTGACGACTTTTTAACGTTCTGATTGGTAAGGGAGTATTTAAATGAAACGAGTCCCTTTGAATATGTGCAAGCTTAGAATCTAAAATAAGAAAAAGTTGAGTAAACAATGCACGTTAAGGGCACGCCAATTAAAACACATTCTATAACGACGCACTCAACGTCAAAGTCATACGATACCGGCTTTCTGGGACACACAGTTCAAAAGATAGAGCTACAATGGAATTATTTTAGTACTATCGGAAGTGAAATTTGAAATGAACGAGTATTCACCCGCTATACTTAAATGTTTATTGATGCGAACTCATTTTAACAGCGTAACAGAAAGAATGTTGGATCGAAAAATCTCAAAATTGATAATTTTCGAGCTAGGTCCCATAGGCTAAAATCTCACAAAATAATTAAATGGGGACAATCTTTATGCCTCGTGACCTTCGGGGATTTCGTATCAAAAAATATATTGGTCATTTTTGACGTACTCGCCAACGATTTATGTAACACTGCAACCGCTAAGTCAACTCACACAAACAACAGCAGATGCTACAAAACAACAGTAGCAACAACAATATAGTCACAGCAGCAGAAACAACAACAACAACAATACTAAAATCAATACATTTCCTGTATGCAATTCGCAAAGTTCTCAAGCTCTGAACTCGAATCGTTTAGCGTACTCACCCATGAGTATTTGAGTATTTTGGTAGAGGTGCCGGGTACGGGTAGTCACTGACAAGAACAAACGCCGATGTACAAGTACAGGAGATACAAGACATAGTGAAACAGAGACAATCGGTGTAGATTGTGTCTCCTGATTAATACAAAAATAACAATATAAAAATAACAATAACCTAATAAAAAAATTATAAAATTCAACGTCATCGGAATATTATTAAACGAGGGAGCGGAGCGACCGAGTGTCTCCATTCAACTCGAACGGTTCTCATTCTGTGATTCTGTCTGTCTGTCTATCTGTACGTCGAAAATCAGCCGAACCGCTGAACAGATTGGGCTGAAATTTTAAACAGACATCCGGTACGAAATTATTGAGAACTGCTAACAAAATCAACTAGATCCATTGCGATTTAATCCTACAATATATAAAAATGTGATTTTTAAAATATCGATAGCATTTGTTTAGTAGCAGCTTTCGGGACCACATCTACGTGGCTTACATGGCCTATTGGTAAGCATTTAGCCTACCACACGGAGGGTTGAGGTTCGATACCCGTTAGCTCGAACTTTTTTTATATTTTTACACCCACATATTATTTTTGAGGGGTGTTAAATGGGAAATAAAAATTCGGTGATTTTGTTTTATCTTGGAAATTTGTTAATGTTTCACGCTGATACGTTTTGAACATGATTCGCATTTTAAATGTTCAATTTAAATAACTAGGGAAACGAAAAAGTCATTGTTAAACGAGTGAGTGTGCCATGTGTTGAGTACCCGGTATCATTCCTCATACTGGGCTAGATCCTTAGGTATAGGGGAGGAAAGGGGATGTTCCCGGGTACTCAACACTTGGCTCACTCACTCACTCGTTTAACAACGACTTTGGCGTTTCCCTAGTAATTACTCAGATGCATACAAAACAAAACCATATTATTATTTTATACTTTCTATAAAACAAGCTTATTGACCCGGAACAATATTGAAACGGAAATGTAATAATACTAGGAAAACGCCAAAGTCGTTGTTAGACGAGTGAGCGAGTCATGTGTTGAGTACCCGGGAACATTTGCAATTAAGTTTGATAATTATGTGATGGTATTAATAATAGGGTTTTTAAGTTTATTTGGTAGAAGGGCGCGTCAACTGTAAGGCCATAATGCGCACTTAGCCTATGACAGGCTAGTTATTATGTAGGTATGAATAATATTTGAGGGGTTTAAGTGTAGTTAGTTGGTATAAGGGCACGTCAACTGTAAGGCCATAATGCGCCACTCTAGCCTATGACAGGCTAGCCACTAGGGAGGACTTAAGAAGGGGGAAGAAAGGGAATGTTACCGAGTACTCAACACATGGCTCACTCACTCGTCTAACAACGACTTTGGCATTATTTTACCTATTAGAAATATAGCAATCAGTGGTATGGACAGTGCGAACACCCGCGGATCAACGTTAAAATCAACCAGGTCGATTCAGAACAACTGAATTCATTATCTCGATTTGGTTGGTCGGGAAACACTCCCGCAGGTGTAATTGTTATTATTTACTACAATTCAGAAATTAAAAAAGTCCGCCCCAACCGGGAATCGAAACACGGATCTCCTTTTTTTAATTTTGTAAATGTTTTATGTGCTTCAATGCTAGTACGGCTCCAAAGTCACAGTTTACAAATTCGTAACCCAAGAACTGATGTACTTAAGTCCAAATCAGAAGTTCAAAAACTTAGGCCTTCTGCAAAGGAAGCAGAGACGCTAACACAAGACCAACGAGCCACGATAGTTTTGACTGTTTAATGTTGTTGATTTGTTTTGTTATATTTTAAACTAAGTATATTGTTATAAGGTTGGCACTCACCAAGTGTGTTTGGAGCTATGCTCTTTTCTGCCATCCTCAAGCCACCTTTAATAAACTGGGAAAACGCCAAAGTCGTTGTTAGACGGTTGAGCGAGCCATGTGTTGAGAACTCTGTAACATTCCCATTCCTCCTTCTACCTAAGGCTGGATCCAGCATCAAGCAAGTCAGTTTTTTTTTTATATATATATATGGAAACTTATAGAACATGCTTTAAAATGCATACAAAACTACATGGCAAACATAGCCTGTACAAAGTATGTATAAAGATTTGATGATTTACTCAGTGTCCTGGCGGAATTTGTAGAAACCTTGAGCGTGGAGATTTTTAAAACTTTTTAGTTATAAATTAATCATGTATGCTTACTTAGTTCCCGGCACCTCCACCAATCACATTTGCTATTTAAAACATTTGTGTTCGACAGTATACGATGAATTTGACTTAATTATAATAGGACTGTTATGTTCATTAATTCCAAATAAAATAACTCGAAATTATGTGAATTTAACTACACTGGTGTATGATAGAATACAACAGCTTCCCTTCGAAAAGTGATGGTGGCTGTTGAGTTTATTGAAAAATATAGCAACATAAACATATACAAAACAGAAAAATACGAGACGTTTCGACACAAGGTCTTGTTCACTCAAGAGAGAAAGGAGAATGGTAACTGATTGCAACAATCAAAAAACAAAACAAAAAAACAAAAAGGTGGATAAAAATATATAAACAAAGACAGAGAATATTATTGTCCATCACTTTTCGAAGGGAAGCTGTTGGATCCTATCTAACACCAGTGTACTCCAGCCGATTGGCATTCTTTCTACATAACCTAACTTATGTGAATTTAAAGACAATATTATTTTCCATAATTATCTTAGGGCTAACGTGTTAAAAAAATTTATCTGTATACAAAATCATTTAACTGGTACAAACATGTAATGAAGTTTATTTGAAGGGAATAGTAATAGGCTACAACTTCCAAAGACTTGCCATGATAATAAGCTACTTATTAATTTTTCGCTCTCTGAGTCAACTTGTGTTTCATGATCCAAGTTCTAAGAGTAGGCCTACATAAAAATTCGACATAAGTTCAATACATGTAGGGTATTTTATCTTTAGTTTAGGCATTAGTTGCTCTAATGTGATACAGACTCCCAATAATTTCTGGGATCATATAGTGGAAGATTCAATTTCTTTCTATCTTTAGTTTAGGCATTAGTTGCTGTAATTGGGATACAGACTCCCGATATTTTCTGGGATGGAAGATGATCAATTTCTTAAGACGAGGAAGATACTCTGGGATCAGAAGAATTGCATCAGTACCACCCTTATGATACGGGTTGTGAAGACGCAGCTCTTGAAGTTGGTGGCAGTCCTTGATTATGGTTTCTGACACCTTAAAGTCAGTATCTGTATAACATGCTGATATCGAAATGATCTTCAGATTCTTGAGGTGCAAGCCGATTGCCTTTGCCACCGGGTCTGTGATGTTGCATGTAATCAACTTGAGCGACACGAGATTCGCCCAGGTGCCAGATGCAAACAACCGGATCCAGGTATTCGCATCGACCGTACAGTCATATTCTTTGAATTGCAGACGGCACAGGTTGGGCATCGACCCGATGACGAGCAAACCCTCACTAGACGTAATCTTAGGGTAGTTGATGTACAACTCTTCCAGGTGGTCACACTTCTGCAGCGCGTTGAAAGCATCTAGAGACCAGTCGCCATCTTGTAAAGCTAGGCAGCGTAGGGTCTTAGAGAAGCGCTCGCACAAAGCTATGATCTCCTTGTCGGATAAAGCACATACTTGATTAGTTATTAATTCATCGTATATCTGAAGGTCCTCGAGATCAAGGCTGCTGTTGACAAGGTGCGACACTGCCCGGTAGCTGTGCTTTCTGCCGTTTATTAAATGCACAGTTCTCAGATGGGGGAGACTAACAAGTGATTTGTAAAATACCTCTCCATCTTCACACACATAATAGCCTTTAAGTTTCAAAGTGTGTAGATTGCTACAGTTTTGTGTTATCTCCTTCATAATAGACAACTTTATACATGTAGGTTCACAGTACGAGTCAGACCGATCCAAATCCAAGACACGCATCTGGTGATTATATTGCCTGACCTGCTCTAAGATTGTGTTCAAGTCTTCCTGGCAAACTAGTCTGAGTTCCTTGAGCAACGGCGCCCGCCTGAGGAGCTTGATGGCCGTCTCGGTGCTGACCTCGCCTCCTTTGAGCTCGAGCGTCTTGTAGAGCAACGGGTCTTCACATGCATCCTCCCAATCCATACATACCTTAGATACTGTCTCGCACAGAAACGTGGGGCTGAGATATGAAAACACTTCGAGGAGGACCTCACGAGGGAGACTATGGATGTTACAGCTTGAGGACATCATCTTAAAACCAGTTTACACTAGACTGTAGCGATAACATCGACAAATAAACCTGAGAATCAAAATCATAACCTGTCAATAAAAACAAACGCAACAATAACATGCATTTGTTAGCAGCAAGACTGATGCCAATGACGTACATAAGCTTTGCGTAGCAAAGCGCTTAGCTTATATTATGTCATTGACTGATGCTTTTGGGCAAGGTCCTGTGAATACTTTGAACATTTATGTGATAAATACTAGGGAAACGCCAAAGTCGTTAATAGACGAGTGAGTGACCCATGTGTTGAGAGCTCGGGAACATCCCCTTCCTCCCCTATACATAAGACTGGATCTAGCCCAGTATGGGGAATGATACCTGAGTATTCAACACATGGCTCACTCACTCGTCTATCAACGACTTTGACGTTTCCCTAGTCAAGTTGGCTAAGGCGCCCTTATATCCGGAATGTGAGAGACCTGGGTTCAATCCCCTGGTCGGATAAGATTTTGTAGTTTATGGATTGTTGGATGAGCGAAGCGAAGACTTCAATTTCACTGACCCCCAAAAAATTTAGCTCCGGTGTTTTTTTTTATCAGTTTGTGCGCTCTCTACCGGGCAAACGGCATATCCGATCTTGATGAAAATTAAAGGGGACCTTCGAAATCTCTAAACTTAGAGCTGAATTATTTTTGGGTACAATCGAAGAAATATTTATCATGAATATCGTACTTTTACGATTTTTTTTCGCTTTTTAGTGCGATATTTTCGTGCTATTTGGGCCGATTCTGACCAAACTGGTGGGGCTACAACGTTCATATTAATCATGGACATTAAGGTTATGGTGATTTAGTACCTTTTGAAAGAAAAAGTTGTAAAAGTTAGCCAGAATCTATAGAAAAAACGCTTTTAATGTAAGTTTTTTATTTTTGTGTGATATTTTCGTGCTATTTGGGCCGATTCTGACCAAACGGGTGGGGCTACAACGTTCATATTATACATGAACATTAAAGTTATGGTGATGTAGTACCTTTTGAAAGAAAAAGTTGAAAAAGTTAGCCAGAATCTATAGAAATAAAGCTTTTAATATAATTTTTTTATGGTAAATAATAATAATTGACAAGTAACAATAGAAACTTGACAACAATAACCTACAATGCGTAGGCAGCAAAACAAAGCACAATTGCAAAAGTAAAGATATCCCACGCAAACTAAAAACTTAGAAAAAGCTCATCCATCAACGCGACTAAAAAAAGCGTTTGGAAGCTTCCTAGTATTTAAAAAAATATTAAACATGTTTTAAAATGCATATAATGCAGTAAAATCGACATCAACTGTGACAATACTATGGAAAACATAGCCAGTACGAAATACGAGTAAAGATTGCAAGGTTTACTCAATCTCATAGCGGAATTTAGGTGTACCTCGAACATGCAAATTTCGATACTCTTTGGTCACTGCATAACTGCATTACAAATATTTTTCCACTGTCTCCATTGCAACCGAGTAACATCTAAGAGGCAGTGATTTTTTCAAAAGCGAAACCATTGTCGTTTAAGGCTATTCCACCGCGTTTTTTCTATTTTCCAAATTATGCTACTAAGTCAAATATAGTGAATGGCATTGAAACATGGCTATTTTAGAAAATCAAAAATATTTTTCCAAATTTTTCTGATCCGGTACCGGGCCAATATAGCCACCTCAAAATAATTTCAAACTTCAATTCGCCAGGGCACACCATTCAACGTACGGTGTTGTGCTTTTGTGACATTAATTATTAACTGTTTTTCTATGGACTGACTGAGAGAAAACAGATTTATTTTAACAATTGCTTTCCAGCGAATTTTTTCGTTTGGCGGTATTTTCTACCGATTTGTACCGCCAAACGAAAAAACTTCGCAGAAAAGACAATTGTTAAAATAAATCTGTTTTCTCTCAGTCAGTCCAAAGAAAAACAGTTGAAAATTAATGTCACAAAAGCACAACACCCTACGTTGAATGGTGTGCCCTGGCGAATTGAAGTTTGAAATTATTGTGAGGTGGCTATATTGGCCGTGTACCGGATCCGAAAAATTTGGAAAAAATATTTTTGATTTTCTAAAATAGCCATGTTTCAAAGCCATTCACTATATTTTAACTTAGTAGCATATTTTGGAAAATAGAAAAACGCGGTGGAATAGCCTTAAAAGAATTCCTACACATGTAAGGCCTATGTTTCAATTTATTATTTCTTGTAAGTTTAAATCGCAATAGTGGGGCAGCTTAACGTCAAATTTAAGGTGAATGTTTACACGACGGACAAAAGCACCAAATTTTAACCACGTGCTACTTAGGCCCCAGCTTTTAATTTTGATAGGAACCAGTTTTTTTGGCGGCCATCTTGAATTTTACAGCGGCCATCTTGAAATTTAAGCATTTTATCAATATCTCGGCTTCTAAACCACTTAGGATCACAATATTGGTGTGTAAGTCGATATTTTTGGGGTCAGAGAATACAAATAGACCAGATCCCCCGGCGGCCATCTTGAATTTAACAGCGGCTATCTTGAAATATAAGCATTTTACCCCTAAAACTACTTATACTAATACCAATACCTCGGCTTATAAACCTTGTTGTGTAAGTGATAAGAATATATATTTTCAGGGTCAAGGAATACAAATGATATTATTTATTGATAAATAAGGAAATATAATACTATATAAATAATACTTTTTTAACAGAATCTGTACTATGAACATATCATTTCCGTCAAGCCGCTCCACCCGTGCCACCCCGTGCTTATTCTGGTGGGGGCCATCAAATTCCAACTCGCAACCTTCTCGTGGTTTGGCCCGTGATTAGGGGAGTTCTTCTCCCTGAAACTAATGGCGAGCTCTGGGTCGTCGTCGGGGAACTTTCCCCTTCCCTTTGACTACCTCCCCGACGGCGACGACAATGACACAGACGGAGACGCCCACGACGTGGGGGAAGCCCCTGCCCTCCCCATACGCTTGTGGTGGTTCTGACCAGCACAGGCCTGTCAACCCCTATCCCCCCGCGTCATCCCTTACGTCCCTCCATTCGTCTCGATTAGCCAAGTTGCATAAATATGAGACGTTAAGCAATATCCAATTAAAATTATTCTGGTGGGAAGAGAAACGTCCAAGAATGAAACCAAAATGAAACCTACATTACGGACAAAACTTTGCGTTCATTAAAAATTTTTACACGCTAGGTAGTATCGACGTACTTTTTATTTCAAGTAGGCCGAACTCTAGCAGTTTGTGGCCACGGACAACAAAATAACAAGTAAGAAGAACTGCCATTAGTGTTTTGTTGTGACGCGATTAATTTATATTTGATTTTGTTTTCGTTTCTATTTGTAACTGAACCGATTATAATATTTTTTAATTGTCGCCAGAAAAGTCTTATTTGTTCTTCTTTCCCCTAGCGAATTTTCATTATTGGCAACGGCGACGGTGGCGCCCGTGTCGAGAGATTGCTTCGTGCATGTTTGTTGTGGTTGTCAAATTCAGGGAATCGTGCTCATTGTTGGTGTTTGTTGTGGTAAATACTCAATTCGGGAGTAAACATTGTGATTTGTGACCTCTGGTGCCTCGGTTATTCTCCGGGGAACTGATAGATGCATGCCGACATGTGATCACGAGGAAACAGACACCCGGCTACTCATCCACTTACAGGATGCACTTCAGAATGGATGAACTAACTATATGGTGCGTAGTGTTGACACAGATGTAGTGTTAATCCTCCTTGGCAAATTTCATCACCTGTTGACTTAGTTTCAAGATGTAAAGATTTGGGTTGTTTTTGGTACAGGCAAAACTTTCACTTATCATTCCATTAATGCTATCTACGAGAAGCTGGGTAGAGAGAAATCCCTAGCACTTACTGTGTTCCACAGTTTCACGGGATGGGATTCTACATCTGCATTTTCGGACTTGTGGTGTAAGAAATCTGGCTGGGATGCACGGAATTGCTATCCCGATGTGACCATGCCTTTACATAGGCCTACATTCACTTCACCCTTACACAACACTTGAGATTTACGACGAAACTATTAAACTCATAGAACGCTTCACCGTTATCTCGTATGATAAGACCAGTGACATAGAACATGTGCATGAAGCCAGGAAAAAGATGTTTTGCTAGAAGAGTAAGACAGGGAGAAACTTCCCCGACTAGGGACGCACTACTGCAGCACTCAAAGCGAGCTGCATACCAGGGAGGAGTATGGTGCACCAGTGAGCACAGGTACAGAATGCTCCTGATCCAGAAGGTTGGGGCTGTACACTGAATGGAGATCCTGTATCGTAGGTTCCTATATGGAACATGTTACCTGTTGCATCAAAGGCATTAAGCAAATTGGTGAAATGTAACTCTTAAGAGCCAAAGTGGATGTGGTGGTAGATGTGGGATGCCAAGAGGCAGGCTGAATTGTACGGAACTGTGCGGATGTCAATGTTTAAATACGGCGTGTCCAATGGCATCTTTTATGAGTGGCATCATCATGGTTTATATCATATAATACTCCATGTGACATATTAACAGAATGTGTATAAAAGTGTGTATATTTTGTATGAATTTAGAATGTTTATGTTATTGTGAATGAATAAATCTTCTAATTCATTAAAAATAGTCAATTTGTATTCCTTGACCCCGAAAATATCTACTTACACACCAATATTGTGATCTTAAGTGCTGTAGAAGCCGAGATATTGGTAAAAATGCTTATATTTCAAGATGGCCGCTGTAAAAATTCAAGATGGCCGCGACGGATCTGGTTAGCAATAGTCTATTTGTATTCCCTAACCCCGAAATATGTACTTACACGCCAATATTGTGATCCTAAGTGGTTTAGAAGCCGAGATATTGGAAAATGCTTATATTTCAATATGGCCGCTGTAAAATTCAAGATGGCCGCCGAAAAAAGCTGGTTCCTATAAAACATTGAAAGCTACTGGGCCTAAATAGAACGTGGTTAAAATTTGGTGCTTTTGTCCGTCGTGTAAATGTTTTCATGCTAAGCTGCCTCACTAAAATGGATTGTGCTCATTTTGTTAGCAGTTTTAAGTTACCTGGTCACGGATGTCTCTTTAAAGTTTCAGTTCAATCTATTTGGCCGTTCGGCCGTATGAGCCCGGACAAACTGACAGACAAACATTTAACAGACAAATGGCCACGGCCAAGGCCCGATCGAGTAGCGTTATAGACTTTGTTTTGCTGCGCTCACTCGTCTTATTATCATACCATACACATATTTTCGGACTTTTCTGTCGGGGTAGTATATTATAAAATGAACTCGGAAACGCTCAGTTGGACGCGTTGATAAGCGATCACGTGCTATAGCTAGACCCACATTGCACATTTTTATCATATTAAAATTTGCGACGTTCGCGGTCCACGGGGCCACGATTCCAATATTATTGAGCGAGCGAAGCGAGCGTCTCCACTTGACTCTTATGGCTCGAATGTCTGGTTTTTTTTCTGTCACTGCTTCGGTACAGGTCGCACCGTTTCTCTGATCGACCTGAAATTTTGCACACATGTACATACCACCTATGCGGGTTGCTGAATAGTTTTTTGAACAAAATCCGATCGTTGGTTTAAAAAAATATATATATAAAAATGTTCCGATCGTTATGATATTTTGCAGGGTCAAATAAGTACAACATTATCTCCTATTTAACAAATTTTCAGTAAATCGGGTAAAACATTGTGTAGATAGAAATAACATTTTAACAACAGTAACGTTACCATGGCAACGAAAAGTCTCACTATGCACTGCCACCTAGAAGTAATCAAAATACTAGGAAAACGCTAAAGTCCCGTCGCGTTGTTGAGCGAGCACCAGTACGTGCAACAACGACCCGAGTACGACATTCCCATAATGTTACATACCAATAAGTCTTTAAGGTCTTGACCGATTTAGCTGAAAATTTGTAAAATAGGAGAGAATGGATAAAATCCACCGCCATCTAGAGGACCTTGACATCATTTCTTTGGGAAAGCTATTTTAACTCTTTGATAACAAATAATACACTGCTTCCTCGATAGTATCTAGGGCGACGGTCGTCGCCCGGCAGACAAGCGATGCGATGCTTAGGCGACACCGAACTCCGGCCCTATATACAGCTACAAGAGTTGGGGGGTTTTCAGCTATCTGCACACGCCGCCCCGAAAGAGTATAATCTTGAAACTCGGTATATGACCTGGTATGTGGTCCATGACATACCAAAAAAAAATCAACCCGATCCGACAACTCGTTCTGTGTTAAAAAAGGCTCTCAACATCGTCAAATTCCTTAAGGCTGGCTGGTGGTTGGGTGGGTGGGTGGCTGGCTGGCTGGCTGGCTAGGAGTTCTCCGCGGAGATTTCTTTAGCCTACAGAGAATACGGTAAATCTTAGAACTATGAAACTTGGACCACACTTAGGTGTATTTCAGACGCAGTGCCTTTTGCTTTCAAAACCAAAATCGGGGAGCAGGGACCGGAGAAAATCAAAATTTGGATGATAATCAAAACGCGTAATTACCAAGGCGTGGTAATTTGTACAAACTTGAAATTTAACATGCTATTAACCATTATAAATATCTTGCGTCCAAAACACAGGGGCTAAATTTGGGATGATCATGGGCCCAAAAATGACAAAAAACATATCTGAACTTTAAGAAATGAATCATTTAAAGAAAACGCTACAACTGAGATGTTTCAAACGTGGAATACATTTTGATATCTCTCATTCTTTATCACTTTTGAATATGGAAAGCAAAATTGGTTAACGGGTACCGGAAAAAAAACCAAAATTATCAAAAGTAGGTAATTCCGTACTCTTATGAATAATACGCTATACCGAGAAAACGGTTCATCTTAGAACTTTGAAACTTGGGCCACACTCAGATGTACCTCATATAACAAAAACCGGGCAATTGGGACCGGGGAAAATCAAAATCAAAATCAAAATCAAAACGCGTAATTACTCCGGCGTAGTAATTTGTACAAGCTTGAAATTGAACTGCTCTTAACCATTATAAATATCAAGTGCTTATGCTAGTGCGTTGGTCTTGTTGTTAGCGTATCTGCTTCCAATGCAGAAGGGCCAGGGTTCGATTCCCGCTAAAGTCAGAAGTTTTTTAACTTCTGATTTGGACTTAAGTCTGTCAGTTCTTGTCTTAGGAGTTTGTAAACGGTGACTTTGGAGCCGTCCTAGCAAAATCAAAACGCGTAATTACTCCGGCGTAGTAATTTGTATACAAGCTTGAAATTAAACATGCTCTTAACCATTATACATATCTACTGCTCATCGCTACTGCGGTGGTCTTGTTGTTAGCGTATCTGCTTCCAATGCAGAAGGGCCAGGGTTTCGATTCCCGCTAAAGTCAGAAGTTTTTTAACTTCTGATTTGGACTTAAGTCTATCAGTTCTTGTCTTAGGAGTTTTGTAAACGGTGACCTTGGAGCCGTCCTAGCAACGAAGCACATAATAAATTTCAGAGTTGTTCTGAATCGGCCTTGTTGATTCTGGCGTTGATCCGCGGGTGTTCGCACTGTCCATACCACTGATTGATATATTTCCTATTAAAAATATCGATCTTTGGTTGTTTATCGCTCACTCGTCGATTGCGTCGGGGCCTGCAGGGTTGGCTTGGTCGCTTTGATTTAAAGTCCCCCACTGAAAATCTGTTATATAACTGAGTGGGTAGTCTGTAAATAAAAATTAATTTATTTATTTATTTATTTAAGGGGTATCTTTGGGGGGACCGTGGGCCCAAAAATGTAAAAAAACAACTTTGAACTCAACAAATTTAATCATTCACACCTTGATAGCGAACGAACAACAAAAAGATGTAATATCCAACCAAATACCAAAATTTGTAAAAAAAAAAAAACGGCAGCCAAGCTCTCCTTCAAAAGTCTTCGGCTGTGAATGCTGTGAGATATAGAAGTTGAGCCAAGCTTTTTATTCTTTCTCCCTAGTTTCGCTTTTAAAATAAGTAAGATCATTTCGCCTGTTGACGAGCGCCAAGCCAACGATTTTTTGTGGTAAAAAAGTAAAATTTTTAAACTCGAAATCATAAAAAAATGGCTTGGCCATTGAATTTGGTTCATGGCCAAGAATTTTTTTTTATGATTTCGAGTTTAAAAATTTTACTTTTTTACCACAAAAATCGTTGGCTTGGCGCTCGTCAACAGGCGAAATGATCTTACTTATTTTAAAAGCGAAACTAGGGAGAAAGAATAAAAAGCTTGGCTCAACTTCTATATCTCACAGCATTCACAGCCGAAGACTTTTGAAGGAGAGCTTGGCTGCCGTTTTTTTTTTACAAATTTTTGTATTTGGTTGGATTTTGATTACTTCTAGGTGGCAGTGCATAGTGACCAGAATTCTCGTGCGACTTTTCGTTGCCATGGTAACGTTATTTTTTGTTAAATGTAATTTCCATCTACACTACTAATCGGATCAAAATAAAACTAACATATTCGTGACGGATGGACATTATAAATGATTTGGCCACCTCAGATTTTGTCGCCGTTTAGTTTTTGAAAAAAATCTTTCGATTAACTTAAAAGTAAATTTGTAACTTTTTGAACGATTTTGCCACAAAATTAATGGCATTCAATCCAGATCGAAGCTTGCGGATGGTCCACATTCAACTGATCCGAACCTCCGTTCGAACGTTATGCGAGACATACAAACAAACAAACAAAACAAAAAAACAAAAACAAAAAAACAAAAGACAAACAAAAACAAAACCAGTTACTTTTTTTTCCGGCAGAGTCGAATGGAAACGATCGCTTCGCTCGCTTAATAAATAATGTCATAAACGTGTCCCAAGACACTTAAAAGTTTTACCCACACAGCATTTGATATTTGTTCAATGTGTTGACAATATTTTCATCTAACATTTGGAATATCCGGTCAATATCCGATATCCTTAAATTACAACTAGCAAACGTTGTTTAGCTATCCGAACGTTACGGAATTTGACAAGAAAAGATTGTCATACAACGTTCCACTCAAAAATTAACAATAAACAGTGTTTATACTGCCTATAGATATTTGACTTAAACAATCAATGGGCACAAAAAATATTGATGCAATATTTTAACAATATTTTTCTTGGATATTGGATGTGGACAAAAAGGGGGCGGGGCGTTGGACAGCCCCGAATGGAATAACACCAAATCGATCGGGTTAGGAGCTAAATAGATTAGCAGGAACTTTACAAGTACACTAGATACGATCGATTCAGCGTTGTTCCTTTCGGCGCTATCCAGACGCTCCGAAAAAAAAAGGAAATTTTAATTTCAATAAATTATAGGCTACAAAAATTGTAAAATATTAATTTTATTTATTTAAACTATAAAGCATACATAGCAGAATCACACACCACACCCAAATTTAAAACTTCAAAAATTTAAATTTTTCAATCTTTAAACAAGAATAGTAAAGGTACGATACATAGATAGGAATTACATAGATTTTACAAAGTGATTACACGATGGTCAGGTAAATAGTGTCAGGAAGGGTAGGATTTTGAGCAAACTCTGTACTCTTTCCCTCATCCTGTGTGTGTGTATCGAATCAAAGCGTTGACAGTAAGTGAATGTGGTGTCCTTTACATGAAAGAATATTTTAGTTTTATCCCCCCTCCCCCCATACATCTCTGTTTCTCATCGAAACACATTGTCTGTGAGATGTAATGTAAATTCCGACCTCTAATGGTCATAAATTACTGTTTGCTGGGGGGGTGCCTAATAATGGAAACGCGGGGTTGTTGATTTTTCCAGACTGTTTGATTGGATATGGTGGGGTTCACTTTTGGGAATAGCTGATTATCCGCGAGGTTATTATTTAGTGTAATGGGGGGGGGGGGGGGGCAAACTTTTCACATCTAATTTATGTAGGTTAGTTGAAATACTTACTTTGATTAAATTTTGATTGTTTTTTGCTATAGCAACAATGGCGTTTAGAAATTAGAGCGTTCGGCCTATGCGTCGCAAAAATGTGTAAACGGTGAAAACTATAGGCCTACGTTACTTTTAGATACAATCGGTTCAATATTTTCTGTTTTGCGGTTATTATCAATTTTAGCAAGCTGAGAATTTAGGCCTACTAGTTTTGTTAATTTCTAAATTTCCTGTCTAGATTCCTGTTTAAATTCTTTGAGGGACTGAAAAATTGGTTTCACCATACTATAAAAGTCTCACTCCCCATTTCCAAAACTTGTCTATGTTTCCTGAAATGTGTGAACAGGAAAATGTTGAACTCAGAAATACAATTACAAATATATCAGACTTGGGTATTGTCCTACAAGGAATCCCAAATCAAATTAGACTACAATTAGCTAGGTATAGGTCCAGTCTTGCAAAAAAATGTGAAATATCAATATTAACACAATTTTTAAAAGCAATTTAATGAAATACAAATATGCCTAGAATAAACAATTTAAAAAAAACAAATAGAAGGCCTTAGGCCTAAAACATTGGGAAGTTGGTGGTTAAAACTGGCACTGTATACTTAGGCAAATAAGCAAAAAGCTTTCAATGTTCACTGCCTTTAGGCTCCTAAACAGTCAAATTTACACAGTCAGATTTAGTTTTTACTTCACTCGCCGAGTATTATTTATTAGTGTAGGAATGTGGTGATACGTTACAATATTATCGTAGCGATGCGCAGACGCAGATAGGCTCCTCAGTAGGATAGTTTCGGACGCAGAGAGGTGGGCGGAATGCCCAAGCACCCCAGTTGAGTGTAGTGTAGGCCTTGGTAGAGCTGCTGATCATCCTCTCGATACTGGCCTTGTTGGTAGGGCTGGGTAGGTACTTGCTGTAGGCCTCTGCCAGCACTTGCAGGGCTAGAAGTGTTTGTATAACTTGGTAAGCTGCGGTGCTGCCATGCTGCAAGACGAGTCCGCGATGAGGGAACCATCGAAATTCACTATGCTGTCTCCGCCAAGTTTATTGGATCTATGAAATAGAAGATGACTAATGGTAGACTCACTGGGAATAAATGGAAATTTTAACATCAAAGATGGCTGGGATCAGCTATGCAAGAATTACCAAAATGATGATCGTACGATTAGCCCAAGTTAGTATACCTACAGCTGACCGTACGAATATAGGCCTAGACCACACAGCCAAGTACTAGAGAAAATGAAAATAACTTAAGTCCATAAAATTATATTTTTTCTCGCTTTTGCATGCATTTTAATTTTCACTATACCACTGCAGATTGAACATTGAACAGAACATTGTAAGAATTAACATAGCCTATTTTAGTTATTTAAATTTTTAGTATTTTTTATTTAAAAACTTTTCATTTAAACTCCTTTCAATACTTGCATGTTGTATGACAAGATAATCCAAAAATGTTTGATAATTGTACAAACTTTTAGCCATTTACTTTTTTACCAATACACTGTTTCCTAATGTAATTCTGTTACCAAAATCAATTATTTTTAAAATATATATTTATTTGTATTCTTAATTGACAACAAAAGTAGTTTTGTTAAAATAAGGATGAGTTTAATTAACAATAGTTTTAAAAATACTTTTACTCTACATTTTATTGGTAACGGAATACGATAACGGAATTACTAAACACTATTGCTTTGAAAACAGTGTTTAATGGTTGATAAAGTAGACTCCCTTATTTAGTAATCACCCTTTTTTTCATTAAACTATCATTGAGGGTTAGATTTAACCATTGCAAGCATCAATAAAATTTATCATTCGCTGGGGTAATTCCGTTACCAAGGTTTGTAATTGCGTTACCGAAAATAAATATCTTAAAACAGTTTAAATATCAACCAAAATGCCAAACATTCTTGAAGATTTTCAATAATTTGCATTAAACCATCATTAAGAGTTAGATTAACCCACATGCAATGGGATGTACATGGTAATGGCATGGTGCTGTATGGTGCTGTGATGAAGAAAGGCCTAGCCTGAGTGCATTGTCTGTGGCTGTGGTGAAAAGTTAGCAAATCAAGCATGGTTCCTACAAAATGAAACAGTGAAACGGTATTTTTAGTTTTTACTAAAAATAGTCAACAAATTGACATCACATTGCTGAACTTTTTAATATTTTGTTAACCAGACCTGCTAAATTACTACTTGGCTGAAGGGGTGCCGCTAAATTATTGGATGAGCGTAGCGAGCGAAGCGAGACTTCAATTTCACTGACCCTCAAAAAAATTTAGCTCGGGTGTTTTTTTTTTTTTTTTTTGTCTCTGTTTGTTCGCACGATTCCGGGCAAACGGCATAAGCGATCTGATGAAAATTGGAGGGGACCTTCGAAATCTCTGTACTTAGACGTGCCACGTTTTTGGGTAGGCCTACAATCGAGAAATATTTCTCATGAATATCTAACTTGTGTGTGGTGGTGGTGCTACGCAAACAAAAAACTTACAAAAAAAAGCTCATCCAACAACGCGGCGGGACTATAGCGTTTTTCCTAGTTAAATATAGCATTGGGGTCCTTGAGTTGAAAAAGGTTGGAACCACTGGTAGGCCCCTATAGAGATAAGGCTTTTCCTTCAAATAGGCCTAGACCCTAGCACTTTTAAACACTTTATTAGCCTATCTCTGACGTAGAATTACGTTCGCGACGAGGCCGAATGCAGTGAAATCGTTTGAAGAAACACATGGACCTAAATAGATTTTTTTTTTAAGCCAGCGATTTAGCCGCGGTCGTTTAACCAGTTCTCACTCGAACACTGAAGTTAAGCAACATCGGGCGTGGTCAGGGGTTGAGTGGGTGACCGCTCTGCCCTGAAACACACGTATACCGCTGGCTAGAGCAGACTAGGGTTCAAAAGCTTTGTGTGACAGCTTCGTTCTCCTCGACGTCTGCTCGGCAGTCCGGGTTAGTGGAGGAACCTATATGACTGTCAAGGTTACACCGTCCTTTCGGATGGGACGTAAAGCCGTTGGTCCCTTGGTACTTTTCGAAAGGAGTAGGCTACGTGCCGGTACCGGGTTTCCCCTCCTCCCTTCTCTATTAAATTTGCACTAGTGGATTACATTATCCGTTGCAAATGGAGACTAAAATTATTTAAATGTGTACCGTAATTTGCTGGGGTAATTCTAGAGTTTTAAAGTGTTGAAACTTGCAATTTGAAACTTTCAAAATGAAACTTTCAAGGGTACATTGAAACATTTCAAGAAATTATGAAACATTCGTATTGAAGGCATTTCTGCATTACTAGATGGATTTTATAAACGTTTAAGAGAGTTCTATAGGGTTTATGAGTTTGTTATGTCTGGTAGTATCAACCTTCTGCACACTTTGCAGCAGTGGCAAACTGCGTCCTACCACTTGTTACCTGTTTCTACAATGGTAAAGAAGTTTATATGCATGGTCACAAATATTTTACCCAGAGTGGGAACAAAATAATTTTCAACTATTGTAGCTGGGCAACTATGTAGGCCTACCAACAATGCTACTAGAATGATTGCTCACATAAAAAAATGTGAAAAGTGCCCCAAAACAACTTTTTATTTTATCTTGATGATAACTGATACGGTTATTAGTTATTTGTTATTTTCTTAGCCTACAGGATAGAAGTAAATGGCATATTTTTGTTTTATTTCATCAAATTGCAAACCTCAAACTTGTGCGTACATTGTTATAGGTCCAACAAGCTAATGGCTGTGTCAATTTTTTTTAAATAATTGCTATTAGACAGAATGATTTGTTTGCTAAATATTATTCCTCTCAATTTTTGTCCAAATTTTAATGAATTTAGAATAAGAGTTGGAGCGTGCCAAGTGTTGCGCCGTTCAACAGACGTAAAATTGGGAAATGAGAATCTTTCCCAACTCTCGTCTCTTGTCACGTGACCTATCGATCGTTTTAAGCTCCTCCTTATCACCAGTCGTCAATTACCAAATCAGTTTCCGTTTAGTATAATTTATATATATCTCTCTCTGTGGTAGGCCTACTGGTAGGTCGACAAGAACTTTTTCAAAGTTTCAGCACCAATTATGGGGTAATATTTCAGAGATGCAAATTTTTTGCCAATCTTATAAAAACCTTTCTTATAAGAAAACGCTGATTTATTAAAAATGGAGTTTGTATTCCTGAAGATTTCCTTGGAAATTAAATATTTCACAAAATTTCAATATTTTTTTAAAACTTTATTGAAACTGTCAAAATGTAAATTTCATGAAATTTTCAAAACACTAGTAATTCTGTTACCAGGTGTCGTAATTCCGTTACCGAATATAATAGGGTTTAAATATAGTAATTTATTATTATTTGCAATGAAGGTATGTTATTATGTTTAGTACTATGCTTCTGGATGAGAAGCTGCAAAAGATTTTATTCACCATTCACAGGTTTTCAACAATACTTTCAGCGTAATTCCGTACCGGTACCAGTAAAAAAACCTGAATGAAAAACTCATTTAAAATAATTTTAAAATAAAATAAACTTGAGCTAAATTTAGTTTAATTAAAGTCTTTAAAGTCAGTTTATAAAACTGTTATGTAGGCCTACAAGGTTACTTAATTTGAAATATTTTCTTTTGAATGTGTTGTTGGCTCTCTGAAATGTAATTCCGTTACCGTGGAATTGCCCACCTACACTTTGTTTAATATTTTTACCTTGAGATGGGCTAGTGTCTTAAACAAACACTTGGGGCCTACACCAAAATGCCTAAATTTCATTTTAGGCCCAGCCTGAAGCCAAACTAATAAATACGTAGAACTACGCGAGGCAACAAACAATTTTACACGTACCGGCATATTAATTGTCCAGCCCACTCGAGTCGCAGCCGTTCTCTAGTCAGGTTAGATCTTGGCCGCCCGACCGAGGATTTCACCTAACTCGTCGTAGAAGGCGCAAGTTGTCCTTCGATGTCCCTCATGCTGTTGGAGTCCTTCACCGTTTTCGAAGGCTGCGTACAGATGTTTCCACTTAATCCCAAGTTGCTCTAGTGTCCGCGGAAACCCTGCATCCTTCATGTGGGGCATTACAGACTTGTAAATATCTGCATTGCGATATCTGAAAGAAAATTGTAACATCATGAACTTCCACTCAAGAAATGGCAAAATGAATGCTCCTGCCTAGTACGCCTAGGCTAGGCCTTGAATAGCTTGACACGATGGGCATAGGGCTGCTTGGCCTAGAGGCTATATTAAATTGCAATCAATTGCAATGGCAAGGGGCTCTTATCCTTGGCACACAGTACAGTAGGCTGAATGTTAAGCTAGGCCCTAGCCCTAGAGTACGCCTAGCTTAGGCCTAGGCTAGGCCAAATGAACTGGGTCGTAGGCCCAGTTAATGGAAGATTTTTCTTTTCATATGCCAAGGCCTAGCCTAATTTTGAACTAGGCCTAGCCTAGCCTAGGCTTCTACTTGGAATAAAATAGGTAACTTAACCTCAAACTTACCTCCTTCCATCCAGCATTTGCACGATGCTCTTTTCTTTGATTAAACCGATAAAAATTCAGTTTCTCTCTGTCCCCACGTTGACATGATCTTTCAGTTGCACAATATCACCAAAGTTCGACATGTTTATCAAATAAATTCTTTTAATACAGCCGAAAACAACAGAGCGTGAGCACTTTGACGAGTTGTGTTTTGTGTTGTGACTAGTGACAGAACAGAAAATTACGAAAACGATAAGGTCGAATCGATAGGTCGAAGTTAAATCTAAGTTTATATCGCCATGGTTCGCACATGCGCGTAATTTGAATGCTTATAATTCATGTTGAGAATATTCCGACTGTTGGATTGACTGACATTACTATGAAATGGTGAAACTTTTAAATAATAGATATGAAAATAGAATAGTTAAGTCTTTTTGATGGTATTAAAATCCTTCTGCTGCTATAAGTTACCAAGCTTGGCCAAGTTTAAGACAAAACCACACGCACACAACCCGTCTTCCTCTCTTGATGACTGCTAGTCGAATGAGAACAGACAGGATGCGACAGGTCCAACTGCCACTTTTGACCGTTGAGATTTGATACAGAAGAATAATCTATAGATATTGCATGGATATTTCGAAAAAGGAAATTAATTGAGAATACTGAATGATATTAACAAACATTACACAGATACCCATTTAATATCCATATGAAACATAAACTGAATCGCCTAAATATGTTGCACTTACAATGTTGTATAAACCGCGAAACAAAGTTAAAAATGGACGTAACATTTTACAGACGTTGTGCACTTAATTCGAACGTCCAGAAGATGTTGCATGCTGTATGGGTATAATATAATATAATACACTTAACACTAATCAACAACTATAACATGAAAATTGAACTAAACTCGAGCCTGGGTAGTTCTTTAATAGCCACAATCACACACTTATCTTCCATAGTGACATAAGTCTTGCACTTTGAATTTTAAATCGAAATTTGGTATGCGTGTTACTACTGGTTCAAAATGACGAAATTTTTATTTTTTATTTTTTTGAAACCCAGAACAGGGTAAATTTGGGTGGGAAATTATTCACCCAATGCCCTTTTAGGACAACGACATTTCTGACTTTTAGTACTTTTCTTTGGGATAATTATTTCCCACCCTCTTTAAAATTAGCATACACATTAAATTACTGATGAAGATACAATGGAAATGTGCTTATTTTATTTGTGTTACTAATTGCATGGCCTAAATATAGAGTAGGGCTTAGGTTTATGAATAAAATAGAGTAGCCCTAGGTCTATTGCTGTATGGTAACTCTAAGTAGCCTAGGCCTAAGTCTATGTGGCCTATATCTAGGGTAGTCCTATATCTAGGGTAGACCTGAGACTATACTTTTACTTCAATATAAGCCCTTAGTCCTATGCCTACGGTAAGTCTAGGTAGGTCTAAGAAGACTATCCAATGAAAATCTAGGGAGGACTATTCTCCCGCGCGAGGGTTTTTGAGGTTATGAATGACCAATAATCTCACAAAAATGCTAATAACATCTTAGCACAACACGATACGCACAAACTGTTGGCAAAAAAAGATTCAGCGTATGTTTCTTGTGATAAAATGTAAATTGCTATGTAACCAATGTATATAATATATATATAATAATATAATAACCAATGTATGTAAACCAATTGCAAAATATTGGAGCTGTCAAAACTTTTTTCAAAATTTTCAAAGTAAGGCCGCGTTCCCACAAATTGGTTTAGTTATAAGGGGATAGGAAATACGTGTTAAATTAATAAAACTTGGCTGTCGGGATACGCCGTGTCGATTGTCATTAAAATGCTGACGTGTTAAATTGTTTACGTTTTTGTCCTAAGAAATTGTTATAACAAAACCATAATTCTTATGACGGACCAATCAGACGTTTTGTTATTTATACGATGACCAATGAAAAGTTTTAACATCATTATGACAGGCCACTGAAACATTACTAACCAATCAGGATATCGGATTTCTTGTGCTAATAACAATTTCTTAAGACTAAAACAAAGTTATGGGAACGCGGCCTAAACAATCATTTTTAGGATACAACTCAAGAAAATTTTCATGAATTTTTTATAAAATGCATTTCCTAGGTAATAAATATGAAGTTAATTAACTGCATCGAGATGTAACCACAATTCCCCATTTTCCACAACGCCTTTTCCACCCACGGAACACAAACCCTACTTTTTGTGGGTGTGTGAAGCTACATTGGGACAATAGTTTCCCACCAAGCTGCATATTGTTGACGTAGTTCCAAAGTAAGCCGATGTCAGCGCCACCTTATAGTCGTCGACCTCACTGCAGGCACCATCTTCATCGACCACCAAGTGGGAAATTATTATCCCAAAGACCTTAAAGGGTTAAGTCTTTATCATAAAGGAACTCCATGGTGTAGTAGGCTTTATCAGTCAATAATGTATGTTTACTTCGAAAAGTTATTAAATTATAAGCCTTTGCTATCTGTTTCGGCAATTTATTAAAATGTTTATGATTATTAGACATGAAGTTATTTTGTTTCCATTTCGTACTATACTGCTTACATCGAATGTCTCCATTACGATATTGATATGATACGATAATGATATGTTGTCGATAGTTGAGTTTTAACTAGTTCGCAGCATCATGCCTTAAGTTTGAAATATGCGGTGAAGATGATACCAAGGAAAGTGCTTCGCGTAATTGAATCCTACCGTTTCTAACAAAAACACACATAAAATATTAAGTGTAATATTTTGAAAGCCACACCGTAACTAAAAGCTTTTTAAAGACGTTAATAGGCTCTTAAAATGTATCAACAAAAAGGAGAAACTTATATTTTTAAAAGCTTCAAAGTATATTCTTCTTTGAACACTCAATTTTTTATGAAATGATTTCTCATTTTCGTTGTATACTTTGACATTTATTTCCAAGAGATTTGATCTTATAGACATGAAGTAATACTTGAAATGGTTTTTGTCTAACAAATTGTTCCATTATTAACGAACATTTCTCAAGAAACACAGAGCAAGCCAAAACTTTTCATCGAAAATGAAATCAGATTTTGAACACACATCTTTCGTAATAATCAACTGGTAAGAAAGAGAGTGATAAGTATGTATCTTGTTATTATTTTACATAAACCATAAAAGCCTAAATAGTTACAATACCAAATAAGGAATATTGTGTGGTTCAACTAAATTACTGATCGATCATAATTTATATATCATCAGATAAAATAACACAGAAACGTATTTATACTTAATTGGTGGAGGTACCGGGTAAAAAGAGTTCATTTGTTATATGTAGATTATGAAATCTTCTCTTGGACACTTCAAATTCTAATTTAGATTATATTTACTCGAAATGAGTCAGATCAACAATGTTATAAAATAACAAAATGGCTATGGCATTGTCAAAGAAGCTCTGAATTCATTGATCTATACTTAATGATGTCATGGCGTTACCAATTGCTTTAACGAATTCTAAAATCACTTCATCTTGAGAAATTACGCAAGGTTAATTACAGCATTTCAAAAAAGTTAAAATATACAGTAAATAACATATTAAGGCTATTGTACCACCTCTGGCCGATAATTTGAAAGTCGAAGAAACATGTCTGAAAAGTTAGATGAATGAAAATAGGCCCTTTAAAATAACAGAAAAAAATTGTGATTTTTTTGGGCGGGACATAACCTCACTTTTGGAAATTCTATTTAGATTTTTGGACAACAGTGTAATATACAAGACTAGTTCAAAATTACATTTTGAGAATCGGTTTTCTAAACATAGTTTCTAAACACCTTTAGCTATAACTTGACTAAAGCTAAAATAGTTTTCTGAAAATAACAGTTGGTTTACGATTTTTTTTTTGTCAAACGGTACAAATACGAGTTTTGAGTTTTGTTTTGTTTTTCAGTGACAACACACATCGTCCACGGTTGGGTAGTGGATTATTTGCTTTATGAGCATACGAAGTGATGTCAACTTTCGTAAAGACGTGTCTCGCCCGGGGATCGAACCCGGTTCTTTACGTACTATTGAGCTATCAGTATCGGGCAACGAGATGCATCCTTTCTTAACAATATGTTATATGTGATAATTTATTTTATTTTATTCATTTTTATACAGCAGGATAGCGCTTAAAGATAAAGCTTTCCCATAGTTGTTATAATATTAATATAGGGAATTTTTCTAAATTTACAATACACTTTATAAATTAGTTTCCGAGTTAAAAGTTTTATTATAGATGAACTAGGGCGGTATCTGATCGCCTTCGTACCTCTAACTTTCGTTCTTGATTAATGAAAGCATTCTTGGCAAGTGCTTTCGCTTATGTTTGTCTTACGACGATAGAAAACAACACTCTAAGAATTTTCTTTCAGATAAACATTGCTCCCAGATCAACGGTTCGAGCCCTGGCGTAGGTTTAATGTTCAGTTCTGGGTCTTCTTCGACCGCGGACCCGGCGCCTCCACCATATTCCTGAAAATTTTCCATGTCGTTCTTTAGTACCTTGCATTTCACCTAGGAATCTCTATAATAATTTGATAAAATAATGCTGCAATAATTTCTATACACGTTTAATTAATGTAATTTCCTGATTTAAACAATAATGAAGTTTGTTGTAAATTATTTAATAATTCGCGAGTAGCGTCAAATTTAATTAGGAATGTCATAAATCTTATGAAAAAATGGGAAAATTGAATGTCAATGTTTCCCGCGTGAAAAGTATTATTTTTATAAATATATAAATCAGAATGAATTTGAAACAACAAAACCACGAATACCCACTTAGTATTTATAATTGATTTTTAAGCAGTTTTACTTAACAACAATTAAGAAGAGAAGAGTCTTTCAATTACATCTCCAATGTATAGCTTAACATGTTTGCTAAGATATTTGCTAGCGTCGACGCCGTTTCTTGTTGTTGTTGAATGTAACGACCAAGATTAACAATAAATAATAATAATAATGTTTGCAGCATTCAGTGTAAAAATAAAAATGGAGATGAAAACTTGCATATTCTTCAGAAAGGCTCTAACCACGAGGCAAGATTTGATGTGGGTAAAATCAGCCACCGATGTCTCGGGGACGACAGTAATAAGATGATCGTGTCCACCTCTCAACCTCTCTCTCTCTCTCTCTCTCTCCCTCTCTCTCTCTCTCTCTCTCTCTCTCTTCCACGTCACGTTTAGCTTGATCCCGCCATCTGTCCCCCCGTCGTCAAACGGCACGTCGCTCAAAGCTAGGCCCAATCTCATCACGCGGCCTCACTCGCCGGCTCAATCGTTCCACCTCCATCTTGGTAATGGCACTCTCAACTGAAACCACTTTTTAAAGTTGCGATATTATATAAACCATCCCTATTTTGAATCCTCTTTAAAATCTGTATATGAGGTACTTTTTCTTACTATCTTATAAATAATAATTCACGTATGTGCAAAAATTAATATCGCACACTATTGCATTCCATTTAATAGGGAAGTCTCCTCAGTCGTAGATATTAGCGCTGGTATACATAATCAGTAGATCTTAAAAACACCATCGCCGTAATTAATAACACTCTAAAGTAAAAACTGTATGTTCCACAGAGGTACAAGTTTTACGTTTTCTCTCTCCCGCGCTTTTATTGTGAAAAGTCGTGTGACGTCATATGTCAGTAGATAGCGTTGTTTATTAATTAAATTGACCACAGTCTTCTAGATCACGGAGCTACCTCTCGGCCGTTCACCAGCTCGTGTCAAATCAATATTTCATTGTTGACATTTTCTTTATTAATAATATCATAAAACCATTAATCGTTATAAATGTATACACAAAATATGCAAATGTTATATCTTAATGTACAAATTATTGTTAATGAACATTGTTTAATCAAATAAGAAACAAATTTCATTCTAAAAATGCTTTCTATAAGTACGATAATCAGCAAAAATGATTTTTTCCTTCAATGGCCACACGGTGATTGGTTGTAGGGTTATGACGTATGCCCTGTTTTTCCCGCCATTATTACGTGTTAAACTTTAAGCTCACTTTGATGACTGAAAATATTTATAAAATAACAAAAATTTGATATTTATGTAATCAGAAACTGGCCTTGAATACATAATCCTGTCAAATAAGATCGTATATTGACGTTTGGAGGAAAAAATTGCGATGTCGCTGAATTTTTGCAGAGACTTTACTTATATAATACTTATCAACATACTAAAACTCCCCTACAATCGAACTGGAGCTTCGGCCGCCATATTGGAAAACGGCGGCCAAAATGTGTTGGTTATCGAATATCTCCAAATTGGTGAGATAGACAAAATATCTCAATGGCAAAAATATTTCCCCATTTAATTTCCCTACAAAACAGGTGTCTTCTATAGTTTTGGCAGGGGCAACGGTTACGTCACAAATTCGTGGTTTATATGTTGCTCATTGGAGTACCAGCTTATTTTCAAATTTTCACGCCCAGCATCAAACAATGCCCGGTAAATCCGTAAGAAATCGATTTAAATACAAAAGGACTTTTGTACGGGGTTCATGAAAGCTTCCATTAGTATTTAAAAAAATCAGGTCTGCAAAATCGAATTTTGCATTCACCCGGAATTTGGTTTTTCCATTGTTGGCATTTCCTCAAAAATGCCATATTTGACTGTCCATTATTAAGCACTAAATAGCATTGGAGGAAAAATTCTTTCTACGCACATTGAAATGACTTAAATAATGATCCGATTACAACCAAAGTTTAATTCAATATGGCTGCTAATTCCTAATATCCGCAACATCAAAGTGAATTATGTAACAAAAAGAGTGTAAAAACAGCACGAAAACAGTATTCATATTGTGAATATAAGGAATAAGCAGAAATTTTGGATCAAAACTTTGGCTGTAAACAGATGATTATTTAAGTCATTTCAATGTGCGTAGAAAGAATGTTTCCTCAAATGCTATTTAGTGCTTAATAATGGACAGTAAAATATGGCATTTTTTTAGGAAATGCCAACAATGGAAAAATCCAAATTCCGGGTAAATGCAAAATCCGATTTCGGAGAACTGAATTTTTAAAATACTAATGGAAGCTTTCATGAACCCCGTACAAAAGTCCTTTTGTATTTAAATCGATTTCTAACGGATTTACCGGGCATTGTTTGATGCTGGGCGTGAAAATTTGGAAATAAGCTGGTGCTCCAATAAGCAACATAGAAACCACGATTTTGTGACGTAACCGTTGCCCCTGCCAAAACTATAGAAGATACCTGTTTTGTAGGGAATTAAATGGGGAATATTTTTGCCATTGAGATATTTTGTCTATCTCAAACCAATTTGGAGATATTCGATAACAAACACCTTTTGACCGCCATTTTCCAATATGGCGGCCGAAGCTCCAGTCTGATTGTAGGGGAGTTTTAGTATGTTGATAAGTATCATTTAAGGAAGGTCTCTGAAAAAATTCAGCGACATCGCAATTTTTTCCTCCAAAAATTCTTATTTGACAGGATTAACAGTAGAATAATGAAAAAAGTTGTGAGACTTCCCTATTACTTCGAAAATAATACTTGTCCACTCCATATCTTCAACACGTTCACATACTGCAACCAAAAGTGTTGGTTCGAGGGCTAAGCGCGTGACTCTGATTCGAGAGGTCGCGGATTTAAATCCCGTCCAGACAGGCAATCCTGAATTACCTTTTTTCCGAGGTTTTCCTCAGTTGTTGATGGGAATGCAAGTGATTTGAGTCCTCAAAAACCTGAATAGGATCACACACCCTACAGCGGGGATCCACCCCCCCCCCCAACCCCCCACCCACTCACCGACGTTACCACAGAAAATTGTTATCACAAACACACTGTTAATTAAATCGAACGTAATAATTTTGTATTGCAGCACTTATACCTCTCTAATAACTCTCCCTTTTCAGTTTTGTTTTGATAGAAAGTTCTGTTCTATTTAGTCAAATTTCTCGTATTTTTTTATACTATCATGTTTAGACCATTAACGAAATATTTTTATTGATGGTTCTGTAATTATACTTTTTACTTAAACATCGAAATTGTTTTAAGCCTAAAACATAATATATTCTTATCAATAGCAACTCAATAATGTAATTCATATGGAAATATGCCCTACCCTCCTCCCATTAATCGCCTACATTTGAATACAACGCGCTATCAATTTCAATAGTTTTGTGTTTAACAATGTGTTCTGTTATTACCCTGGCTATTTCAACTGCAATAACTCGTCATCGAGGGATACATCACTAGATGTAGTCCACTGTTCAACCGTCGCTAGGTTACACAGACCAATGAATGGTGGTATATTGTTAACAGCCGCATATCTGATGCCAATGCGATGTTCACCCAATCACTGGCATTTCATTATGTCCAATAAACTCAATCATAAATTATAAACTCGAATTTACTTTCGTGTGTATGGGCTATGCAAGGTGGAGTTAGATTTGTGACTTTTTGCCAGCACGCGCGTGAAATATAGATTAGCTAATACACTTTTCATTTTCATGACCAGGATCGGTGTTTTTGTATGGTATAATGCTAATGTAAAGAAACAATATTGTTAAGTATTTATCAGCCTACTCCATACAGGTCATTCTTCTAAAAACCCAGTCACATAGGTACTAAGTATTTTTGCTCTAGAATGACATGTAAAATATACAAAGTACTGTATTTTTAAGAGTCGGTTTAAGAGTCGGCATACAAACACGGGTAATGTTTTAGTAAATAAAATAGGGAGCAAAGCATATCGTTACATTTCGTCGTTTGTTCCAGACTGCATAACTGTTGGAGATGCCGAGCACATAAATATTCAAGCATTCTGGGGAGTTAGCCCCGTCACCATAATCTCCAGGGTCACCAAAAACTTCTGTTTTATCCTTGTTGAAGGGAAATATCAGCAATAAAAAACGAACGTCATTCGGACGTCGTGTTCGGTTTTAATCTTGAGACGTAACTCACGCACGCACGGGCAGAAAAATGATACATTTTGGGGAGAATTGCTAAAAATATTAAATGTTCTGAAGGAACATTGTATAACGAGGGCACATAACTGTTAATTAAGTGGTTTTGTATAAGTTAACTTAATGCTTGGCCCTTTTTTTGATAGATATCTTTATATATCTCCGGGTTGTTACTTTTTTTACATAAACACCATAGTTTTTATTTTTAGAAACATGTTCATAAAATATATTTTTCTTGAAACATATTTGCTTAAATCGATAAATAACTTGTTTTTGTTTGTAGCATACAATTCTTAAAAACATACTTCTATTAATAATTGCAGAGCAAAGCAACAGTAAGGCAATAAAAAGAATCGTCGCAAGTCTGGAATGATTCTTCAAAAGTTTTATTAGTGTGAGTTTTTTAACTAGTTTGTGTGTCTGTGTTGGTTTTGTACTTCCTCCCAAACAATAACAATAAGCTGTTTGACTTGGAACACTGGCGCTGGGGGACTCATTGGCTGCATGGATGTTACGATCGAGTTCGATAAATCGAAACACGTCTCGCGAGAGTTGAGCGAGTGTGGCGCGCGAGGCGGCGAGGAGGGGAAGTAGAGTGTCGAGTGTGAAATGACAATTGGCGTGCTCACGCAAAGCTCCGCGCAGATCGCGCCACTGCTCTAACCCCCAAAACCAGGGTCCACTAGATACTTATTCCGAGCTGCTTGTTAGGTATCTAGTGGACCCTGCCCTGAGACCGTGGCGGCGTTTGAAATAAACTATGTATAGCAGGCTCTGCATGCTTCCTCGATTGTTTGTTTACTTATTGTTTTACCTAGGCCTACTTGGAATAAGGCTACTAAGGACTAGGGCCTAGGCTTTTCTTCAGCATTAGATGTAGACCTAGGTATATCAATATCATGGTATTATAAATTATCAAGTATAGGCCTAGGCCCTACTTGCATACGGCGGATCTTTGGCCTAGGCTTAGGCCTAGCCAGTGTTGATTTGTTGACATGAGAGAGGTTACGTAGGCAGGAGGCCGAATAAAGACACATGCCAGTATATTATGTGATTGTATTTATTTGTAGTAATAAACACGACAGTATGCCCTCCTTTCTCCTTACACGAATACACACAGCAATTTGGGCATTTTGCTTCAAAAAAAAACTATGCAAACTGACAGCAGTAACAGTAGGCTGCTAACAGCTATGAGCAGCCATGACACCCGAAAGTTGGGCTATCACCGCCGTCTACATCCGCCTTTACAAAGTTTACATGCATTCAGACGGCGGTGGGGGGTTAGTACAATAGCGCAGCGTGGTGAGTAAAAGTCGCAGTGAACAAGCCAATTGGTGGATGAGGTGATGCACAGACGAGGAACAGATGAAGCAGGGGGGATTGGATGTAAAAATATTGTGAATAATAAAATGTTTGAAGGTGGTTGGTGTGTGCAAGATTTTATTGTGACGAGTGATGAACAGATGCGGGTAAAGTACAGAGGTTTTTATGGGTTTGGTTCTTTTTTTTAAAACATGAAATAAAAAACAAAATTTAAAACAATCAGTTAAAAAATACTCCACAAAGAAAAATAATGAATAACCTCCGGTCAGAATTTCGAGCGACCTTTTATTCGTGGCGCCTACTTCGCGTTCCTGGCTACTTTTCCAATTAAGTTTATCAATTTGACACAAAAAGTCCCCTATGATCTTCAGGTAACATGCGTTAAATAGCGTTGTGTACATAATAGATTCTGTACTATTCCAGTTTTTTTAAACGTACAAACTGCTTTTTTTAACTTCATCGTTAATGATTTCACATCCGGCACACTATTTAAATTGAGTTTATTGTAATAAAACCTGAGTGTATCAATATCATATAAAATTTTAAATTGAAAGTGCAAGTTAAACCATGAATTCACTAAATTCACAATTCACAAGTTATAAGGCCTTAAAATATATGCAACAAAATGCTATTAATTGCTCGGTATTAAATGAAGTACTTGTTATATTTTCACAACACAATTCTTCTTTCTTTCATCTCTGGGCATAACTAATAAGATGATTAAATCAGGTTCCAGAGAATCATAAATACTACCGTTCATCCGTCGTGTTTACATGTTGCTAGGTTTGTGATATTTTGCTTTGATCGTCTCCTGCTCACCTATATTATGACAACGAAGAACAAATAGCATGCGGTAAAGCTGTAGTCGCAAAAACATGCCATCACAGACAAGTAACGTAAATTACCGAAATGAAATCGAGTCAAGTAAATAATTAGTTACAAACAACATTAATATCAGTAAAATATTACTTTTATAAGTGGCCATTTTTAGTAAGTATATTCACTGTACTATAATATTATTTTTATTCACTTCTTCTATAGTGTTTAAAAAGATTCAATACGTCGTATTGGATTAGGCACGTCCCTTTGTAACGACAGTGGGTAATAAATAAAAATGGTTTTGAAAATGTGCACTTGTGAAAAAGTGAACCAATTAAAGGTAATATCGAATAAAAGCAATCACAAAACGCGATACCAACATTTTAAATCGGTGATATCGGTGTTAGAATCTCATAGAATTTAATAAAATATGGAATTGAGTAAACCTCACAAATGTAGAATTGTAAAGTTGCTTTTAGCTACATTATACCTTGATATTCTCCCGTGCACAACCTCCACTCCCTGGCCTCGTTTATTTTTATCAACTAGGTACAATACACGAGAGACAAATAGTTTCCATTTCGATGAGAACGAGTTTTTAATAATGGAAGTTTAGTTGGTCGTTTTACTACGAGACAACAAGTACGTTTATAAATAGAATCATACTCTGCCACTGTAGAAAAACACGGCTAATGTATATTATACAAAATATAAATATCACTTTTAGTTGAATGGGTTGCAGAACATCCTAATGGATGAGCTTTTTTGTGATCCCCAGAGATGTAGCGTTATGACATTATATGACGTCACGAGCCGTGAGACTAGTCATCGACGCATCCGGTAAATCTTTAGAACATTAAAATGAAAATGTATTTGGTTATTTTTTTTTAAATTTAAATCCATCGTTTCAGTCTATTTATCATATTTCAAGGCCTAATGAAGAAGACAGCATATTCTTTGAAACGTCAACAAAATTTATAATATTATGTTTACTACCGCGACAGGCCAGCCCGATCAATAAATATGTTATATTGTATTTATTTTTATATTGAGTAGTACGTCCAATATAGATGATGATATTAAGTTTAAAACGTGTTCCCCTGACATATTCCCGCTCGTAATTTTTGGGAAGACTATTATTAAGTATGTGTGAAAATACTTTCAAAGAATGTTCGTGTATGTAGATAAAAATATGTGTTACAAATAATAATAAAAAAAATTATGCAGTCACGTGCCGTTGTGAATTTATGTAGCTCGCAAAATATGTAGAAGGGAATATGCGCTTTGCCCATCTTTTAGATCTCAATGATTTTCAGTGTGCTAGACTTGTCTGTCTTTTTTCAAGTATTTTGTATTGGTCGTAATATAACAAGAACAATTTCTGTCTTAAGTAAAATCTGTTAAAAATTTTGAAACGTCTAATAGTGGAAAAGTTGACGCACCTTCGTAGTCCCTTAGCTTTACCTAAACCGGAATTGTTTGTGTGTTTCATATTGTTATTGTCCCAGTCTTCCCCCAGCAGTAGGGTCTACCATGTTTGTTATGGAACTGAATGTAATATTTCATGAGAAATCAAAACACTCATATTAACGTTGTGAGGGGCTTCTTAATAAGGGCTTGAGTTCCCCATCGAATAAGTTTTTATTTCTTATTTTCGAAGGGTTCTCAAGATACAGAGAAATATCGAAAGAATACCCGGATAAATATGCGATCCGTTGATGTTTAATCATGGAGTTATAAATAGTACTGGCGTACTGGAGGCGCAGGTGTGTGGTCGGCGGTGTACAAGTTAGCACTTCAAATTGGCAGACATTTTGATTGTTTACTTTGGTAACCAAGGTAACCTAGGGCCTACCACAGTTCATTATAGCAAAGTTTAACCTGCTAGTAGTGGTTATAACAATCAAAATGGCGAATAGGCTCAAACAAACAAACACGATCGTGGACGTGCTGTTCCATTTGAGCTAGACCTCCTTATCATCCAACTCCATGGTTTAAGGCTCATTCATAACCAACTTAGGCCTCTAACTTAGCAGCTAACTTAGCCTCTAACTTTAGGTTGCTGTTCATGACTGACATTTAGGCCCTAGATAATGTCTAGGAGACAGTGCTTTACAGCTACCGTAGCCTCTAACTTTAGGTGGCTGTGCATGATAGATGTTTTTAAACCAATCACAACACAGATTTGCAGTGTTTACTTTTATCACGCCAATGCTTGACATACAATAACATTCAGCATTCAGTAAGTAGGCCTAGCCTAGCCCTACTTAGGGAGCATTATAGAATTAATTGACTATATACTGTACAGTTTATTAAACAATAATTGATGGTAAAAATAATAAATGTATTTATTTAAGACAACGTGACGTAAGCCCTACATAACCTCACATGGCCTAGCCCTAGCTGGGGGCTAGGCCTAGTGCCGCAATTTCTGCCCCAATCGATAGCCACATGTTTTCTTTTATATTCTTATCTTTGTATAAAGACGAAGATTTTACATATTATAGTAGTGGCCTTTTCATGAATTCATTCAAAAGCTTTTCATCGAACAATAGCTGATGTTACTTGGGATCCATTTTTACTGTTTGTTTACGTTTTCAATCGGATATGACCGGAAATTGTCGGCTCGAGTCTCACTCTGATTGGTTAAAAGCTTGGAGTTTGCAAACGCTAAGTAAAACCTTGGAGTTTGCAAACATTCGGTTGCTGATAAATGTAAGTTAAAGGCTAAGTTTGGTCATGAACAGACGTGTTGTTTTCCATAAGACAAACCTTTAAGTTAGAGGCTAAGTTAGCTACTAAGTTGGTTGTGAATGCACCTTAAATCTTTACTGTCGACAAAACAAAAAACAAATACAAAAGTTAAAAAGCTTTATTTTCACTAGCAAGACAAAAGTTTTGTTCGGCGAGGATCGACAATTTTAAAGTGGAACTTATAAATGCTCTAAGAAAATAATACGTTACGTTGGAGTCTATTTATGAAAATTGTAAATATTTTTTTTCACTTACAGAGTACTTAAAATTGTAGTATATACCCTACTTTATCAAAAACGAACAAAGTTATTTCTTAAAAGTTATTTTACATCCAACCTTAAGGAAGAACATATTTTTCAACTATATTCCAAATATCAGAATCAATTTAATGAAAAGAACAAAGATTATATCCACAAATACTATTGTCAATTATTTTAGCTATGCTTATAACTACGTTGTTAGCTGACAAAACACATAATTTCAGTATAACAGTTATACTGAGTAATGTTATAAAGTTATACATAATATACATGTTCTATCGTTATACAGATTATAGTTATAAAGTTATATATAATATACATGTTCTATACAGTTATACAGAGTATAGTTGGCTTCGCAAATGAGCGAAGCTGCCTTAAGGGTGGAAACACTATAGTAGCTTCTATTTTGTGCACACTTATAACACACTCTCACTTTGACCCATGATTTCATCCTTGCAAGTATTGTTAAAGTTTTATTCTCAACTATTGTTTTAATGTAATAAATAGTACGTGCAAACTCAATGTATACTAGTCACTATTATAAATGATAGGAGAAAGTACTTTACTAGTGTTATTATAGTATAAATTGTGATAGGTAGTTGGTAAAAGATCAGCTGTTAGTGTATGGGTCATAGCTGAATGCATATGTTCTGCACAGCACACATCCCATATCCGAGTTTGCTCTACACCAGCGCAATCTTAATACTAAAACCGTTGCTACTCCCGACATTGTGTGTTTAAAAGCTCCGTTCCGTTACATCTTGTTATAAAGCAAGTCAAACACAACTCCCGTAATAAGACGCAGCCCTCGCCGCTTTGATCGTTGTGTAGTTTGTCGAGATGATGAATATGAAAACATATTGACTCAAGTCTCCCCCGGCTATATTCCTAGAAGACACAACATACGTCATGAACTAGCGCTACAATGCCCGTCTCATCACAGCATACAGTTTAAGAAGCCTGTCCACTTCATGTGCAGGGCAATTTGTGTTTCAATTTCGATTTATTAAGATAGTTTGCCAAGCTCGGGCCATTTAAAAACGCTCGATCGTCAAATCCAGCTAATTTCACATACAGAATGTACCGCTTTTTGACCTTCAACTTTCATCCAAAAAATCTGCATCTTTTTGGAGGCTGTTCACAAAGGATGAGCGCGTGTCTCTATTAAAGCCGATTTTTAAATTTCAAATAATTATTGTCTCTTACACAAAATTGGGAACTTACAACAAATTGATTGTTTAGTGTCATATTTACGGTCAGTTAATAAGAAAAGTGAGCAGTATTTGGAAAATGTGGCTTGATATTAACTATTACACATTCTTACTTAACATTTTGGTGTAAACCACAACCCGATTGTACAAATGATAAGAGCTTCCAAGTGATCCTTACTTTACCTCTGCGTTATGCGTCACAGCCGGGATTTCTCGAGCTTAGCCAACAGTCTTAAGGACATAGTATGATGATGATTTTTGTTGCTTAACGTTTAATTTTAATGCACTAAGGCTATTCGAGACAATGAGTAGTGATATATGACGATGGAGAGCGTTTCCAAAAAAAATGCGGGATTCAAACCCACGTCCTCGTGGAGCCGTACGCTTAGGATCAGCGCCCTAATCGTACAAGTACCACCGCGGACACTGTATGTACAATTTTCATATTCAACAAAACAATTTGCAGTATATGTGTCCTTAAGGTGTTCTTTTTAAAGTGTATACTCATTCTCAGATAAGATTACAAGAATACGTAATTATTTTGAAACTTATAATAATATTATGTAACAAATCGTAAATAATCATTTAAGTGAAGACATCAACAATATTAAGCATCTTGGCAAATTTCCGTGAGCTTATCTGTAAGGTAATCGTAAAGTAGACAGTAGGTTTTTACAATTTAAATTGGTTTTAATTTATGTTTAAACAACTTTCCTGGTAATCTTAAATCAATTCCAACCATCTAAATTTTGAAATAAAAGTAAAACACTTTTTTCTTATCACTCCGTTGTAAAGCATTGATGGATACTTGGACGGAACGCAGGAGGAAGGGAATGTCATTGTTCCCCTCCTAACTCCACTCTGGCAGTTTACTTCCCTCCCAGTTTTAAATCTGCTGTCATCGTCATGATTCCAAAGAAAGGACAGCCACCAACGAATCTCGCTAGTCACCGGCCTATTAGTCTCTTGAACGTTGTGGCAAAGGTTCTTGAGAAAGTGATTCACTCCAGGCTGGTTGCTTTTGCTGACCGCCTCCACATCATCCCCGAGTCACAGTCCGGCTTCCGAACAGGTCGCTGCACGACAGACCCCCTCATCAAGCTGGTGACGGAGGTTTCAGGGGCGCTAAACGATGGCCAGTGTGTGCTAGCTATTTTTCTGGACATATCACGCGCCTTTGACAAGGTTTGGCATGACGGGCTCTGTTACAAGCTGCTGCAACTAAGAGTCCCTTTTGTAATGGTGCGCTTTATCCGAGCTTTTCTCACGGGACGTCTCGCTTGTGTGCGTGTTAACGATCAAGTATCCCGCTCGTTACCCCTCTTTCTGGCGTGCCTCAAGGTTCTGCCTCTCCCCTCTTCTCTACCTGATCTACTGCCACGATATTCCTCCTCCCTTGTCCCTTACCTTGCCTTAGCCCTCTATGCAGACGACACGCCTACTGGTGCAAGGGCGCACAGCGAGAGAATCTTCCGCCGTCTACAGCGCCAAATTAAAGCTCTGGAAGCTTGAAGGTCGTTGGCGTGTATTGCCGAACGCCTTAAGACACAGCTTATCCTTTTTCACCACCGGCACAAAACGCAGAAATGTTCAACGCACTCCGTCAGTCCATCTCACTTTGGGGCGCTACGGTGTACCCTAGTCGTCTGCAAGTACCTTGAGTAACCTTTACAGACATTCTGAACTGGGGTGCTCATTGCGTGACGCATCAACCGTGCGCGGTCGAGACTAAATTTACTCGTGATGCTCGTGGCGACTTTCTGGATGCAGTTTCCGTCTCTACGGCACACTATAAACTTCATTCGTCCCCTCTTTGAATACGTGGCCCGGCGCTGACACCGTCTTTGGAGGATGTCTCCAGCAATACTTCTCGCTGGAGCGAAGATCCTTCGCCGCATCGCGCGGCTTCCTCCGATGACGCGGAATGAAGACGTGTATGCCCAAACCGGCGTCGGTGGTATCAGCCTCGACTCGACACCCTCGCAGGAGTTTACGTGCAACGTCTTCAAGCGGCGCAGGAATGAGCTTCACGACCTCGTTTCGCGTCCTCGAGTCTTCAGACCTCTACGCGATTCAGTACCTTTATCGCCTTTACCTTTCAATTTGTCTAACTTTATAAATGTCATGTCTCTTGTTGTTTTTCATGTAATGTTTAATTGTAACTCTGTTATCACTGTGTCAGGCTACAGAGGCACACTTGCCTGCATTAGCCTTCCTGCCCTATGGCAGGTAAATACAATAAATTATTATTAATGGTGACATGTTTGTTTTGTTTTTTTACCTATTTACATTTTGTTTAAAACTTTATTATTAATTTTGTATAATAATCTTGTATCGATTTTATGGCTAGGGAAAGAATGGTCGTAAAAGATTGAAACTAGCTATTTTTGTGATTGTTTTCACAACTTTGTAACTATTTTCACAACTTTGTAACTAATTAAAGTAACTTACTTACAAGCTGTATACAGACGGTGGCTATAACATTGCGATGCGATTACTCAAACATTGCACGTAAACTTTCCACGTACATCATTGTTTGTGACGTTACTAATTAGTATTGTACAAGGTAGAAAAGTGACTGAGCTTCCCTAAAGGTTACCTAGTTTGTGCTGTAGAGTTGTATTGAATCTGATTCATTAGGGGATTACAAAGTGACAAGCGCGTCCGACTGGGATTAAATGGGAATACTGGCTTTGGAATAACACCAGACAAAACTCGGTCGGCCAATCTTGTTGTTGGTAAGACAAGAACAAAACGGTTTGCTCGGATGGAGACACAAACGATGCAATTAAGTCCGACTGACTTATAGGTAGGTACACAAGAGTATAGTTGGCGCCACGTAAGAGTGGAGCTGCCTTGGGGTAGCACCACAAGTAGCTCGTTGGCTCGTTGGTCTTGTGAGGCTCTGCTTCCAATGCAGAAAGTCCAGGATTCATTACCGCTTTAGGAAGTTTTTTTTAAATTCTAGGAATCTATTTACTAAGTGACAACAGACGATCGACAGCGACAAGCGACAATAGTCGACCGAAATGACAAATTGAGTAAAAATTGACACATCTAAATGCAGCTATACAAGCTTATAAGCTGTGTATTGGCAACAATTACTCATTTATCATTTTTAATGCCGTCTGCCAATGTTTCCTTAACGTAATAAAAAAACTACGTACAGCAAATGGAAGTAAATACTATTTAATTTAGTATGATGAAATTTCGTGGTTGCAGTTCTCACTTGCTCTTCACACTAAAGTTATCGCTGTCTAAATAAACCCCCAGATGTGGACTGAAACCCAACAGTTATTGGCTTTTGAATGTATAAACGGTGACTTTGGAGCCGTTCTAGCAACGAGGCACATACTAAATTCTTAGGTTGTTCCGAATTAACCTTGTTGATTCTGGTGCTGTCCGCGGGTGGAATTGTGTCCAGCTTGATTGATCAGTTTTTTCCTACTTAAATATGCAGATCTCTAGTTGGTCATTGTTCGCTTGTCGATGATGTCGGCGCCTTCAGGGTTGGCATGGTCTGCTTTAGATTCTAACGAATAAACAGCAGGTATCGCTCCTTAAGCTACAACCTAGACCCGGCACCTCCACCAAATATCGTATTATTTTTTTTAAACTTCCAAATTAAATATACACAGACTTGATTAACTTTCGTCTGGTTTCTCAATAATGTGACAGAAAAATATAACAGTATTAGAATCATTTATTTACTAAAAAAATTGTGAACACTGTTATAATATGAGATCAGTTATTTAATAACGCAATTAATACAATGACGTAAAAAAAAATACAGGTAACGAATGTAAAAGTTGTGAGAGCAAAAATGGTTTTGTCGTCGAGAGATCATTTACAACCTCGACCCGGCACCTCCACCAAATATTGCAATTTTTAAGTTTTAATCAAAATTAATGGGCTCGGACTTAATTGATCTTCGGGAGTGTTCTAAAAAATGTGACACGGTGTTATAAATAACAATTTTAAAATAATTTACAAAATAAGAATATTAAGAAGCTAACAGTGTACAGATACAACAATAATTATTTGATTCCTTAAATAGAATGTAGACATATTATGTAAAATAAAAATACAGGTAGCGAATGGGACAGTGGTAGGGGTAAAAAAATTAAAAAAGGTTTCTGTCAGATCTGTAATCGAAATTCTGTATGATTTCGACGAGAGAGAATTTCAAACGTGGACCCGGCACCTCCACCAAATATAATTATTTTAAGTCTTCTGAATAAAATAAACTTATACGTAATTGAACTTGTATGGTTTTAGGCCGATTCCACCAAGTCTTAAACTCGAGTTTAAATTTTTTAAACCTCGGTTAGGCTTGAAAATGCGTTCCACCAGAACTAAACTCGAGTTTAAACCGAGCTTAACTAAACCCTACTGGGGTGCGGTTTAAACAACTTAAACTGGACTCACAGCCAGTACGATATTCGATTCCAATTTAACAAAGCTGTGATTTTGACGATGTGACGATGTGGAATCGGTTTTATTATTTTCTATTACGTCTTTATACCTGTTTTTTACTGTTTATACTGTTCAAACAACTTGTAACAGCAAGATTTTCTCACTCTCTGAGTAGTTAGTACCACGCAAAACGTATTTTCATTTTTCATAGGTTATGTTGTCAGTGTGTCGTCACTGTCTTGTTCAACAGCTGACCGTGGAGACAAAATCATGTGATTTTTGAAGAACCAATCACAGACATCCTTACAAAATAAACTCCGCTTAGCTAAACGAGTGAATAAAATGTTTGTGGAATGGCCATGGTTTTAAACTGAAGTTTTAAAGATAAGCGGACTTAGTTTAAACTCGAGTTTAGCATTCATTTGTGGAAACTGGCCTAAGATTGGTCGCTGTGGCTGGCGTGAAGACGAGTTTAGACGCTCAGGTTTCAGTTTTTCCGGGTAAACGGTTTACATTATCGGTATCATGGGCCTATTTTATTTCACAACAACGTTAATAAAGGATCAATCTATGAGATCCAGTTCGCGTATTTTTCAATTAATTCGTAGGTTTTGAATTTTAAAAAAATGTGAAACGTACAAAATTCACTTAATTTTGGTGAACTTCGGGAATTTATTCGACGCGTACAGATTTTTGTATGAGCGAAGCGAGCGAAGCGAAGACTTCAATTTCACTGACCCCCAAAAAATTTAGCTCGGGTGTTTTTTGTTTGTTTGTTGTTTTGTTTTTTTTGTCTGATTGTTTGCACGATTCCGGGCAAACGGCAAAAGCGATCTTGATGAAAATTGAAGGGGACCTTCGAAATCTCTGAACTTAGACGTGCTACGTTTTTGGGTACAATCGAAGAAATATTTCTCATGAATATCGTACTTTTACGATTTTTTTCGATTTTTAGTGCGATATTTTCGTGACATTTGGTTCGATTCTGACAAAACGGGTAGGGCTACAACGTTAATATTTCACATGGACATTAATATTATGGTGATGTAGTACCTTTTGAAAGAAAAATTTGAAAAATTTAGCCAGAAACCATAGAAATAAAGGTTTTAATATGTGTTTTTCGATTTTTAGGGCGATATTTTCGTCACATTTGGGCCGATTCTGACCAAACAGGTGGGGCTACAACGTTCATATTTCACATGGACATTAAGGTTATGGTAATAAAGTACCTTTTAAAAGAAAAAGTTGAAAATTTTTGCCAGAATCTATAGAAATAAATGTTTTAATATGAGTTTTTTTAGGTTTATAATAACAATTAACAAGTTACAATAGAAACTTGACAACAATCACCTACAATACATTCACAAAGCACTTGCAAAGGAAAAGTGTTCCCACGCAAACTAAAAACTTACGCTCATCCATCAACGCGGCGGGACTTTAGCGTTTTCCTAGTTTAACGCAATTTTTTAAACTGAATATCAACGTTTAAATCACTGGAAACGCAACGAGCACGTTAATTTAGTTGTATCATAAAATAAACGATTAGGTAGGAATTTCCAGAATTGAAATTCATGTTTTCGATTTTCGAATACTCCACGTTTTAAACTTACCTCTTTCATTGCTTTTTAAGGCTAGTGTGGACATCAATATAAAGAAATTCTTTTAACATTCATGCCAAATTTGGTAATGAGCTGCAATCGTCAACACCAGAGCGCGCGCATTTAAGTTTGGTCCAAGTTCAGAGTGCCCCTTAAGATTGCAAATGATATTTTAAACCCTTCAACAAAATCACAAATGCATTAGTGGTGGCTGCTGGAACCAGGAGAAACACTATATTAATACATATAATATTTTCAATGCATTTATAATTTTGTTACTAACAACAATCGTGATAATTCTCTTCTTCAGAGAAAGTCTTAGAAATAATTTCGAATTTATTATGTTGGTAGTTACTATTCTCTCATTCCCCAGGAAGCGTCCACATACGTGACACATATTATAGCGGTATTTACAGTTATATTTGCACAATATGATGGAAGTATGGCAGGGAATGCAAATACAATACTGGTAAAGTATAATATTATTACCTCAAACAGTGACATATTATTCCTTTCATCTGGACAGGAGAATTCCTAAGGTGAAAAACAAACAAGTCGTATTGCATTATTCCCCTCTTCCTTTGATACAAACTGCATTTCACTGCAGATGTTGTTGCATGCTCTGGAGGCAATTTATCTATGTTTGTCGGGAACAATGGTTTTCTAGCTAAAGTTTGTCTCTAGTTGTTTGTTATAATACAAAGACTTTGTAGTAATGTAACAAGGAATACTTCACAACGGAGGTGTTTCTGTTTTAATCGCTTTTGTGAAATTGCATTAATATCTAATTACGTGGATGTGCAATAAAGTTATGCGACTAATTTATAATGGAGGGCAATGAGATAAAGTGAAAATAGTTTTGTGTTTTAACACGTCCTGTTTTACTCAAATATATAAGTTTATTACTTTGAATGTGTGTCCTCTATAACCATTCAGTTTGGGAACCGTTCCAAACCTTTTCCTATGAAGTCATAAATTCTATTTGGGTAGGTAACTTACTCCTCCTCAGGCGAACAGCATACATTAAAATAGCCCTCATCGCATTAGGTATCGCTTCCCTTTCTAGGTTATTAAACCAGGTAAGAAGACTTTTGAAACCGGACAAATTGCAAGATTTTTTGTTCCTTAATACAGAATTTTGCGCCTATACGCGTATATAAATCTACCTTCAACAAAAACACTAAACCAACAAAATTTTGCTTTTGTCCCGAAATTTAATACATTGATAGTATTGATAGTATTTAAGATATAAATCTAAGTTTGCAAATTTAGGAAATATATTTTAGGTGTGCTCTTACAATGCATTTCAACTATATGAACTTTTATTCACAATCCAAAATTTTCCAAAATTTCTTCAAATTTACATTAAAAAAATCCAAAAATTCAAACAATCTTAGAAAAAATGCTCAATTATAATTGTTTAAAAAAATACCTAATCTAGAAGAATTAAATTTTAGTAAAAGGGTTAATCAAATGGGCAGTGTATCGGAAAAAAATAAAGATGAATGGGAAAACGTTTCAAGCTAATTTTGGTAAGGTTCAATATTAGCAACCGTTGTATATGTATGAAAGAAATCCAAGCATAAGTTCATATAGGTTGACTTTATTGAAAAAACAATTGTGGTGACATGATGGGGATTGTTCTTGGGATGCTGGTCTTGTACTGGATCTTCGCTTACTAACTTGGTATTGGTTGTGGAAGTGAGGATACGCATAGGCTTCAACCTGTGCATTCACCGGAACCTTCGGGGACACCTCCAAAATGGAACGGACAACCTACTTATGAACGTGATGAGCTATCAACGTGTGTTCTGACGATGTTATCATGAAATTCGGGCATCTTTATACTAAACATACTCAAACAAAACTGACACAAATTTACAAATATCCGATATGTATGAATTTCAATTTCCAGGTGGATTTTTGGTCACTTCACTAGCTCCCTGAGAAACGATGTTGGGAATTGGGATCGTCCAAGGCGCAGAGTAGAGAAGTGGAGGTAACCAAAATCGCGCCCATGTACTTGAGGGAGTTGAATGGTGAACCTTTGTTCTTTGTTTGGCATTTTGTTCTTTTGAACGCAGTTTACCATAAATTTGATAAATCCATTTTAAACAAAGGTACCGGACAAATCGGTTATTGTCATTCGGCAAAGCTCTCAACCTTTCTACGTCAACCCACCACAACCCATCAATAATACGATTGCATATCAGCCAGGCAACAGTAAATCCCGTTCGATATTACTTCAGTATTGTTTCACCATGTTTAGATGTGTGAGATTTGTGTGCAGTAGAGCAAGCCCAGCCGTAAATGTGGTTCATTGGAGGTAGACATTTATGGTGACACCGCTTTTGTCCGTCGCTTGGCGTAGTGCCGTACTGGCCCACTAGGCGGTCCGCTATTTAATCGAGAGTAATGCTCACTTGTCGGTTGATTTATGTCTGCCCATAAACTCCCACCCGCTCAACGACTTTCTATTAAAACAGGGGAAATCCATCGGTACAAAGAATAGAAGCATCTGGTAACGACAGTGCGACCATTGCGTTAATGTTATGTTCGTACCAAAACTAAATCAGGCTGCGCGTCATGGTAGTAATAATTGTAATAACTCGTTTGTAACGAATGACGATTGAAATTACTTGGTTTTAATGGGTTTGTGTGCATTGTTTAATTATATAGGGCAATGTTTTTATGGATTGATTTAGGAGAGTAGTAATTGGTTATCAACAGGAATGAATTGAATACAACGTAGAATGAGGGAACGATTATGTGGGTGGTCGTATAAAGTAATGATAATTTGTTTGTGAAGTGGGATGAATTATATTTGCAAATTCAGGGATACCACATTGAATACCGATTTGTTTAGTAGGGTCAAGTTTATCTATGCCAGTTTAGATTTCTTTATAATCCACTCAAATCATTGACACAACCGATTTTACAGAATAACTTACTTAAAAAAAACACGAGAGAATTGGTCTTTAATTCCTAAAATAAGTTTATGTATGAGTAGGTATGTACTTACGGGTAAAACCGTGTCTCGTCCTTTGGTTCACTGACCAATTCGAATACAATTCAGGAGTCATCTTCAGAATATTCTGAAGGATATCCTTCCTCTCTGGTCGTCGACCTCGTACTGGAGCGTTGTTCACCTCCACAATGCGAGTCCGCTGCCGCGTCCATGCCCTCCGGCGGAATTAAGTGCGGGGCGGCGAGGTTATATCAATTCTTCTGGAGAAGGTGCGGGGCGGCGAGGTCGTATTGTGTAACTGTGCTGCATGGGGCAGTACGCATTTGTCTAACTAAGGATAGCTAGGAATTTTCCAATTTCGTAAAAGGAAATATGCCATCTGAATCATTTAATAAAAAGCTAGAATTACGATAGTTGGACGTTTAATAGACAGGCCTGAAGAAAGCACATTTTTTAAGTTTAATTTTTTTTCTCGTTTAATTTTTAATTTTTATTATTTGGCTAATTAAAACTAATTTTATATGAATATCCCAAACGAGCTTAGAAATATTGACAACTTTACAAAATTTAATGATTTAACGTAGACTTCTACGAACGCTCCCGATATATAAATTGTCGATTTGCTAAAACTAAAACGTGAACTCGGCGGTCCGGCTCGCTCGCACGCATCGACCGATACGGCCAGTTAATAATGAATTGGCATGGTGATTAATTCAATCAATCGAGGGGGAAACCATACTTGTGCGATTATAATTTTTCGATCGCACCGCAACGCGCCTCTGATTGGCTTATAGGTCGCGGTTTAATAGCGCGCGGCGAATTGGGTCTGCACTTAATGAACCGCTGGATTTAACACGTTACAAATCAAAGGGCTCTATAGTTAAAACAGAATACATTGGCCGGAGTTAAAGATTGATAATCTAATAATTTTTTATGCACATTTTATTAATGTTGAGATTTTTGAACTGTGATTATTATTCTCTAGGTGCTTCGCAAACGCTTTTTATAAGTCGCGTTAGTGATGTTTTTAAATTGAAAATGTTAATATTATTTAAAATAGTAAAAATCAGGCCATACTAAAGCAATTATTGGTCTGTAGATTTTGATTGTGTAAAAAGGTGTGAGTAGGATAATCTCCTGTGAAGTTTTTATACAAGGCTGTGAAAATCTAAATTCTTATTTTCTTGCTATTTGCGAATGCTGATCAAACAGTGGGCTAATCAAACGTTCATATTTCATGGACATTAAGGTGAGGGTGATCTATTGACTTTTGAAAATAAAATAAAAAGCTAGCCAAATCTATAGAATAGTTTTAATATTTACACACCTCAAAAAAACAAATTAAACCTTATTTCTAGATTCTGGCTAATTTTTTAAACTTTTTCAACTTTTTCTTTCAAATGTCATACATCACCATTACTTTAATGTGCATGTGATATGAACGTGTAGCCCACTCGTTTGGTCAGAATCGGCCCAAATGTCACGAAAATATCGCACTAAAAATCGAAAAAAATCGTAAAAGTACGATATTCATGAGAAATATTTCTTCGATTGTACTTAAAAACGTAGCAAGTCTAAGTTCAAAGATTTCGAAGGTCCCCTCAAATTTTCATCAAGATCGCTTATGCCGTTTTCCCGGTAGAGAGCGAACAAAAAGACAGACAGACAGGAAAAAAAAAACACCGGAGCTAAAATTTTTGGGGGTCGGTGAAATTGAAGTCTTTGCTTCGCTCATCTAACAAAAATCCTAATAACCTAAATTATTACATGGGTAAGCTTGTTAAAACTCGCAAAGTCAATATTCTAATCCTCGTTGGTTGTAATGAAATGAATGACCTTATTCATTTCAGATTTGATTAAGAAGTGAAAAATTCAAGATAATAAAGATGAAAGACATGATGCTGAACACACATTTTGAAAATCCAGCCATTACTTGACAACTGATTAACTGCAACGGAAGATTTTAGAATCTAACAGGCTAATTCGGAACCACTTGAGCCAAATAAATATGTGCTTCTTTGCTGGAACGGCTCCAAAGCTTACCTTTCCAAAGTATTGGCGAATTAAACTCTAAAGTAGAAAATTATAACATCTATACTCGGACCGTGGCTTACTTGTCCCACTACCTGAGCGAGACCCTTCTTAATTACTTCCGCTCCGGTTTGCGGTCAATTGATAATCTCTGGAAAATATCCATAGTTAAAATATTGGTGTGTTTTTTTCAATCACACTTTTTGCAAACTATATTAATATAAAATTCTTACAGCCAGCGGTTTAGCCGAGCTCGTTTAACCGGTTCTCACTCGAACACCGAAGTTAAGCAGAATCGGGCGTGGTCAGGGGTAGAGTGGGTGACCGCTAAGCCTTGAAACTTACGTATACCGCTGGTTAGTGCAGATGGAGGGTTCGAAAGCTAGTGTAACGGCTTCGTTATTCTCGACGTCTGCTCGGCTGTCCAGGTTAGTGGAGGAACCTATATGACTGTCAAAGTAACACCGTCCTTTTGGATGGGACGTAAAGCCGTTAGTCCCCTTGGTACTACTCGAAACGAGTAGGCTACGTGCCGGTACCCGGTTTCCCCTCCTCCCTTCTGTTCATACTTCATCCTCATCTATCACCATGCATCGTCTCGATTAGCCAAAGTGCATAAATATGAGACGTTAAGCAATATCCAATCGATCAATCAATAAAATTCTTACTTGGAATTGTGGAGTTACGACATTATAAATCTGAACACGATTCTATAGCGCCTTACGAGAACTATTGGTTAAGTGTACACAGGGAAACTTCAAATCGACTTAACTATCGTAGATTCATAACATCTTTATTGTTGGTGCATTGTAGATCGAAATCAATCACACCTATACGGTAGTGTTTCCAGATAATTGAAATTGAGAAAAAAGCCGTCACTCATACCTGCGTAAGGTGTTTCGATGGTCAGTTCAAACTGTTGCAATCTATTCAGATCTACTATGCACCCTGCATCCTGATGATGTAAAGGTAAACTTCTAGGTAGCTTAGGTGTAAAGCAATCGACCGGCAATCAGGAGACCGAAGGTCGATACCCCGCTGAGAGTTTTTAAATTTCTGGATCGATTTCCATAAAAGCTTATAAACTAGTATCAAATTATTTTTTAAAACTTAAATTTAATCATTATTTTATAAAAGAAGTAATGTCTGTATTACATATATCAAAACTGTATTGTCAAGTGAAAAAGTGTGTCACGTTTATTAAACAAATGTTTATAAAGTGAAATGACATATTTTGTAGTTCCAGTTTTTCCGGATATTAATAACAGACAGTTAAAACCTCTTTGGGCATTTAAACGAAAAACTTGACCATTAAACGACGGGTATATTTGACAATTTACGAAGTTCATGATTAATTTGATAGTATTGTCACCAGTATTGGCATAAGAAGACAAGCTCACATACTTGAAAGCAAAGCTTTGATTTGGTCGTCACGGTCAGGGTCCACTTTCAGGATGGCTGCCTGACACACTAAACGGTCTTGTTGAATAAACGAGTCAAGGGTTTTCCTCTTCATGACCACGCAGTTAGGAGACTGGAACGCTTCTTGAACGCTCTCAACGTCGGCACAAATGTGGTGTCGGAAGTTTCTTTCGATATTATTGATTATGAACGTGTATTCGAACATGAATTTGTCCTTTTCCTCCGGTGGACCGATGAATCTCACGCACGCCTTGAACTCCCCCGATGTCTTACTATATGAGCGGTGCAGAGTGAAGACTTGGTTGTGCGCCGCCAGGACATCCGTGTGAACGGTTTCATCGGACGTCGAGTGAAGGAACAGGTGTGGTAGGTCTCGCCACGTCTGGTCTGGGTGCACAGAGGACGCGTGAGCCAGCATAGTATCTGGCCGGCCACTCCAGGAGCAAGATCGCTGTAGAGGACAATTGTATTTGCGGTTGGGACAAACCTCCCCATGCTTCTCTAGATCACACGGCGGCATTCGTTGCAGGCAATCTACACACGGTAACTGTATCTCCAAACTAAGGCTTTCCAAACCAATACTCCTGCCTTGGCCAAACTTTTGCTGGCACAAGGGGCAAACTGTAATCTTGGCGTGTGACCAGCAAGAATTGCATAAGCTGTGCCCATTAGTGCACTGACGTATGGGTGCAGTCATGATCTTGAAACAGACCGGGCATTCTAGAGATCTCATGATGCTCCTCTCCAAATCAGTGATTGAGCCAGGTAGTGTCTTGTCATCCCGCAATGTAGCAGCTACACATTGAAGTCCGGGTTGTTTGTGCTGTGTTGGATTTAGGTACAACCAACATCAGAGAATAGTACAAAGCAATGCGACCTGTTTCACAATCAGCCCTGGTGACTTTGGCAGTAGAGTTGGGACAAAAAGATCTCTATTTCCCTGACCTAGTTCACCATGATTCTCCACCGCCGCACAGCAGTACCTCGCCTTCCTCTGTCAACAGGGCGGTGTTGACATCCAGCTATAACCTGCGAGATGGTGTGGTTCTCAAGGCCAGTCATCTTAGTGGGAGTGGATCTTTGTTTACAATCTGCTTTTCCCAATGCCCAATTGACCATCATCATTACTTCCCCAAGACCAAACTGACCCATCTGCTCTGAGAGCTAAAGTGTGGTAGTAACCACACGACACCGCAGCTACAGGCGATGACGGCGCCGATACTTGTGTAAAGATTGATACACTGTCCACTGCATCTAAACCCAGTTGGCCACTGTTGTTGCATCCAGACATGAAGAGGATCTTAGAAGCAGAGAGAAGGGCTGTATGGTGCCCGCCACACGCAATGTCAATAATAGTATCAGGGAGATTGAGCACTTGAGTGAAAGACGTTTGGATTTTAGTATGACCAAGTCCCAATTTACCATGAATATTGGATCCGGTCACCCAAACTTCACCGCTGTCAGTAAGAGCCACTGTGTGTGCCCAACTAGCAGCCACCTTCTTAATGGGAGGCAGTCCGGTCACCAGGACCGGGGAGGGGCTGTCGTTGGTGTGACCGAGGCCCAGCTGACCATTGTCATTCAATCCACTTGCGTATAGCTCATCTTATCAGTAACAAACATTGTAGATTGGTAACCACAAGCCACCTGGGATACTTTTATAGCGCCGAGTGTAGCAACAAGCCTTGGCTCAGCAACAGAGTCAGTTTCCATGTTTATCCATCCGTTGTCCTGATTTTTACCGAAAGAATAAACTCTGCCTGACTCGCAGACAAGAATCGAGTGGTCTTCACCACACGCCACCTGGATGAAGGATTCGTCTTCGGACAAGTATTCCAAGCTTGTTTCAGGTAGAAGGTGTTCACCAAATGCCATGACACCAGGTTGTCTCACAACAATCAGCTGTCCATCTTCCTCAGCCATTCTGAAATTAAAAGAAAATGCCAGGGACTTAAACGAATGTTCGAGCTAACAAGATACATAATATGAAGGGTACAGGGGAATAACTATGGCACTCATATATTTTGTATGTTTCTGAGATAACCGACTTCTGTACTTGAAATAACATTAATCCTCAATCTAGAGTGATACCGGTAACCCAAAGTTTTTTTTATGAAATGATCTTGATAATACCTGCATTCTGTTAATTTCTACATATTCTGAAAGGTCTCTTGACATTACTGGTGTTTGGCACCATTATCTCTATTTTTCCAAAATTGGATTTGTATCGTTCTTCCCGTGTCATTTATCTTGTCGTGATGATTTGTATAATTTTGTTTAATAAGTCTTCTACTCACAAAGAAGTTAAAGAAAATTCAGTAGACCTAAAGTTGGTATCGGGAGAACTAGTCTTTAAGATGAGCCTATGCTGACAATGTCTTGCATTGTCTGCATAAAATTTAATTCACCAACAAAAATTACAACTGGAACTGACTTGATAATTTCTAAACACACATTTTTTGCGTTGGGTGTAAATATTATATTATTTAACAACAAAAACCGGTGTAAGATGATCTTGTACAAAATGTATTATATCCCGATATTAACTTTCGCAGCAGTGACCTGGACAATAGGAGGAAGGAAGATAGCAGACTACAAGCAGCGGAGATGAAATTTTTAAGAAGTTCAGTGGCCATAACGAAATTGGATAAGGGGTGGAGCAAAACTACAAGAAAGAAGCTAGGAGTGGAAAGACTACGAGACAAAATAGGAAGAGAAAGACTGCGGTGGTATGGACACGTGAGACGAATGAAACAGGAGAGAATCCCGAGAAGAGAATTGGAACGAGCATGGGGAGGAGTACGAAGAGTTGGCCGCCCAAGAGATAGGTGGAGAGACCAAATAAAATTGAGTATGGAAGAAAGAGGGAAGTCATGGGAGAGAACGAATGAAGAGAAACTCTGTGAAGACAGAAATAAATGGAGGAGAACTAGTGGAAATAAGACAGCGAAGAAGAGGAGGTGCTGAGTCTGGCTAACAAGCACTGATAAGCCGTAGCCCGAGAAAATGGTGACTCGTCACCCCCCGACCCGACGAATGTTGGAATAGGGGTCTGATATTATTATTATCTTAACCCAGCCTGGTGTCATAGTGTATTTGGATTAAGGGCGCGTCGACCGTTAGGTCTTAATGCACCACTCTAGCCTAGGGGATATGGGGAGCAGGTTCCAATGAAGGTCAGAACTAGCCACGGGTAGGGTGAGGAGAGGGTGGTCTCACGTCTCGGTCGTCAAAGTCTTTGACATCGTTCGTTGTGTAATGGTCATCGTCGCCGGGGAGGTCGTCAAGGGAAAGGGGAAGTTTCCCAGACGACGATTGCCAGATCTCGCCTCTAGATTCGGGGAGAAATTACTCCCATCTTTCTAGCTGATGTTTGTACGGTGGACTTCTTCTCTTTCCTCGCCTTGTACGATTAGCAAAGGCATGCTCTGGGTCAATTCTACCCCGGGCCCAGACGGGTGCTTGGTGCATAGCAGGGTACACCAGTTGCTTCTATTTTGATCATCAGTTTTCTCCGATGAACACAGTGAGTAGGTAACTGTTTATGTATCACCATCGGCTTCTTTGATCTAGAGCTTCAATGCTTGGAGTGAAACTCATATATTATCGCCATTTTATTAGAACGTCGTAAGTTATTTGTTTATGTAATTATTAATTTATTTATTGAGCGTCAATCTCATTAATGACGGATTGACAATTATCACAAGTAGTAAACGCAGAGAGTTAAGTATTATTTTATCTACGACTGGTTTTGTGTTATTGAGAACATCATAATATGTAGATCATTCAAACTATTTATATTGATCAGAAGGCCTATGGTCTTGTTTATGACACATATGGCTAAATAATTAATATTAAGCCCACTTATATTTAGGCTTTGTGTATGTAATAATTTCTCATAGGAAGGCCTCTAGGGCAAGGGATCACATTTTAAAGCAATTCTCAGAAGTCTGAATAAACTTAAATTCAAACAAAGTAAGACTATAAGTCGATGTAATACATAATAAAATAAAAAAGTAATACAAATCTGATTTACGAACATATTACCCTGAATATCAACTGGAAATCTTCCGGCCTGACGTCTGCGTGCGTGATTCGTCAGTGAGGTTACGTTGGACCTCCTCTTGTTCTTCTTAGCGGGGACTTTATCTTGGAGCTATGCGGCCAGCTGTCATTACTTGGTAGATTGTTATCTTTCTAAAGGGAGAAAAACAAAAACTTAAATTTGACTCAACGACTTTGATTCCTCCTCACCCTTATCAAATACCCAGATACCAAATTGCTACTGTTGTTTCCGTGGCGAGTAATAATTACTTGTTGCTTATTACCCTATTTTCTAACAATGTAAGGGGTTGTTGGTGTAATAATACAAAACTGATAATCTTTTGTAAATTTATTTATTTTATTTTAACTTTTTTGACGAGTACAAAGTACAAGATTGTGTTACCTAGTTACGTATTAATCAAAAATTATATTACTAGAACTTAACATAAGATACATGACGTAAGTTTATCTGTAAACATATCCTAAAATATGCAAACATAATAAACTAGCTCTACATTTTAATATCGGGGGCCAAACGATCAGGATAGTTGCGCCCACAACTCATATTGCTTAACTTTATTGCTATCCCTGATGCGTGAGCAATAACATAAAGCAACAGTGGTGACACCTTCTGTTAGGATTCGTGATTAACATTCACGTTAGACTTTGTAGAGTTCTGATTAGAAGTTGCTAACTTTCAGTCAAGTAATTCAGATTGTTGAACATTTTTGGGATGTTGCGCAGCACGACTTGACCGTCTGTAGGGCAGTTTGTTATCGAATGCAAACCAACTTAGGCACAGACACATCATTGGACAATGTTGATAGTTTGCCCCCCGTTTCAATTTAAATAAAGCATCCAATCATTCGTGGTGTTATGCACAGTTGAAATAGTGTACTAATCGGGGGAAAAATACGAGATTGTGATTAACTTAACGATACATTTGAAAGACTTCATCGAACATACCAGGCCCTACCCCTCGCATTGCTATAGGAACGAAACTGTGTATAGACGCGAACTTGAGGTTGCTACAGCTTAGTTTAGTTTATTATTCATGTACAATATCCTAACTTGTAACCCCGGTTCAGGCCAAGCTGCGGATACAAGGTAGGGGGGGGGGGACGGCCGCCCCCCATGACCTTATGCCGCTCCGACTTTCAATTTATCGCCAATTATCACCACCACATCTTGATGTCATTTTAGATTTTTATCGTGTTGTTAAGCTTTTAAAAGTTGCAAATATGCACAAATTTTCGCCTTCTGATTTAAGGGCCCCTGCCACTTAGAGCTTTACCCGATAAGGGTTGGCTGTGCAAGACTATATTACCTCCTTCTCCCCCCCCCCCCACTAAATTGTCAATTCCTGGACACGCAACAACATAACCTTCCACCAAAGTTTGTTTTATAACCTAAAGGAAATAATGAAAATGTGCAAATATGAGAACTATGTAAATAGCTGGGACAGCCAAATATTTTTTCTTTAACTATTGACAGTTAAGGAAGTTATGTATCAACCATCACTAGGTTCCATTGGCAGCAGTAATACGAATAAGCCACCGCCAACAATATTCTATTTTTATACATTCTGTTAGTATATTCTTCATTCTAATTATTCCAAATGAAACCGACGTGTCGGTAAAACTGTCTTCAATGCGACTATGCGAGTCACTTACTTTGATATCGTTTTTTTTTCTAGGACTTGACTTGACTCGACTCGACTCGACTCGACTCGGCTCGACTCGACTCGACTCGACTCGACTCGACTCGACTTGACGTCATTCTTTATCCCAAGACATAAAAATATTTCAACATGTTATATTAATTGTGTTTATTGTAGTCGAGCTGGTTAAGGTTTGTAGAAATTGTACTCAACTCAACAACGTTTTTAAATACTTAATAATCTTCTCAAAGCTATTATTACAGTCTACTCAACAAAATTCAAATATATAATTTGAATGTCGTATTATAAACAACGATGCTGTAGTCCTCTTCATCAACTCGTATTATAGAATTGCTCGGTAATATTAAAGTTAGGAGCATATTCCAGTTTCACGGAAACTTAGATTGTAGCTTTATACAGCCGCGGGCAAGATTCATTACTTAAAAATTGTCATTGCTATAAGTGAAAGGAGCCAAGAATGTTGTACGCAGCGTCCTTTGTGTTTTGTCGTCCCGGCCTGAAGGTGACTCAAACACAGTGTTCAAACGCAAACAGACAAGACCATAAAGTTTAGTCCGCAGGTGACTTTTAGCTTGTGAACTAATGAAGATACAATGAAACTTATGCTTAACTAATGAAGATGCAGGTTAAACTATGCAAAACTAATGGAGAAATATATAACACTATGAAAATAATACACTGAAGAAACGGGTAAAATTTAATAATATGTAAAACAACTGAATATACACTTAAAACAGACATGTTGTAAGTTTAGAAATATGTTTACCCTTTAAAAGGCTCATCACTTTCTACTTTGAATATAATTTAAATCTCTGACAGGGATTTTAAATCAGAATTCAAAGAAGTGAAGTCAAAGATATTTTCGGGTAATTTCCATACATTTTTTTACTTAAAGGGGTATTTACCCGCTAAACTCAAAAAATATATTTCATTCGGGCGAACTAGTTATCAATTTAGATATTAACAAAAAAATTATTGGGTCCCCCATGACCTGGAAAAAATTTCGAACTTAGAATTTTTCGAGCTAGGTCCCATCGGCAAAAATCTCGCATCAAGGTGCGCGGAAGCGCACCGGGCCAAGCCACGCGCGGCTCCGCTTCCACTAGCGCCTGTTACCGCACGCCTACATTAGCACTTAACACGGTGTCGCCGACGCTAAACCATGTGAGATAAAAACCTGCGACTTGCTTCATTCGATGGGCTTTTACTATGAGATGACTCATTTCAAGTTTTATCCCGATCTGATGATGCGTCTAGAAGTTATTGAGACGTCAAGATCGTTCGAAAATACTTTCTTCTTGGTGTTGGGTGGGTGGGTGGCTGGCTGGCTGGCTGACGAATTATGTATCAGTTTGTGGGCCCTCAATGGATAATGTTAGAGAAGCCAAAATTTGCACCGATGTCAGTCATCTCAATGGCCATGTGCTTGACAAACGGTAATTGGATTAGATGACCGGAAGCTTAGATAATGCAAAAAAACAAATTATTTTATTTATAACTGCGATGCTCAAACCTTTTAATTAGCAATGGGTTAAATTTTATTTTGAATCATTGTAAATAAAGTAATTTTCTCTTCTTGGATGCTAACATCCGTACCGTGTGCGTTCTAAAAAAATTATTGATATACCAAACAAAAATGCAAAAACTTGCAAAAAAGAGGCCCAGCCGAAAACGAGGAAGATACAAGTGGCTCAACTGCATAAAGTGGTGAGATCTAGAAGTGTGGCCAAGCCCATTTTTTTGTTTACAATAATATATATTTATTAATTATATAATAAATTAATAATATATAAATATCCATATTATTATCCAACTATAATTATGAAATAAATATATTAACAAAAATAACATAAACATTAAATAAATTTATTGAAACATTTTCATGTGGAAATATCATAATCAACAGACGCCATTCAAAATTAAAAGCTTGGTCGTTGAATTTTTAGCTTGGTTGTCGTTACTGACTAACCAAAACATAACCAATCCAAATCCATCGACCAAGCTTTTAATTTTGAATGGCGTCTGTTATTTGATATTTCCACATGTAAATATTTCAATAAATTCATTTAATGTTTTTGTTATTTTTGTTAATATATTTATTTCATAATTATAATTGGATGAGCGAAGCGAAGACTTCAATTTCACCGACCCCCAAAAAATTTAGCTCGATGTGTTTTTTTTTTTTTTTTTTTTTTTTTTTTTTTTTTTTTTCCGTCTGTTTGTTCGCTCTCTACCGGGCAAACGGCATATGCGATCTTGATGAAAATTTGACACGACCTTCGTTTTCTCTGAACTTAGACTTGCCACGTTTTTGGGTACAATCGAAGAAATATTTCTCATGAATATCGTACTTTTACGATTTTTTTCGATTTTTAGTGCGATATTTTCGTGCCATTTGGGCCGATTCTGACCAAACGGGTGGGGCTACAACGTTCATATTTCACATACACATTAAGGTTATGGTGATGTATTGCTTTCTGAAAGAAAAAGTTGGAAAAGTTAGCCAGAATCGAGAGAAATAAAGCTTTTAATATACGTTTTTTGACTTTTTGTGCGATATTTTCGTGCCATTTGGGCCAATTCAGACCAAACGGGTGGGGCTACAACGTTCATATTATACATGGACATTAAGGTTATGGTTATGTAGTACCTTTTGAAAGAAAAGCGGAAAAATTTAGCCAGAATCCATAGAAATAAAGCTTTTAATACAAGTTTTTTACGGTAAATAATACCAATTGACAAGAAACAAAAGAAACTTGACAACATTCACCTAGAATGCGTAGGCAGAAAAACAAAGCACTTGCAAAAGTAAAGATATCCCACGCAAACAAAAACCTTTAACAAGCTCATCCATCAACGCGGCGGGACTTTAGCGTTTTCCTAGTCTATAATAATATGGATATTGATATATTATTAATTTATTATATAATTAATAAATATATTTATTATTGGATGAGCGAAGCGAAGACTTCAATTTCACCGACCCCCCAAAAAATTTAGCTCGGGTGTTTTTTTTTTGTTTTTTTCCCCCGTCTGTTTGTTCGCTCTCTACCGGGCAAACGGCATATCCGATCTTGATGAAAATTTGAGGGGACCTTCAAAATCTCTGAACTTAGAGGTGTATTGTTTTTGGGCACAATCGAAGAAATATTTCTCATGAATATCGTACTTTTACGATTTTTTTCGATTTTTAATGCGATATTTTCGTGCCATTCGGGCCGATTCTGACCAAACGGGTGGTGCTACAACGTTCATATTATACATGGACATTAAGGTTATGGTGATGTAGTACCTTATGAAACAAAAAGTTGAAACAGTTAAACAGAATCTATAGAAATAACGCTTTTAATATAAGTTTTTTACGGTTTTGGTGCGATATTTCGTGACATTTGGGCCGATTCTGACCAAATGGGTGGGGCTACAACGGTCATATTATACATGGACATTAAAGTTATGGTGGTGTAGTACCTTATGAAACAAAAAGTTGAAACAGTTAAACAGAATCTATAGAAATAACGCTTTTAATATAAGTTTTTTACGGTTTAGTGCGATATTTTCGTGCCATTTGGGCCGATTGTGACCAAACGGGTGGGGCTACAACGTTCATATTAAACATGGACATTAAGGTTATGGTGATGTAGTACCTTTTGAAACAAAAAGTTAAAAAGTTAGCCAGAATCTATAGAAATAAAGCTTTTAATATAAGTTTTTATGGTAAATATAATACCAAGCAAGTGACAAGAAACAATAGAAACTTGACAACAATCACCTACAATGCATAGGCAGCAAAGCAAAGCACTTGCAAAAGTAAAGATATCCCACGCAAACCAAAAACTTAAAAAAGCTCATCCATCAACGCGGCGGGACTTTAGCGTTTCCTAGTTTTAAACAAAATAAGGGGTCTTGGCCACACTTCTAGATCTCACCACTTTATGCAGTTGAGCCACTTGTATCTTTCTCGTTTTCGGCTTGGCCCCTTTTTTGCAAGTTTTTGCATTTTTGTATGGTATAAGAAATAACATGGGAACGATCTCTAAGCCCCGTGACCTTGGAGGATTTTGATCCAAAAAAATACTGGCCATTATTGACGTGCTCAACAGCCTTTTATGTAAATCTTGTATATTTTGTTTTTATTTTGGGCAAGTGGTTCGGTCAAAATATGCTTCTTACCAAGAAGGGGTGTCATTTTGGAATGCATATTTTTGCGTGTTTGAGTGTATAATATTTGTGCACAGTTTCAAGGCACGAAGTTATAAAGGGCCATTTTAGATTGGTAGGGTGCTCTAGTATCTATGTGGAACAAAAAGAAAGCAAGTAAAAGCCAATTTAAGAAATTTCCCAAAACGCCAATTTTCGCAAATTTTATGATTAAAAAAATTGAAAAATTGGTGTAAAATTACAGTTGCAAGATATATTTTTTAAAACGGTAATTTCAGTGTAGTTTTATGCTATAGATGATGTGGTAAATAATAATTTTTGGGGGTAAGAGGCCCTATAAGGGGAATCGATCACGTTTTTATATTTTCTCAAATATGCAATTAAGACGAGATATAGGGAATGGTTTTGAAACCTGGTTATATTAGACTAGGAAAACGCTAAAGTCCCGCCGCGTTGATGGATGAGCGGTTTTTTGTAAGTTTTTTTTTTGCGTTTTTTTCGTTTGTTTGCACTTTAAATAAATAAATAAATAAATTTAATTTAGAGTCTACCCACTCAGTTATATAACTGATTTTCAGTGGGGGACTTTAATCAAAGCGACCAAGCCAACCCTGCAGGCCCCGACGCAATCGACGAGGGGAGCGATAACCAACCAAAGATCGATATTTTTAATAGGAAATATAGCAATCAGTGGTATGGACAGTGCGAACCCCGCGAATCAACGCCAGAATCAACAAGGCCGATTCAGAACAACTCTGAAATTTATTATGTGCTCGTTGCTAGGACGGCTCCAAAGTCACCGTTTACAAACTCCTAAGACAAGAAACTGATGGACTGAAGCCAAATCAGAAGTTAAAAAACTTCTTACTTTAGCGGGAATCGAACCCTGGACCTTCTGCATTGGAACCCAATACGCTAACCACAAGACCAACGAGCCACGCCTTTGCAAGTGTTTTTTGAATGCATTGTAGGTGATGGTTGTCAAGTTTCTATGTTATACTGTTAATTGGTATTATAAAACCTCAAAAAATCATATTAAAACCTTGTTTCTGTAGATTCTGGACTAACTTTTTCAACTTTTTCTTTCAAAAGGTACTACATCACCATAACCTTAATGTCCATGTGAAATCTGAACGTTGTAGTCCCACCCGTTTGGTCAGAATCGGTCCAAATGTGACGAAAATATCGCACTTAAAATAAAAAACAAATATTAAAACTTTATTTCTATAGATCTAGCAAATTTTTTTCAATTTTTTCTTTAAAAAGGTATTTTAACACCTTAATCTTAATGTCCATGTAAAAGCCCCACCCGTTTGGTCAGAATCGGCCCAAATGTGACGAAAATATCGCACAAAAAATCGAAAAAAAATCGTAAAAAGTACGATATTCTGAGAATATTTCTTCGATTGCACCCAAAAACAATACACCTCTAAGTTCAGAGAAAACGAAAAGTCCCCTCAAATTTTCATCAAGATCGCATACCCCGTTTGCCCGGAATCGAGCGAAAAAAACAGACGAAAAAAAAACAACAAAAAAAAAAACAAAAAAAAAAAAATTGCAGCTAAATTTTTTGGAGGGTCAAGTGAAATTGAAGTTTTCGCTTCGCTCGCTACGCTCACCAAATATCAAAACATTAAAAAAAAAATTGATCGGGCATACGGCAAATATCACATATTTAAAATAATGTCAAATTTCAATTCGCATAAGCACACCACTCAAGGTAGTAACTTGTGTGTTTGTGACCTTAATTTTCAACTTGTTTTCTAGAGGTTGACTGAGAGAAAAAATAGTTTTTTTAGAATAGTCTTTCTTGGGAATTTTTTAGTTTACCTGTATTTTGTACCGATTTGTACCGCTAAACGCATGCAAACCTTGTTAAATGTGTAATTAAAGCAATGATATTGCTTAAAAGGATCAAACATGTTTAGAGTAGGTCAGGTTAAAAATCAAGATTTTTAGGACTATTCACTACTCAAAATAAACAAAGATTACAATATTTCTAAGTTAATCAACCTCCTTCATCGGGTTTTTAATGGCAGTTCAACTGTCAACTGTCATTAAAAACCTGATGAAGTATTAACTTTTTAAATATCATAATTTTTTATTTTATTTTGAGTAGTAAATAATCCTGAAAACCATGATCTTTAATGATAAACCTGTCAAGAAATGTACTAGTATAGTCTTAGAAAAACGTTTTACAGTTGGGTCTTTAAATAGGATCGTCTAATAGCCAAAGTGCATTAATATGAGACATTAAGCAATATTTAATTAATCAATCGAGTATTTCATTGATTATTTTTTTGTATGTAACTTGACATACTCAATTTAAAAAAAAATTTAAATTGTTATTTTAGGATCGATAAATAGTTCATTGTTGTAACAATGGTTAGCTCTTGACCAAGATTGCCTTAGCTTCTAGTTGCTCTAGAAAGCTGTATTTACATTTTTTTGAATTGTTATGCATATATCTGTGTTTTGACACAGAGTGTTTTGGTCTAGGACAATTGAAAGTATTAATTTAATAATTTAAATATTAAAATTTCATTTTAGCAAATTTTTCGACCATAAAATAAACATAATTATGATACATATATGTAATTCATGGGTTGGTCAAATACCCTAAATGTGGCTCAGTCAAAACATGCAATGTTTAATAACCTACAAAACAAGCCATAAATGAAAATGATACATCTACCTCTGTTGTTACTCAGCCTCCTGTAAACTTGGTTGAAGATTGTCAATAATATGTAACAAGATTATATTTTTGAAAAAAAAAAACAGCAGTTAAAGTTAGGCATTTGGGTCTTGTTCTTGCTATATTTTATGCTTGGGCTATCATAACATCATAATTGATTGTGAAGTTATGCTGCGATTTACTTCGGGTTTGATTATATTAAAATATACTATTATAAATCAGATAATATTAAGATACCAAACTAAAAATATAACGTTTTTACGAAACATCTAGTATGTAAAGGCTATATTTGTACCTAAAAGGATAATGACAGTTCAACTGTCAACTGTTATTAAAAATCTGATTAAGGAAGTTAATTAACTTTTCAAATATCGTAATTTTTGTTTTATTTTTAGTAGTGAATAATCCTAAAAATCATGATCTTTAATCATAAACCTTTCGAGAAAGTAAATAAAGGAAAACTGCTAAGTCCTCATCAAAGTTTCCTACTCAATCGGAATACCAAACTGCAAACCATGGTTGTAAGCTGCAGCTCGGGTAACGCCCCAACTAGAATCCCCTTAGCCTAGTCGCTGCGAGTTAGCTCCGTATCTTAAGCTAACTCGGTTATCCCCTTGTTAATAGATCACAGGCTTACACCTAGAGCGGTGCACGTCGGTTCTCAGAGCCAGGGGACGAAGACCCATTGTCCGACCCGGTTGCCAGATTTAATTACGCAATCATTAGAGCATAACGCTTAGCGCAAGGATGGGGATGTTTCGTATCAAGGGGGGGGATTTCATGTGACAACGTCGATTTTTTTTAAGAGGGTTCATGTTATGGGGTCTTATCGTATGACTGGAATCGATTTCATGAAAGTCGATTTTAAAAGTCGATTTTGAAAATTAATTTTTTTTTGGTTCCCAAGCTAAACCCAACACACAGAATCATATATGTTTGACTACAATCGATTGCATAATATGACAACGTATATATTTAAAGGCGATTTCACGTAAAGGGGAAGGATCAATTTTAAATGACACAGTTCAATGATATGTATAAGTTCAATTAAATTCCATGTGATTGTCATAGCCATTATCATCAACATATTAACCATTTACTTTCCCAGTGTATATTGTAAGTGCACAGATGAAAACATATAACAACTTTATTTCAAACGTAAACATTTTAAAACAAACAAAATGCCATAATAATTATTTATAAATTATTATAAAATAATTAAATTTGAAGTGTTTCAATTTGTAATGTTTCAGTGAGCAGTTAAAAAACATTTTTTCTTCTTCTAAATAACCATTATTATATTGTTGTGCTTGCTTATAAACATTCTTAACCAAACTTAATATTCTATATTGTTGTCTTTTTAAAGAATTAAAAGTTCACATAATTATTTAATGTTAGTTATAACGTTATTTAAAAAATTCATGAAATACCCTTAAGTGAAAAAGGTTCCCATAATAATTATGTAAAATGTGTGGATCAACATAAATACATAGATATACCTTAGTCGTAATAAGAAGCACTTAAAGCCCAAATTAGTTTAAAAAAATTGTGGAAAAGTTCAATAAAAAAGTAATCGTCTAGTAAGATGATACCGGAAAGTCTTCTAAGGAATATAAATTAGGGAAAAGTAGTCTAAACACGATATTGCACAAGGCAAGGATTATTTTATAAGACACTGGGTTTATAATCATTTTGAAGACATGGAAAGACCGATAAAAGTAGAAAATTTTGATGAAATAAGCAAGAGAAAATTGTGTAAGTATACTTTTAAATACTGGTTCATATATTTAGTAATAGCGTTCGAGATTTAGTTTGTGATTCTGATTTAAAATTCTGTTTGTACAAATAGTTCCACTGTATAGTCGATTTTAATAACGTGCTTAGAAAAGTATCTATTTATAGTTCGAAATACGTAACGATTCGTAGTGGACAGAATAAAATTCAATAAAAACAAAACACCGATTTCCGCATAATCAATAGTTTAAAGTTTAAACGAAACTTTAATAGCTATAATCTTCTACTATATTTTGAAACTTTTAATGTTTATTTTTTTCGGGATCCCATCTCGAACGAAACGTCTGCATTGTCACATGACTTGTATGACGCCGCGCGCTTTTTGTGACTTCGAAACGGCGGCCGACGCTGACCGATCGAGCAATAACCGACGCCGGAAACAGGAAATGTTCCAGTCGTTGGTTGAACCAATCTGCATTGAGCAATTCACGACGTGGCAGACATTCACTCGATTACGTGACTTGCCACAACGTCTGACAAACTCTGAAAATAGTGTAATGTTTGTGATCGTGGTAATTAAAGGGGCTATACCCCCCCCCCTCATTTTTTGTTCTATATATACGTGACTTGCCACTACGTCTGACAAACTCTGAAAATAGTGAAATGTTTGTGATCGTTGTGGATTAAAAGGGCTATACCCCCCCTCCCTCCCCCTTTAATTTGTTTTTTTTTATAAACCCCATAATCTAAAAGCATAACTACACTTTTAAAAATCTAAATATCCTCTAAAACACGTTAAAAAATCAAGCATATATTTTAAGGTTTTTTGTTTAGAAATTCGCGAAATTGGCGTTTTGAGGAATTTCTTTATTGGATTTAGCCTGAGTTTATTTTTTTCCACACATAGAGCATCGTACCAATTTAAAACGATCCATTAGAAAGTATTAAAACTGTGCAAAAAATATACACTCAAAACGCAAAAAATATGCTTTTTGATATCACACCTATTTTTGGTGATACTCATTTTTTGACCGAACCACTTGATAAGGGTGAATGAAAAAACAAAACACATATTATGCATCATGAGGGATTTGAACTCGCGTGTTCCCGGTGCAAAAGCTTTCAATCATATTAGCCACGTCGGACGGCATGCGCAAAATTAATTGAATTATGATGGTGACCAATTGACTTCAAGTAAGCTGATGTGCCACTATCTTCTGAGGTTGAACAAAGTATGAAAAGATAGTGAAAGTGTATATGTTTGAAAGGGTGTTTAAAATAATCTGATGTGAAAAGTGAAAAGAGGCTGAAAGAAAATGTAGACAATTTCTATCGGTTTCAAGCGTGCCTTAACTTGTTCAGCCTTCACGATGTTGGTGTAGATATTGGTTGCATTTAATGGAATGAACTGTATTGTTGCGCCGTGTTTTAGAGCAAAAGTTCTGGTTAGAAGTTTTAAGATAAGCTAGTTTATTAATAAAGTTGTATCGTAGTTATTACTTGTCTTATGATGGGGCCGACCTGTCCCATGAAGAGACAGCTACACCACAACAAAACGTACTTAGAAGGTTACTATTTAGAAGTAAAATAAAAAAGTGATACTTTTTATAAAACATCCTGTACTATTATATTTGAGTTGTTTTCATTGTTCAAACAGTTTAAAATTTTGAATCCAATACGGCATTGTCTAAAATTAAAATCGCCCAACGTGGCTTTATAAATTTGGGTCTGGTATGCTTACATTGTAGATATTACGATCTTATAACGGATTGTTTGCTTTTTACAGAGGATATTGAGATTTTTTTAATGAAAATTTAGTAAAAAAAAATACGTGCGAATCAATCATGTATTCAAACCCGAACGGGCCGGCTACTCCCTGATTACAATATCAATCAATATTTTGTTGCTTCCCCCCCTACCCCCCCCCCCCCCACCCGCGCTCGGCCCCTGAGCTACCACCCCAAAACCCACAAGCCTACGGCTATTTAACTTTGCATTAATTTAGCTGGTTCGTTTGATTTGTCCACGATGAGGTTGGCAACATCGAGATGGAGTTCTTTACAGGTGACGAGTTTGAATTCGGGAATTTGGCAACAGTGTTAGAGCGTCATGGCGGCCTTAATTATGGCCATGTTATGATTGCTTTTTGAAATTGGCTTTAATATTTGATATTACGAGATCGAAACAGTGGTTAATAATTAGAAAAAAATACCTTGTCGATCTTTTTAAAATAAGCATACTGAAAGTAGATATGGTGGCTCTGTTTGCGGAATAATATAGTTACTTTTGAACAAAAACAAATTTATGTTTCCACTCTTTTTCCGCATTTCCCAAATATCCAACCATCTACTGCATTGATATCACGATAAACATTATTTTACCATGTTCTATTATTATGTATATTAAAACTTGCAATAAAACAAGAAACACGAAACTAATACAACACAAATATATCCTAGTTATTCAATTTCATTAATCGGGATTCGGGGAAACACTCCCATAGGTGAAATTGCTTATGTAAATCAATCCAGAAATTAAAAAATCTATCTCAAAGTACTCGACCGGCAATTGGAAGACCGGTGTTCAATACCCCGCTGAGATGAATTTTTTTATATTCTGGATTGATTTACATAAATATCCTAGTTTGTTTAACAATTTATGTGATAGGTAATTTTGAAAATAAAGCGTAATTAGTTAAAGAAACAAACCAAAAAATATTTGAAATTATTATATTTTTTTTCCAGTTCTAAGAAGGTGGAGGAAATAAAAGTACAAGAGAAAATTGAAGAGTGGTCTGGAAGAACGTTGGATATACAATTTATTCCGAAACATTTAAAAGTAAAAAACATGTTGATGGACCACCAAATTGTTATTTTTAACAATATAATGTTTATCTCAGCTGAGAACTATGGCTATGCATTTTCAAGTCACATTTAATAACCAAACAATGTTGATTGTACCGCAAATCATTACACAGTGCAAATGTTTTAGGTAAGAAATCATTATCACGTTCTTCCAGCTTGTGAGTTTAACAAGCCTCCCTAGCTATTTTCAATTCAATATCTATTTATTTTTCCATATTAATATGCTAATTTATTAAATTTAATTATATTAACTTCATTAATATGCAACATATCAAATGTATCTACGCCTATATAGTATCAGTCAACAATCAATTATCAAAGCCAATCCTAAATTTTGGTGAAATTAACTCTGTAATTATGATAAAACTGATTAATTGATAATTAACCTAATTAAGCCATTTCCGGCTCGAATTTCACATTTTAAGTAGGCAAATGTATGAACACTGTATATTAAAGATGATTACCGCTTATTTGGAGCGTTTTCATCCAGTAATAGTTGAGAAATTGAGTTTTAAGACTAAGTTTTCACCTATCTGATTGCACAACCAGCAGAATAGCATTGATATATTTCCGCCTCAGTAAGTCGTTACTCAGACAGTAGACGCCAGGGTATACGTGACTTTTTGCGTTTTCCAACACGCAAAAAGAGGGGTAGAATCTTCTCGAAGGAGGATATAGTGTGTACGACTTGAGGTCCAGTTTAGCGAAGGTGATAGGCCAAGGGGGTAGTGAGCGGTGAGGGGGATGCAAGATCTAAGGTGAAGGATCTCTACCATCGTCGTAGGAGAGGGAAGCTGGACACGTGACAGGTAGTCCTAATAAAAGTTGTGAATGTAGGGAAAGAAGGCAGAGTAGCAGTCTAAGAGGTCGGGCGTTAGGTGCGGTTGTGTAGCCGGCGATAGCCGAGGAGGCTATTAATCAGTTCAAGTGAAGGGGATAGCTGGATTGTCGTCAGGTCATGGTGCGCGTCAAAGTTTTTGTTTTGGCTCCCTAGCCTCGAGGGGAGTGAAATGTGTTGATTTATACAATAATCAAATCGGTTATGAAAGTGATTGTAGAGTCTGTGTGAGGTTAAATTTTCAACATTTAAAGTGTCATTTGAATATTTTAATTAATTCCTTTTCTGCGAGTGTTCTTCTGCGCATATTGAATATTTTAATTAATTCAGTTCTACGAGTGTTTCTTCTGCGCATATTTTGATTTCGAACTGTTTTGTGACTAGCAATATGTCACTTGTGCATATTTGCATATTCCATTCATTTAACATTACCGGATTTTGGACTAATTATTGAATTCCTGGAACTATATTGCAACAATAAACTTTCAGTAGATGCTTGGGTTATAAATGGAATGTTCTCGTGGTGAAGATTCTCAATAGTGGTGTAGTGAGTGGCTGTTTCTGCGCAGCTAGGTTTTCCCTACGATCAGCTGAGATAGGCGGCCAACCCAGGATATTTTGGATTACATCGCACCATGCACAAATAAACCGGATAAATGATGAGTACACAATAATTTTTATTTAATTTAAAAATAAATTTAAAAACTCAGATTTCTTTATCAAATTCCAATCATTCTTTTTTATTTTTAATCAAAAATATATATTAAAATTTTGGGGGTATCAGATGTTACATAGGCAGGGGGAATAGCCCATTGGGAAGTAGAACATTATATTAGAACGGATCCATGGTAGGCAGGTTGATGTATTAATTGTCTGTATTGTTTTATCTCAATATAACTTAAATCTTGGATGGAAATTCATTCCCCAAATCTTATAATTTAGTAGTTTTGATCCATTTGAAATCCTTTGTTTATTTTAAGTTTTTTTTTCAGGTGCTAAATTTTGTTTACAAGATTAATTAATTAATTATAATTAAAAATTAATTAATAATATAATTATTTTTTTAATTGAAGAATTTTTTTGTGTTCTCCGCATTTTTGAGTAGTAATTGTATTTTTGTTTTGTTAAGTTCCCATTTCGGGCAAAGAAACACTTTTTTTCTGGGTGGTTACCTGACAAGCTCATGCTTCAATACCTGACATTTGAAGGCATTTAGGCGACAATGACCTGCAAGGTATACTATATATAGACGTGTAGTATAGTACAGTAACCCACGCACACGGAAGGGCATGGGATTAGGTAAGCTCTTGCGGTCGTGTGGGGTTTCTTCGAACTAACTTCCTTGAAGCAACTAACTTCCTTGGACCTGCGATCCACACCGCCCTGTTGGTTAGACACGACCTCTAAAACTCCGTCCAAGGTCAACTTTACAGACATCTACCCCCAAAGACATCTTCCATGCAATTAATTCCATTTCCTAAGTAGAAATAACTTGACTACTACATGTTAATTGCTACTGAGGTAAAACAATTGTGGGATAATGCGGGTATTTTTGTTTAGAAGGCATGTATGGGAAAAAGGGTTTTGGGTCACAAGTTTATTGCTACTGGAGAGTGTATCCCGTAGGTTTCTGAAGCCTGCGGTAAACCAATTTACACGTTCATTGCTAATGAAGAAAGGACCGGTCTTTGGGGCAGACACATTCGCGAGAGTGCGAGAGAGAGGGGAAGTTGGAGAGAGGGGAAGAGGAAAGGGGAGGGGCGATGATGAGGAGGACGGTAGCGGAGACGACGAGGGAAAAAGAGGAAGAATCAAAGTTTTTCAATTGGTTGTTATATCCGCCGAGTAAATCTGACAGAGATTGAGAGTTGAACTTAGCTACTTTATTACTCCGCGTTTATAAAACATGGGCCAGTGCAGCGGAATGACGGACGTTTTTTAACCTGGAATCTATGCTGACCTTTTTTTAAACCGGGGGGAATGTTTGACGAGATAAAATATGCTAGATTCTGGGTTTGCATTACGTCGAGATTATATTTAATTAAAACTTTGTATCTCGTGCATGCAAAATAATACTACCAGATTACAACAAGACCAACCAATAATGTAATAAAATTAGAATTTTGGGGATAAAGTTTGTTGACCGGAAAAGTGATAATTGAAAAAAAAATAAAATACGTAAAACTTTTCCGGGGTCACAAATATTCAAAAACAATATAAGATTTCGTTTTTATTTTTATTAAAAATTACTTTTTCCCATTTTTTTATAAATGTAAACAATGAAATTATAAGTAATGTATAATAATGTTTACTTTTAATTTGAAATCTTTTGAACGTAACATTGTTTTTATTATGTTTGGTTTTGAAAATTTGAATCCTTAATTAAAATTTTTTTATTTTTTATAAATATTTTCATCTTAAAAAGAAGATTAATGTTCGGTTACTATAAATCAAAACAGGGTATAGGTGGTATTTAGCAAATGGATAACCGTAACATGAGAACCCGATTTTTACGAATTTTTTGCATTTTTTTGCCAAGCAAAAAATTTTTATAGGGGCGGGCGCCCAACCGTCAAGTTTATTTTTTTATTGTTATCAGTCAGAAAAAATATTCACGAAAATAACCTGTTTTTGGATTTGCAAAAATCTTTAAAGATCAATAATCTTTTTGTTGTTTCCCTTACTTTTTAAAATTGTTATGATAAACTTTCAATAGTCGCATCAACGACAATTTTTGATATCGATATGCCAAAAGTTTTATTCTTTGTGCAAATCAAATCCCAAAGTTAGCATTAAAATAATTTTTAAAAGACGAAGGCTAATATAAATAATGTTTGTCAAAAAAAACGTTGAAAGAAGCCTAAAGTGAAATTTATGTTGCGCTATCACACTGCGTTGAAGCCCCGGCACCTCCACCATAACAAGCAGCAAACCGAAGTTGAAAGAAATGACGATATTATTTTTTTTAGGTTTTTCAGCATTAAAGCTTTAAAATTTTTACATTCCGAAAATTCCATACCCCTTATAAGTTTTTCGTTAAAAAAAAAAGGATTTTCTAAATATGTTCAATATCCTCAAAATGTGCTGTGTCCTAATTAAAAAAAATAGTAATGTTAAACTTTCAGTTTTGTTGTTTAAAAATTAAAATATGTTTAAGGAAAAAATTTGATATAAGCATCGCGATATAAAGGGGATATAAAACAAAGTCAGAATTTAAATTAAGTTGGGTATTTTGAAGTTATTTTTCACTTTTAGGGCAACATAGCCCTTCAGCTAGAGGGGCATTAAATGGAATCCGGTGTTTACCAAAGGTGCGGAATTTGTTTTTTTTGCGGCAAAAAACTAAACAAGCCCCAAAAATTTCAATTCATTATATAAACCCCTTTAAGCCTTGCCATTTCATTAGAAACCCAGATTATATTGGGGTTAAAGCAAATTTGTGTTATCCCCTTTTTATTTAAAAATGGGCTTTCCCGTCTTTTCAGGTAGAAAAGAGCAGTTGATGAAGTTAGCCTCCATTTCCCTTTTTGAAAGTCGAGGGGCAGCGAATTAACCAGATAATTTGCGAAACTTTCGGAAATTTTTGGGCCCAAGGGTGACGTGGAAAAAAACGAACTCTGCCGGCGAGAATGGGGGGGCGTGTTTGGGGCCCAATTAACACACAATTGAAGCACGTCAAAGAGTGGCTCTTTTTTCGTTCCCCGGCCCAGGTTTTGTTGAGTGCTTTTCAATTTCGAAAAAAAAGAAAAATGAAATTTTCCCTTTCCCCCCTCCCACTTGGACCCATCCCCCCTAAAATAAAGACAACGGGAAAGATCCGGGAACGGAAATTTGGGGTAACTTTTAAAAAGAAGAAACTTTTAAAACACAAAAATGCATCGAAAAAAAAATTTGATTGGTTTTAGAGGCCCGATAAAGGTAAAAACCAACTCAGTTAAACTTTTGGCCTTTTAATTTAAAAGTTTTGAGGAGGGAAGAGGACTTTTCAAGGAAAGGGTGTGAATCAAATTTATGTCATTGTTTTTGAGTCAGTTATTTAAAGTGGCCGTCTAGCCGATGACGGGCAAAACAGTCTTTTCTTTACAGGCGAGATGTATCAATCACTTCTCTGAAAGAAATTATTATTTTCCCAGTTAAGAGGACGAGGATAGTGATTCAGTCAAACATTAAGTTTGTTAAACATTCGTTGACATTTATATCCTTCGTAAACTGTGCAAAATGGAAAACAACAAACAAAATTGGTTACATTGTCACATTTAGTTTCTTTGTGCTCAAAAGTGTAAAATCATATTTGTAACAAAAATGTAATATTTCATTAGGTGGTAAATATGTAAATGTCATTAAGTGAAAGTTTCAAGAATACTTTAATTGTTTAATTATTTTATTACAACGTTTAATTTATGAATTGGTATATATGGGCAATTGAGAACTCATTTAAAGCAGATAAATAATTTCTTATTTGATACCAACTGTGATCCGGAAATAACAAATATCGGCTTTATAGCATTTTTGCTATTCATAGTTAATGTTACAACCATTTATGGTACCCTCTTAAAAGAATGTACATGAGAATTTGAAGTTTTTACATATTAACTCAGGCAAGATTTTACACTACACTTATTATCAAGCAGGCAGTTCTAAACATTTTTTGTGACTCCTACACGACCCAAGCCAAAAAGAAACCCACGTTCGTCGTATCAGTGAAACTTCCCACTTCGATTGATTACCCGTCCCGTCAGCAACATCATGCGTCACCCCCCCCCCCCCTCACACTTCTCCCTTCCCCTTCCCCTTTCCCCATCCCGGGAGCGAAAAGTCGACTTATCCCTCAGACCCTAAAAACAGTGTGGGTTTGTTTAAACATGTTTTTGACGGTTGGTCGTTTTCACAAGCATTTTCAGCTAAACACAAAAATGTAAGAAATAAATATCAATCTTAAATTAGTGAAGGGTGAGGTTTTATAATTTATTGTGTGCGGACACGAACAGCTCGTTTCAACCTTTTAACTTGTAGATACATTATATTTTATATTATATTCAATTAATTTTGTTAAGATATAATCTTATTTCGTTTAAAATTTAACAATATTTTCAAAATGTTTAGTGTTTTTATGTATCCTTTATTGTTTTTCAATATTTGTTTTTTAAACATATTTCGAGTAATTTTTTTATAAAATGTATTTTTGAACATTTAAATTGCAAGCATAATATCTATGTTTTTTATTTTCCCTTGGAGATATCACACACAAAGTACTATGCTCGTTATAATAAGTCAAAATTATTGTTAACCATCGACTGAACCTTTTGCTGTATTCAACTTTTGTAAGTCTAGATCTTAAGATGATTTACACAAAATATATTTTATTTTTACTTCAGTACTAACTTATATTTTACCTTCCATTTACTGCAACAGTTTAAAGCTCTTTCCTCTATTCTTAATTCAAGATCCTGCCTTATCTGTTTGACAAGTCTTACATTACATTATGTGGTTTCAGATACGGTATCACTATTTAGGAACGATCTATAAAACTTTAAAATCACTTAAACCCAGTCTAGTTCGACAACGCGTGTTTCGGGAAAAAATCCCCGTCAAGTTAAAATAACCGTTGGGGGGCTGGACGAAATATTTAGTGGGTCCCTCACTTGAGGACACTTGACAGATTGGGCGGGCCCGGGCTTTTAATTTGACAGTATTGAAGTGTGATTTCTGGTGCCCCCCTGACCCCTGAAATGTCACACGCAACCGTCAAAGCGGGACACATGATTTTGATTACTAATGTAAAAACGTGTTTTTTCATAGAATTAGCTTTTTTTTCAAAAAAATCTTCAAAAAAGGAAAGGGGAAAAGCAATGAATGGGTAGTGGAATATACATTAATGTATCCACTATACAGGTTTTGTTTTGGAGAGGTTTACCCTTTCAAAATCGTTACTTGAAAAAAACTTATACTAAAAAAGACGTTTAGGAAACTGACAGTCAGTTCCGTTGAAACTTTTATTAAATATAATACTCAAACATATATTTAAGAAAATACAAATTTGGTCAGAAGTTTTGTCAAAACCCAAATCCAAGCCGCGTCTGACCAAAAAAGATGATGTTTTAGCGGTATTTAAAAAAAACGCACTTAAAAAGGAATTTTAACCCTGAACGCTTTCAATTAGAAACCAAAAAAAAAATCATAATCTGAACGTCAAACCCAGATCATTTTAAGCACATAACGACAATACTTTCCTGATAATATTAATAATAATTGTGAAAATAAATAATTAATGAATAAGACCAAAAATTTTAAAATTAATTCATGATTTAAATTTTAAATTAATTTAGTTTAAATGTAAAATACAAATATAATAAGGGGATCTATCGCGGGTGGGGAATAAAGTTGATTTAATTATTATGATAAAAACATAAAAAATGTAATTTATTTTTTTATTTTATTTTTTTAATTTTAAATTTAATTTTGTGTTTAAAAATGATGTTGTATGATGTAATCTGTTTGCAAATATAAAAAATGTTCATTAGGCTAAAGGGGGCAAAAATAACGGTCTTTCCCGGTGAATATCAAAAATATTTAATGGTTATAGCTAGATTTCGATAACATGTCCGTCACGATCGCACTACTCTAGGGTCGTGACTCCCTTCAAAACAAAATAAGTACCAAAAATCACTTTTTCCGGAAGCAAGCGAAGAAAATTCTGTAAGTACGGGAAATTGAGTTCCGCTTTTAAAGGGTTTTGTTTCGGGTTTGTATCTTGACCGAATAAAATAGTGGGAGAGCGTGGTGTATTTTTGATATAAACCCCCTGAGGTTAAATAATCAGGTTTGAGACTTTAATACCCATTTTATTGGGCCCCGCGTAGGGGGGAGACTTGTTTTCAAGGGTTCGTCACGCGTGATGCCCGAGATGGGTTGGGTCACGCGTGATGCACGAGACTGTAATAAGAGTTTGGGTCACGCGTGATGCACGGACGACTTAAATGTTGGCTCACGCTGATGGGACGAGAGAAATAAGAGTTGGGTCACGCGTGATGCACGAGATGATCATAAGAGTTTGGGTCACGCGTGATGGGCGAGACTTGTTACAAGGGGTTCCTACGCGTGATGCACGAGCTGGTTTGGTACGCGTGATGCACGAGACTGATAATAAGGTGGCTACGTGGATGCACGAGGACTGATCATAAAGTTGGCCACGCGTGACGCGCGAGACGTTTACAAGGATTTGGGCCCCGCGTGAGCACGAGATGATAATAAGAGTTTTGGGCCCCGCGTAACGCACGAGACTGATCATAAGGTTGGTCAGCGTGAAGCGCGAGACTGAAAAAAGAGTTTGGAAAGCGTGATGCCCCCCCCCGGGACTGACATAAGAGTTTGGGCCCCGCGTGAAGCGCGAGATTGTTTACAAGGGTCCAGGCCGACACTCACCCGGCAAAGCTGACTGAAAATTCGTTTATTTTACTAGGAAAACGCTAAAGTCCCGCCGCGTTGATGATGAGCGTTTTTTTTGTAAGTTTTTTTCTGCGTTTTGGGCGTTTGTTTGCACTTTTCCTTTGCAAGTGCTTTTTGAATGCATTGTGGAGGTGATTTGTTGTCAAGTTTCTATGTTATTTGTTAATTGGTATTATAAACTTCAAAAACTCATATTAAAACCTTTATTTCTGTAGATTCTGACTAATTTTTTCAACTTTTTCTTTCAAAGGTAATACATCACCATAACCTTAATGTCCATGTGAAATCTGAACGTTGTAGCCTACCCGTTTGGTCAGAATCGGCCCAAATGTGACGAAAATATCGCACTAAAAATTGAAAAACTAATATTAAACTTTATTTCTATAGATTCTAGCTAATTTTTTTCAACTTTTCTTTCAAAGGCACTACATCACCATAATCTAATGTCCATGTAAAATATGAACGTTCTAGCCCCACCCGTTGGTCAGAATCGGCCCAAATGTCACGAAAATATCGCACTAAAATCGAAAAAAATCGTAAAAATTTACGATTTTCCCATGAGAAATATTTCTTCGATTGTCCCCAAAAACAATACACCTCTAAGTTCAGAGAAAACGAAGGTCCGGTCAAATTTTCATCAAGATCGCATATGCCGTTTGCCCGGAATCGAGCGAACAAAACGACGGAAAAAAAAAAAAAAAAAAAAAAAAAAACACCCCAGCAAAAATTTTTTTGGGGGGTCAGGGAAATTGAAGTCTTCGCTTCCGCTCGCTACGCTCGCTACGTCATCCAATTAAAAATGAAGTTATTGGTGTATGCATGTTCGCAGCACTTGTATCTTACTGTCATCAATTTGTCTTCATGTTTGAGACTATTCTATAGCACTATCACAAATATTTTAAAAGGAAAATGGCTAAAAGTTGATTAAATTAAAGAGGAAATTGAATATATATATTTTTAACGAGACATAGGTCCCGTTTCGTCATTATATGCAAATTTTGTTTCAATAAGAAAATGAAAGTTCTATGTGCAATACTTAATTTTGAGCTATAATTGTTTTTTTATTGTTTAAACACACCTTTGTCTCCGAAAATAATTTTCTGAAATAACGTTTTTTGTACGATTTTTTCGTTCACCGGTTCAAAACTCTTAATTGTGCACCATTTTACAAAAAAAAATCGAGCATCGAACACTACTTCAGAAAACTATTTTCCGTTTTATACTCAGTCCGGAGACAAAGGAGAAAAAAATAAGTATTGCACCTAGAACTTCAATTTTCTCAGTGACCCAAAATTTGCATATAATGGCAAAAAGAGCTTGTCCCGTTTGTTTTTTGTTTTTTTCTTCTTTTTCTTCAAGTTCCTCTTTCATTCAACCAACTTTTAGCCATTTTCCTTCGACTTTCAAAATATCGGATACCAAGAATACAAAATAGCAATTGCATACTATATTATGTATTTAATTATAAATACCTATAAATTAAACATTTATATTTATATTTACATCACACACTAACACATAAACACTTAACAATAACACACGCACACATTTCATAACACACAACATATAAACAATATATTTGAAATATTAAAAAATATATCATTTTTCGTGGTTAGCCTGCCCAGGGTGCAATTCATGCCTCTCTTCAGGGCCCCGATTCACGTAAAATTTATCCCAGAATAAGGCGATATATAAGGGAAATATAAGCGAGATATGAACGGATTAAGTCAGGGCAACTCGAACCAATTAACAATATTTACGTATTTTCTTATCCCCGGCGCAAGGCGGGATAAGTCTTATGAATTAGATTTGGAGTTATCCTGCGCTTATCCCACCTAATTCTGCCTATCACGGGATGAAAATGTACACGAATTGGGGCCCAGGTGTCTAACTAATGTTGAAGAAAGGACAAATGCGAAGGGATGTCCGAAGGCTATGATAGGAGGATTCAAATTAACAACTGAGAAAAACCTAGGAAAAATCTTCAGTCAGGATTGTTGGACTCGCAGGATTTGAACACGAGACCTTCCGAATCAGAGTCAAGGGCTAACGCTCGAGCCAACACTGTCGGTACTACAACAAATAAAAAATATAGTTATTTATGAGCTATTTAAAGAAATGTGCAAAAATGTTTTTTTAAGTTCGCGTCTTAAAAATAAAAATTTTCTTTTTTTTTTATTTACCAAAAAAAAATTGATAATGTTCAACTAAAAAACCAAAAAAACGCCTAGTTTTAAATTATTAATATCACAAATTCCAGGTCAATTAATGATTAATTAAAAAGAATAACAAGCACATGAGAGTGAGATTCAGTTTCAATTATTTTAAGCTCAATTTCAGCCTTCAGTTTTCAAACAACAGTGTTTACCAGGATTAATTTCGACTACCCGGCACCTCCACCAAAATTACGAAACAATGCATTTTTTGTGAAATGTCGATGTTTTGACATGAAGTAGTTTGAGCTTACTCGCGTACAAACGATTATACGATCTCACAATCGCGTTGTACGACCCGGCACCTCCACCATATGTACCAGTCAAAATTAATTTAATTTCGACAACCTACCCGGCACCTCCACCAAAACTTAAAAAAAACTTTGTTTTAAATTTCGTGACCTAATTCGCGTTTAAAGACATAATTGTTAATTTCGCCACTAGTCCGCGGTACCAACTAAAATATCGCCATATTTCGCGAACTGGAAATGTATACCATTCAACCACAATTTAGGTGATTTATTTGAAAACTGAATTTGAAGGGATTATTGCAACTTAAAAAAAAATCGCGATCGAATTTCGTTCTCACCATTTTTGCATATCACTAGTTATTTATGATGGTCCAGCTTTGTTCTCAGGATCTTGGTTTCTTAATATGTTAATACTAGCACTGAGCAAACTACCTGATAGCATTTATTTGGTGACTGTTGATTCTTGTGGACACGCTTTTGTGTCTTCCCATGAAATAACATTCACAACTTTCGTAAAGTTGGCTATAGAGCAATTTGGTCGATAGTTCATTACTCACCGTCATTTAGTCTTCTTGAGTTCGTTTTATAAGGTCGCTTAGTTTATCCAAAATAGGTGTTTCCGAACCATATCAAAAGACAAACATTTTTAAATTTCAAGTTTTTTTTTGTTTGTTTGTCATTAAGTTGTATGCATGCTCTGTGGTCTCATCTCAACATACAAGGTCATATTTTATACTTTGACAGATGTTTCAATCGGTGGTGATCTACTAATAAATGACAATCAGAATCGTTTAAACCCAAAATGTACCATTTAAACTATATTAAATGATAAAAGAGCTGATTATTTCGCAATTGTCAACACCAAATGTAGACATAACTATGGCTCAGGCAAAGAAATTCGGAAGTTTAAAATAATTTGGAAGTCATTTTCTGCTTAATGGTTCCAAACTTTTCGCGAACTTTTAAAATGCAAATCGAGCTAGCTAATCACCAGCCATTAACGCATGATTCATTGAATAGAAAACCAAGAAAGAAATCTCAATATGCCTCGGAAGACTAGGACGCCAGAAGATTTTGGTAGTGTTTTTGTTGTTTTATAGCATGATTCTCGTACGAGGAAAACGCTTAAGTCCCGCCGCGTTGTTGGATGAGCGTAATTGGTGCATTGAGCTGCCATGTGTTATGCGGATTTTCTGTTGTTCTGTAAAAAAATTATTACTAAGTTCAAGATTTTTAAATAAAATATATATTTTTTTTTTAAAGAAATCCTAATTTTTTAAATAGAAAAAATTGAAAAATTGCGATTTTTATAAGAAATAATTATTATTCGATTGCGCTAAAATTTGACACGAATATATAAAATTCATAAAAAAACAGGATCTGTGAAAAAATAATTACAATGGGATAAAGCATGTACGTGATCTAAGTCAAAAAAATGTTTTAAAAAAGAAAAAACCCGCAAAATTGAGATTTTCATGAAAAATAATTTTTCGATTGCGCTCAAATTTTACACGAATATGTAAAATTCATAAAATTAAGGTTCTGTGAAAAAATAATTGAAATCGAATAAAGCATGTAGGTGTTATAAGTCGAAGAAATTTTTTAAAAATCGAAAAAAATCGTAAAATTGCGATTTTCATGAGAAATAATTTTTAGATTGGGCTCAAAAACGTGGCAGTTCTACGTTCAGAGATTTCAAAGGTCTCCATCCCATTTTATGGCAATTGGAGTATTGGTTTAGCCGGAATCGTGTTAACAAACACACAAAAATACAAAAAAAAGAAAGAAAAAAAAAAAACATTCCGGATTTTTTTCTCCAGTGTAGTGAAATGGAATATTCGCTTCGCTCGCTACGCTCGCTACGCTCACCCAAAGAAATTGGCATTGATCATAATATTATTTATCGGTAAAACTTTCAGAGCAGGTGAGGTTCACAATGTTATTAATTTTTTAATCTGTCCACTGAACTTGTAATTTTTTTATTTTTCATTATTAACAAGCGCTGTAGACAGTAATAAAAAGGTATTTCATTATTGTCATTGATGTCAACAAGTTGAAATTAAATTGAGATTATGGTATCATCCATTCACTCTATTATATTTGGATGAGCGTAGCGAACGTAGCGAAGATTCCATTTCACTACACTGGAGAAAGAATCCGGAATGTTTTTTTTCTTTCTTTTTCTTGTATTTTTGTCTGTTTGTTAACACGATTCCGGCTAAAACGATGCTCCGATTGCGATGAAATTTTATAGAGGTCTTCGAAATCTTTTAACTTAGAACTGCCACGTTTTTGAGCACAATCGAAAAATTCTTTCTCATGAAAATCGCAATTTTATTATTGTTTTCGTTTTTTTTTTTTAATTTCTTCGACTTACAACACCTACATGCTTTGTCCGATTGTAATTATTTTTTCACAGAACCTTAATTTTATGAATTGATATATTCATGTGAAATTTGAGCGTTATCAAAAAACTATTTTTTACGAAAATCGCAATTTTACGACTTTTTTCGATTTTTAAAATTTCTTCGGCTTATAACACCTACATGCTTTATCATATTGTAATGATTTTTTCACAGAACCTTAATTTTATGAATAAATATATTCGTGTAAAATTTGTGCGCAATCGAATAATTATTTCTTATGAAAATTTCAATATTACGATTTTTTCCTTTTTTAAAATTACGATTAATTAAAAAAAAAAAAAATAGTTAATTTTTTAAATTTAATTTAATTTCAAAAAACCTTCAACTTAGTAATGATTTTTTCACAGAACAACAGAAAATCCGCATAACACATGGCAGCTAAATGCACCAATTACGCTCATCCAACAACGCGGCGGGACTTAAGCGTTTTCCTAGTAACTTCAAGTAATTTCAACATACAAGACACAAAAAAACTCCAAAATCCAAAATTACAAAGCAGTACCGATGTGACCTCGCCGCCCCGCACCACGATTAAACTCTTGCAGAAGGCGAACACAGTCGGCAATACTAATGATTTTGTTTGGAACTCTTCCTGAAGCCAGTTTTTACCAGATTGTTTCCAGCCTTTGTGCATGTTAAGGTCATGTGTATATAGTTTTCTATAGAACATTTTTTTTAAACAATCACAAAAAATCTAATAAATTAAATGGATTTTCAGTTATTACGATTTTTGTAAAATCATCAAAACTGTTGAATTAAGGATTTTTTGTGTTTAATACGCAATAATGTTTAGTAATCTTTGACTATCGACGAGTGATCATATACTTGCTTGATAAATACGCAAAACTGCATATCGATCGGATGACAACGGGAAGCAGGAAAAGTTCATAAAAAATTTAAATAAGGTATAGTTATGGCACGATATCCAGAATTGAAAATGACGTAGACTCGTCTGTTTTGGGCAAGTGCCAAGTGGTGCAGGTTAATCTACTGGGTTTGTGATAAGATACCTTGACACTTTCATTATTACTGTAGTCGCCGTTTGTCCGGTCGACAGGCAACAAAGAAACAGAAAAGTCGGCCAAAACTATTTTTAAAACAATTAAAGGTGTGATTTTAATTGCAAGTAGTCATTCAATTGTGCTTAAATACGTGACAGGTCGACAGTGTTTACAGATATCAAGGGTTCCCTTGAAGTTTCAATAAACTGTAATTTGTAGATTGTTTCCCGGGATTGAGGTCATCCTATTAGGGACAATAATTTTCAACAAGACGCTTTAGCTTTGGCTCCCAGTTCTAAACGAATTATTGTAAAGCTCTAAAATTAGCAGACAATCATTAACCCAGATTCCTTTATTACATTTTACAATAATATACACTTCAAAGATAAAATTATTATAACCTACCTTCATCTGTATTTTACTTCATTCTATTAAAATATTTTCTTGCGCAAAGATATAAGTAGACTATCACGTAAAGATCGAATTAATTTTAACAAAGACTATGGTGATGAAAGCTCTTTCATTCAGTAATGAACAACTCTATAGAAATTGAATAACTATTTTTGAATTTGAAACTGATAAAACTAGGGCATCTTCATTGCATAAAAATGTCTTTAACGAACACTTAAAGATTCAATGACGTTTTAAATAATGATGTAAACCAAAGGTAGCTCACTAGCTAACTTTTTATCAATACAATAATAATACTAGGAAAACGCTTAAGTCCCGCCGCGTTGTTTGATGAGCGTAATTGGTGCATTGACCTGCCATGTGTTATGCAGATTTTCTGTTGTTTTGTGAGAAAATTATTACTAAGTCGATTTTTTAAATTAAATTAAATTAAATAAAAAATTAACTTTATTCTTTTATTTTTTCTTAATCGTAATTTTAAAAAAAGAAAAAAAAATCGTAAAATTGCTATTTTCATAACAAATAATTATTCGATTGCGCTCAAATTTTACATGAATATAATTATTCATAAAATTAAGGTTCTGTAAAAAAATCATTACAATAGGATAAAGCATGTAGGGGTTATAAGTGAAAGAATTGTTAAAAAAAGAAAAAAACCCGTAAAATTTCGATTTTCATTAGAAATAATTTTTCGATTGTTCTCAAATTTCACACGAATATCTTAATTCATAAAATTAAGGTTCTGTAAAAAAATCATTAAAATCGGATTAAGCATGTAGATGTTATAAGTCGAAGAACTTTTTTAAAAATCGAAAAAAATCGTAAATTTGCGATTTTCATTAGAAATAATTTTTCGATTGCGCTCAAAAACGTGGCAGTTCTAAGTTCAGAGATTTCGAAGGCCCCCATAAAATTTCATCGCAATTGGAGTATTGGTTTAGCCGAAATCGTGTTAACAAACAGCCAAAAATACAGAAAGAAAGAAGAAAAAAAAAAAAAACATTCCGGATTTTTTTCTCCAGTGTAGTGAAATGGAATCTTCGCTTCGCTCGCTACGCTCGCTACGCTCATCCAATGAAACTCATTTTCAACGATGTCGGGTTAAAAGGTGAACGATATCTAGTACACGCAATCGTTTTGTGTTTAGGTAGCCGGGTTTAGCATTTCTTCTTCTGTATTCTGCACCTCCAACAATTTAACACAATCGCTCCTGTCTTCCCATAGCTTTAATTCATCTCGTAGATTTAAGGCTAATAAGTTTATAAGTTTTCCGATATAAAACGACGAACGTCCTGTAAATCTATCACGTCAAATCACTCAATATTTTAATATGTAATGAATTAACAATGTCGTCCACGGTGGTACATACTTTTAGGGCGCTGGTCCGAAGCGTATGGCTCAACAAGGCTGTAGGTTCGAATCCCGCATAAGGCATGGGTTTTTGTAATCGTATTTCATCGTCATTTATCACCACTCATCGTCACGAATAGCCTTAGTGTGTTAATAGAGACGTTAATCAATAAAATCATCCTCTGTTGGAATCGTATCCAGCTTCATTGATCAGTGTTTCCTATACTTAATTATGCCGGTCTATTGTTCGCTCGTCGATGGTGTCGGCGCCTGCAGGGTTGGCTTGGTGTACTTTAAAATTGAAATGGCCACCACTGAAAATCAGTTCTGTGGCTGAGCGGGTAGACTCTAAACACGAATTTATTTATTTACTTATTTAATTAATTGTCATAAACAATAATTTAAAACCTCGTATAACATCAGTAAGAAGCGATTAAAATAAAGTTTTGTAAAATAAACTTTATCGATATTATAAGAAAGTGAGATGAAAATGTGTCTCTACGAGGATATTGTTGTTTTGAGGGTTGCCCCCCTAGAGCATGGCATAATAATAATTGCTAATAATCCCTTCTTCGGAAGTGACACGAACAAGACCAGAGATGGTAATAACTTGGATGAATTGACAAGCGCCGGTCGTGTCCCGTGAAGTTGCCATGGCGATGGGAGTGGGGGGTGGGGGGTTGATAAATCACCTTGACAAACTAACCGAGACGTCCCCTCCCCCCCTCCTCCCGTCATCCCGCCCGAAGAGAGGCAAGAAAGTTCGTCTTCCAAGTCTATTGCGTGATTTCAAACTGACGTTCACCTAAGCTCAAGTTTATTTCTAAAGGATTCGTCTATTCATCTCTTTGTCAGGGAAGACGTTTATATTTCATTCTCAACGGGTGTCGATCTGTGCGAAGACAAATTTCATAAATAAATATAGTAAACGTAGAATCTTATTATTGTCGTTTGAACTGCCTATTGTTAATCTGAAATCTTCCTGAAAAAACCTTCGACAATCAAAGAGAAGTTCTACATAGTTTTTTTTTGTGTGTTTTATACGCTAAAAACGAAATAATTTTTAGGCAAATTTCGTTTTAAATGTGACAACCATTCCAAGTTCAAATCACTTCTGCAAATTAATACGTTATATACGAAAGTCAAATATTAGATGATCAAAGTTACCAACTCATGAAAAACATGTTTGAAATGCCCTGCTATATACATTATAATTGTTATCAGACACTAATAAAAATAGTCAAACTTCCTTAGAGCCAAACTGAAATTGGAATCTTGGTAAAATCAAACTCGAAATGATATTATTATATATTGTGTCAGATGCTTGCATACGAGATGTGATCGTTTCAGACAGTCTTTCAATGGAGAAAGTTCGATTAGTATAGGAATATTTCTCCTGGAGATCGAGTTTGGCACAATGGCCACATTTGCCAGTTGGCAAACAGCTATTCCTCTCACCAGGAAACATCCAAAATATGTGGTTAATATTATTTGATTAATGATTAATATATCGAAATACACCTGAATACAGTAGCCCTACTTTGATCTTCGGTGTCAAACCGAATTATAATTTCTATTTCTTTTTTGTTTGGGTAATATTATGGGCTTCCTAGCTAGCAGGTTGCAAGCACACATTATTGCATAATGTTTATCATATTTCACAATGTGTTGGAACAGGAAATAACACATGGATTAGTTTACGTTCGTATTACTTTGCACGGCACAAAAACATAAAATACTATGCGGCTTACCTGCAGATATTTCTACATTGCTCTTGTTGTTTAGTTGAGGTTAACTTCTGAAATTTATTCAAGGAGTCTGTACCCAACACGATGGATGAATAACTCATGAATAATGATGACAGTGGGGGTTAAGGGTGAGTGGGAAGAGGAAGGGGTGAAAGATCATGGCAATATGTGAGGGAGTTTAGGCATCGGCCGCCATCTTTAATACGTGGATGAAGTTGTGTCCTAACGTTAACTCTCAACAATAATACTATTTATTGTTTATTATGCTTGAGTTTAGGTCTGGGCAAAGAAATCGATATTTCAATACTCGATCGATGTGGGAATATTTTCAATATTGATATTTGGACTCAATGTAGACAAATCGAAATTTCGATAGAGACCCAAAATTAAAATTTAATAAAAAATAAAATAGAAAAAGGATAAGAAAGGATTTTGTTAGAAATGTAAATGTGTAAATGTGTAGGGCCTCGTAAGAAAAATGTATCGATTTCTTCAAGTTTCGGTTCGCGTTATTTTGTCAGTCTGAGAACGTAAACATTGTTTTTCATTATTGCGATACTTTATTAACCCTATATAGCCACACATTATTTAATAGTAGACGTTCTGCTTTGATATATTTGTTAAAATACATTTTTACTATATCGACATCGAGATTGTCGCGATGGAACGTGCACACCGACATCGTGCGGTCCAAGGCGGCGTAGGTGCTGGGTTTCGCGGCCCGCAACCTGTCCGGGTGCACGTCGCGCGTCAAGAGGATGGCCTACCTGTCGCTAGTTAAGCCCACTATGACTTTCGGCCTCCCAGCCTGGCGCCCAACCACCATTAAGAACACTACCAAGCTTGAGAGGGTGCAGAGAAGGGCGCTGCATTTCATACATGACCGTAATCTCCCCCCACCCTGTGACCAGAAGCAGGTTATGTCAATGACTATGCACCTTCAGTACACCTACCTGGTGTTTTTTTTTAATGCTTCAGCAGCGCCACTGACTTTGAAGTGTGCGTGCGCATCATCCAAGGCCGCGTGTTGAGAGGCGACGATAGTAGGCACACCCGCCTCCAACACCCTCCGGCCGACGTGCTTTTTCTTTCCGGGTTGTTCACCCACGGAACGACCTGCCGCCCGCCCTCACAGACTGCCCAGTGAGTCATTTCCCTTCCCTGTGCAAGGAGCACTTGTGGGAGAACCAACTATACTTGCTCCAACGAAAGAATGCAGATGCTTGGTAGTGGTGGGGGTTTAATGAATGGGCGGTAAATGTAATGTCGCCTTTATGTATGAAAGAGAAATATCTTTTACCAACGCAAGCAAAATTTATCTGTGATAGATCACAAAGTTCCTCCGTGTGCTAGATCTACGCTGAGCTATTCTCCGTTTTATTCCGAGCTGGCACTGGCGGTCGGCATAAAAACCGGTTTGTAGGGGAGGTATTGTACAGCCCTGAAGACGATGGCTGAGTCTGACTGATGTAAGATCAGTTAAGCTTATAATCGACAGAAGGAGATAATTGTACCTGTCTCCTTTGAAATTAGCCTTTTGTTAAATGCAAGTCGGTAGACAAGTGGAGTGAGAGACTATGTACGTAAGCCTACACGGGTTCGATCCTCGGTGACCCGGTAGGGCACACGTTTTCGAATGTTACGATGCCTCCATTATAATAAGTAATTACTAATTACCATATTGGTATATTTAACGTACCTTATGTTAGCAGCACATTACATGTAATCAGTTATACACAGACGGGAGTGTTTCCCTACTGATGAAATAAAGAACCATTGCACCATATCGCACAAAGGCCCTTGTTTACAATGAATAATAATTGTCGTTTGAATGAATGAATTGAGTTTTAGTAAACTCAATGCTGTTATTGATCAGTGTAAAAACCCATTGATACGTGTTTATTAGCAACAAAACCAACAACAAACGGTCCTTGGCTGATATATTATTTTAAATCATCATCAATCATGATAATGAATTAATGGTTAATCAGTAGGCATATGAATATCACAACGAGCATAGCAATTTCATTCGGTCACAACTCTCGTAGTTTTCATCATAAAACCGAAATTTAAAAAGAGTATTTACTTAATTCACAACTTGTCATCATAGTAAACAAATTTTATTAAAATTACCGAAAAATTAACATTTTTTCTAGTTGATATTTTATTGACAAGACGTTTAGATCAAAAGGTAAGATAACGCGTCGCGAGCCGGCCGGCCGGAGCATACGACGCTGCCGGTCAGGGTATGCATGCCATTCATAACTCGGCGTACAATAGACCGGGAGATCAGAGCTATTAGGGGTAAGAAAAGTTGAGGGCCATCAATTTAATGCCACCTCGCACTGAAACGGAGAGTAGCGTGAATGGAGTTTACAAAGTTGTTATGTTGGGAAATCAATTTCGAGCCATCTGCATTCTTTCGTTGGGACCACTATACATGTGCCGTGTTAGTTTTAGATACTTCAGCAAGGCTCTTCGCTTCACGAGATTTCTTCATAAATTCCAAGTGTTATAGCTAAATATTTGCTAGCGTCGACGCTGTTTCTTGTTGTTGAATGTAATGACAAGGAAAAAACAAAAAATAAAAATCGATAATTAAATGACATGTCATAGCCTAGCTCTTCGTTAGTTACCAATGGGCAACAATGTGGATTATTTAATTTAGAATTTGATCAGGACGAAGGACACTGTTATAAAATAATTTGGGTTACCCGGGATTCGAACGTTTGATGATGTATGACGAAAACCCCAGTCGTTATTAAACGAGTGAGCGATTCATATGTTGAGTAACCGGGAACATTTGTATTTAAATTGATTGATTGAGGTATAAACGATTGGGTTTTGATATTAGTTAGTTGGTGTAAGGGCGCGTCAACTGTAAGGCCATAATGCGCTACTCTAGCCTGTGATAGGCTAGGAGGAAAGTCATTCTTGATCTAGCCTTAAGCGGCTGTCACACGATTGAGAAAATCGCGCGAGTTGGCTCGCGCGAGTAACTCTCTGGGAGTAGGCCTACGCTTGTTTACATGGAAACTCACCGCCTCCCCGTCAGACGGTGAGCCAGTGAGCGAGCTCGCGCTCGCCACGAAAAATGTCCAGCTTGTTCAACTTCCTAGCGAGTCGAGGTAGCGAGAGCCAATCAGAACCCACTACCATAACACGTGACCAGTGAACACCAATAGGTGGCGTTGTTGTTACCTTCATTGTCTGTCGTGTGACAAGGATGGTAATAAACTCGCGCGAGCCAACTCGCGCGATTTTCTCAATAGTGTGACAGCCGCTTTAGGGAGGGGGAGGAAAGGTAATGTCACCGGATATTCAATACATTGCTTATGCACTCGACAGCTACTTTGGGGTTTTCTTAGTATTAAAGGAATAAGTAGGTTTTAAAATGAAGTACAAATCTAGGACTTGGTATTAATATATGTATTAGGCCATATAATCACTAATCACTTACAACAGTTTATCAACCCACAAGTTTCAGACCTAAAATTCATGTATAGTTAATTCATAGGCATTTTCACTGTTCTTTATCAAATATTAAATATAATAAATGGGAATTTTAATAAGTACTACTGTAGTAATTAATTGAGCCAACAATGAATGACCTGATTATATTATTTATTTAATAAAAATAATGAAAAGGCCTATGATTTACCTTTACATGTTTTTTGGAGAGTGCGTAAGTAATACTTTCATCTTTCAGTCAAGTTTAAATTATTCAAATTCATGGATAATGTAAACTTTTTCTTATTACAATTTTGAATAAAAGAAATACTAATAATTAAGATGTGTAAGAAACGTTTACGTTAGATCTACTTTGTTTAATTTTGTATGGCATTGGTTCCTGTTAGGCCCTACATCGAATTCACTAGTGATGAGGACTAAATATGAAACTCAATACATTCAATCACCACCACGTTTATAAATAATCAGAGAGCACATTGGTCTAGTTATCCGAGTCAACCCTTACCAAACAACTTGTTAGACCTTGGTATCATAGTAGTGATTGGTAGGCCCATACGGCAAACACAAACAGCTTCTTAGTTAGGCCCTATACGTCATTCAATGGCATCATCTGTACTTCCACTTGGGCCCTCGAAGCATCTAGACGACAACTTGTCTCGGAGTGAATGGAATCATCTACGCAATCTGTCTCGCGAAAACTTCTCTCGAATGACAAGTTCTGGCATCTCTTTCTTGAGTGGAGTCTTCCAATCGATTCCAGATAGAAGTGGTCGAGTCAGAGCAAGTTCCTTTAGTCCCGGTAAATACTTTGGTATTAACATGATGGCCGGCACAATAGACTGACCCCCCCGACATTCAACATCAAGTGTTATCAGCTTTTTGCATCCCTTTATGATGGCTGCCAACCCTACGTGGGTAACACTGTATGTAGGATTCGGCTGGAGATACAACTCGGTTAGGTTCTTCAGGTTGGCACCAATGGCCTTGGCCACGATGTCATCGCACGCACCACCTTCAATGTCAAGTGAAGTGAGGTATTTTAAAGAAAAGTTAGAAATCATGGAAATCCAAGTTTCCTTGGTCTCAAACCATCCCAGACTAAACTTGAGACGACGCAGGCTTGGCATGTTGGCGATCTTATGGATACATTCAAGAGAGAGCGTGCATCTAAATAACGCCAAGTCCTCTAGATGGATACACTTGCTGATGGCCTTTCCAGTTTCTACGGTCAACCTTGTATAACCCACATGCAACACACGCAGAGTCCCGCATAGTTGGCTACACGTTGCTGCAAGCTCTTTGCGATGTATGATTGTATTGTCGGGCAATCCTAGCTCCTCTAGTTGAATGCAAAGGCTCCAGGGACGTGAAAAAGGAACATAACATAAAGGCTTCCCCTTCAAATTTACTATTTTCAAGTGAGCGAGCATTATGATGACTTCTTTATAAAATATTTTGTCAAACTTATTGATGCCTGTTTCATTAAGTTTTGCCTCGTCGTAAATCACTAAACATTTCTTGATGGTTTTCCTTATATACGCGTCATTCAGACTAATAAAAAGGTCGTTTGTGGCTTCCCTCCTCATTAGATCACTAGGCAGGCGATATAGCTGGGGATCCCAGTGTATACGCTCCCACTGTGTACAGACCTTAGCCACTGTATTGCACACTTCTCCGAGAGTCAGGTACGAGAAGATGTGAAGCAGTACCTCCTCCGGGAGCGACTGGATGCTGGCGGGTGGAGACATTTGTTGTTCCTTCTCGGAGTGGCTTCGGAGTTTCATCGTCGTACGAGCAAGGTCACGATTCGTCTTTTTCTCCATATTTCAGGAGGATCAGATTTATGTTGATACTATTCGTTATTATTTTGTGTCACAGCATTGAGAAAAAATAACTGACACATGATGTGTTTTCAACTTTTCTCAATAACAATAAAAGTCGTGTATTTTTGTTTTGTACTACTGCCTGCTTGAGTTTTTATTTCACGAGACAGTGTATAAGTTCTGTAAAACCACTGCAAAGTCCACTTTGAAGACGTAAAGTAGACCATACCAGTTACTAAGACCATCACACTCTATCTCTATCTGTAAAAGTATAATTACTAAGGAGCTATCCGAATAGTGCCAAAACGCATTCATTCCCTGGTCTTATTCGCGTTTCACGTCACCGTTAGGCGTCATGATATCCATGACGTAGCTAGTAGCATCCGAATAGTCTAGCGCACGATCGAGACTCGCCGAAATCTGGGAATGAGAACAAGAATCGGAAAAGGACACCTGATCTTGTTCTTAGTACTAGAACATGGCGGCTGTTTACGATACTCCCGATAAATTACATAAATAAATAAAAGATAAAATGCATGAAGCAATCTAGTAACAAGACCAGGAATCAGACCAAGAATAAGAACAAGACCAAGTAATGAGACCAAGAACGGCAAAGAACACTATTCGGTTAGGTCCTAGGAAAACGCTTAAGTCCCGCCGCGTTGTTGGATGAGCGTAATTGGTGCATTGAGTTGTTAAGTGTTATGCGGATTTTCTGTTGTACGGTAAAAAAATCATTACTTAGTTGATTTTTTTAAAATTAATTTAAATTAAATAAAAAATAAACTTTAATTTTAATTTTTTTTAATTATTCGTAATTTAAAAAAAGAAAAAAATCGTAAAATTTCGATTTTCATAACAAATAATTTTTTGATTGCGCTCAGATTTCACACGAATATATAAATTCATGAAATTAAGGTTCTGTGAAAAAATCATTACGATCGGATAAAGCATGTAGGTGCTATAAGCCAAAGAAATTTGAAAATCAAAAAAATTCCAAAAATTGCGATTTTTTAAATAAATTTATCTTTCGATAACGCTCAAAATTCACACGAATGTATCAATTCATAAAATAAAGGTTGTGTGAAAAAATTATTACAATCGGACAAAGCATGCAGGTGTTATAAATCGAAGAATTTTGTTAAAAATCGAAAAAAATCGTAAAATTGCGATTTTCATGAGAAATAATTTTTCGATCGATTTTTCCCCCCGTGCAGTTCTTCGTTCAGAGATTTCATAGACCTCCATAAAATTTCATCGCAATTGGAGTATTGGTTTAGCCGGAATCGTGTTCACAAACACAAAAAAATACAAAAAAAAAGAAAGAAAAAAAAAAAACATTCCGGATTTTTTTCTCCAGTGTAGTGAAATGGAATCTTCGCTTCGCTCGCTACGCTCGCTACGCTCATCCAATTATGCCTCTAGCTAAGGCCCACTATATGTAAACGGTGACTAGAGCTATCTTGCCAAGAATAATAAATAATAAATTGTAACTTCGAATGTTGTTCCGAACTAGCCTCGTCTAAGCTGGCGTCGGCCGAGGGTGAATCATGGCCAACCAGCGAGTTCATTTTCAAATACCGATCACTGATTGAACATTATTCGCTAGCTGATGGCGTCGGTCCCGGCAGGATTGGTTCATGACAGCTTAATATTAACATTCAGTTCTTAAACTGGATATCTAGGGTGACGGTTGTCGCCCACAGCCAAGCGCACGCGACTACTTAGGCGACGACGAACTCGCAGCTATGTATACAGCTACCAGAGTTTGGGGGTTTTCAATTATCTGCATACGCCACCCCGAAAGATTTACATTCTTGAAACTCGTTATATGAGCTGATGTGGTCTATGACCTACCAAAAAAATCAACCCGATCCGATAACCCGTTCTGTGTTAAAAAATTGTACTAGGAAAACGCTCAGTTGGACGCGTTGTTGAGCGAGCACCGTTACGTGCAACACGACCCGAGTACGACATTCCCATAATGTAACATACCAATAAGTCTTTTAGGTCTTGACCGATTTAGCTGAAAATTTGTAAAATAGGAGAGAATGGATAAAATCCACCGCTATCTAGAGGACCTTGACATCATTTCTTTGGGAAAACTATTTTACTCTTGATTTCTTCTAGGTGGCAGTACATAGTGACCAGAATTCTTGTGCGACTTTTCGTTGCCATGGTAACGTTACTTTTGTTAAAATGTAATTGCTTTCTACACTACTTATCGGATCAAAATAAAATTAACATATTCGTGACCGGACGGACATTCTAAATGATTTGGCTACCTCAGATTTTGTCGCCGTTTAGTTTTTAAAAAAAACTTTAGATTAACTTTAATGTAACTTTATAACTTTTTGAACGATTTTGCCAAAAAAACTAATGGCATTCAATCGGGAACGAAACTTGCGGATGGTCAAAATTTCAACTTGATCCGAGCCTCCGTTTGACCGCTATCATGAGCCAAAAAAGCTGTGCGACTTTCCGTTGCCATGGTAACGGGACTTTGTTATAATGTAATTTGCATCTACACTACTTATCGGATCAAAATAAAAATAACATATTCGTGATCGGACGGACATTCTAAATGATTTGGCCACCTCAGATTTTGTCGCCGTTTAGTTTGAAAAAAAAAACTTTCGATTAACTTTAATGTAACTTTTTAACTTTTTTAACGATTTTGCCACAAAACTATACAGCAACCCGCCTAGGTGGTATGTACATGTGTGCAAAATTTCAGGTCGATCAGAGAAACGGTGCGACCTGTATCGGAGCAGTACCAGAAAAAAAAACAGACATAAGAGCCATTAAGAGTAAAGTGGAGACGCTCGCTTCGCTCGCTCAATGAACATCGTAAAATCCTTCCGGCTGACTGGCTGGCTGTCTAATTCTCCGCGGAGATTAATTTAGCCTACAGAGAAAACGGTGCGTCTTAGAACTTTGAAACTTGGACCACACTTAGATGTAGCTCAGACGCAGTGTCTTTTGCTTTTAAAACCAACATCGGGTAACAGGGACCTGAGAAAATCAAAATTTGGATTATAATCAAAACACGTTATTACTAAGGCGTGGTAATTTGTACAAACTTGAAATTAAACAAGCTCTTAACCATTATAATTATCTAGCGTCCAAACACAAGGGACTAAATTTGGGGGGACTGTGGGCCCATAAATGTCAAAAACAACTCTGAACTTAAAAACATAATCATTTTAAGAAAACTCTACAACTGAGAAGTTTCAAACGTGGAATACACTTTGATCCCTCATTCTTTATCACTTTTGAATATGGAAAGCAAAATTGGGTAACGGGGACCGGAGAAAATCAAAATTATCAAAAGCTAGGTAATTCCGTACTCTTTTGAATAAGACGCTATACAGTGAAAACTGTACATCTTAGAACTTTGAAACTTTGACCACACTTAGACGTCCCTCATGCGTCTGTCACATATCTCACAGCATTCACAGCCGAATACTTTTGAAGGAGAGCTTGGCTGTCATTTTTTATTTTTTTATTTTACAAATTTTTGTATTTGTGGGGGTGTAGACTACTAGGGAAACGCCACAATCGTTGCTAGACGAGTGAGTGAGTCATGTGTTGAATATCCGGAAATATTCCCTTTCTTTTCTTTACCTAAGGCTGGATCAGCATGGGTCTTTCCTACCTAGCCTATCATAGGCTCGAGTGGCGCATTATGTCCTTACAGTTGACGATCCCTTATACGAACTTATCTAAAAATCCCATCATTTATACATTATCAATCAACTTAAATGCAAATGTTCCCGGGTACTCAACTCAGGACTCGCTCACTCGTCTAGCAACAACTTTGGCATTGTCCTAGTCTAGTTGGCAAAGGCCTTTATACTCGGAATGTGGGAGACCCGAATTCAAACAATTATAAATTTCTGGATTGTATTTAAAAAAATATTTAAAATATGTTTTGAAATGCATTGAGTTTGCATAGAAAACATAGCCAGTACGAATTACGTGTAATGACGCAAGGTTTACTCAATCTTCCAGCGGAATTTAGAGGAACCTTAGTCGTGCAAGAATCGGTATACCTTGGTCAATGCAATGCATTCACCGCTTGACCACGGACTTACATGCAAGATTCGATCCACCTTGGTCACCGCCTGACATTCAAAACGCGATTCGATAAAAATGGTTTCTTTAAGAACAAAGCCATGGTCGTGAAATTAAATGTTACAAATTTTTGGACTATTTTCAATTTATTATTTTTTTAGGCTTAAATCGCTACGGATATTACTGATTTTGTAAACGGTTCTCAGTAAACTCCTTCATGATGTTTTTTTATTTTTTTTCGGCGCAATTTTAAGTACACACACACACACACACAGAGAATAAGTTCTGTTTGACTTCAATTGTGAGACTCAGTCGCTACACTCCCTTGTCTAACAAATGCCGCAGGATGAAGAGTGTGTAAATAACAAATGAATACCTCAAACAAGAACACTATTCGCAAACACCAACACAAAAAAAAATTAACTATCGTTTTTACAATTTAGTTCGAATAATCGAAAAGAGAGAAATTGGTTATATCTCTCAAAATCCTCTCATCATCAACGGAGTCGGTAAAGTGTGGAAGTGTAGAGAGAGTTCTGGCCTGGATATTTTGTGGTGTAGAATAAACGTGGTCTTACTTATCCGGGGGAAAGTTATACGAGTTTATCTCTTGGATTTCGTTAGCTTTGGGTGTATGAAATGTATTTTGGATAGTATTTTATGAACATTGTATAGCCCTAATCACTTTCAATTCAATTCACTTTATTTTTCCAAATATTATTGTACAATACATTTTTAATCATATTTTGTATACCCCTGTTAAAAGTGAATTTTGAGGTGGAACATACCATGATAAGTTACTAGGAAAACGCTTAAGTCCCGCCGCGTTGTTGGATGAGCGTATATGGTGCATTGAGATGCCATGTGTTACGCGGATTTTCTGTTGTTCTGTGAAAAAATCATTACTGAAGTCGAAGATTTTTTTAAATTAAATTAGATTAAATAAAAAATTAACTTAATTTTTTTAATTAAATTATATAAAATAAAAAAATAACTTAATTTTTTTAATTAATCGTAATTTTTAAAAAAGAAAAAAATCGTAAAATTGCAATTTGTATAAGAAATAATTATTCGATTGCGCTCAAATTTAACACGAATATATTAATTCACGAATTAAGGTTCTGTGAAAAAATCATTACAATAAGATAAAGCATGTAGGTGTTATAAGTCAAAGAATTGTTTTAGAAAAGAAAAAACCCGTAAAATTTTGATTTCATGAGAAATAATTTTTCGATTACGCTCAAATTTCACACAAATATTTAAATTCATAAAATTAAGGTTCTGTAAAAAAATCATTACAATCGGATAAAGCACGTAGGGGGTAAAAGTCGAAGAAATTTTTAAAAATCGAAAAAAATCGTAAAATTGCGTTTTTTATGAGAAAAAATTTCCCGATTGCGCTCAAAAACGTGGCAGTTCTAAGTTCAGAGATTTCGAAGGTCTCCATAAAATTTCATCGCAATCGGAGTATCGGTTTAGCCGGAATCGTGTTAACAAACACACAAAAATACAGAAAAAAAAAAAAAAAAAAAAAAAAAAAAAAAAAAAAAAAATCCGGATTTTTTTCTCCAGTGTAGTGAAATGGAATCTTCGCTTCGCTCGCTACGCTCGCTACGCTCATCCAAAAAGTTGTTTATTTTATCATAAGTTTAGATAACAATATTAATTTACACTAAAAGTACCATTGTAATATGGTTTATGTAAAACATAAGCTGTTTCAAATTAAACAGTTCATAGTCAAAAACTTTTAAATGTCTCGCTACCCATTGATACCATTGATACATCGTATACCACCGCTACAAAACAACCCGATAAATAAAAATATCAGTACATATTCAGTTCCTAAAAATATATAATATGATCATATACTAAGGCTAGAATAAATATTATTACGGAATAAACATATTTCGCTAAATATAAATATTAACTGTTTTAATTTAAAAAATATTAAGCGTAGGCTATACTTAATTATGGCTTAAAACGAACAGATGAACAAAAAGGGGCGAACAGGTGCGACAGCAAGCGAGTTTACAGCTGCTATTCATCAGAAACAACGAATAATAGACTAGTCACGGAAGCCTAAATAGAACGTTGCCAATCTAAAAGTGAAACAAACACCTTCGACTTAGAGGTAAGACGGTAGAAACAATGCCTGATGAAGATTGAATCTGACGGCAAGGAAGCGGGTGAGAGCGCTGGAGAGCTTTATATTGAGGGCAAACGGGAAGAAAGAGGATAAAGGAAGAGTAAAGAGCTGTTTGAAGATATTCTGACAGGAAATGAGCTCGGGCCTGTGTTTGTACAGCCAGTATAGCTCCGGCGTCAAAAGAGGCTATATCATGCAAAGTTTTAGAGTGCCCACGTCACGGTGAAAATGTGAAACCAATTTCTGTTGGTTTAATTAAACGGGTAATTTTATAACTGACTATATATTAAAGACCAATACTACATAAATACAATAAGTGCAATGGAGCTAATGATAGGTGCAAGATTAACAATTCGATTTTTTTTTTAGTTTCAGAAACACATTTTTTTATTTCAAGTGGTTTAACGGGTGATATGTAAATTGAGATGGTTCATTCGTGTTTGTAGATCCCACTTGTATTATTATTATTTATTTTAGAAATTGTACAGATAATCGAATATTAAGGTGTACACACTTTTAGTTAATAGTTTTTATTTTAGAAATTTTGTTTAATAAATTTAAGTAAACATGTATTAATCAATTGAATGTTTTTCTGTGTCTTATATCATGCAAAGTTTTAGAGTGCCCACGTAACGGTGAAAATGTGAAACCAATTTCTGTTGGTATAATAAAACGGGTAATTTTATAACTGACTATATATTAAAGACCAATAAGCGTGATGAGCGTGATGATAGATGCAAGAGGAACAAATCGATTTTTTTTTTTAGTTTCAGAAACACATCTTTTTATTTCAAGTAGTTTAACGGGTGAGATGTGAATTAGGATTGTTCATTCGTGTTTTTAGATTCCACTTGTATAGCTGTTAGTAGGTTTTATTTTAGAAATTTGTTTTCAATCAATTGAGTGTGTTCTGTGTCTTATATCATGCAAAGTTTTAGAGTGCCCACGTCACGGTGAAAATGTGAAACCAATTTCTGTTGGTTTAATTAAACGGGTAATTTTATAACTGACAATGTATTAGAGACCATTACTACATAAATACAATAAGTGCAATGGAGCTAATGATAGGTGCAAGAGTATCAATTCGATTTTTTTTTAGTTTCATAAACACATTTTTTTATTTCAAGTGGTTTAACGGGTGATATGTGAATTGAGATGGTTCATTCGTGTTTTTAGATCCCACTTGTATAGTCAGTAGGGTTTATTTTAGAAATTTTGTTTAATAAATTTAAGTTAAAATGTATTTATCAATTGAGTGTTGTTCTGTGTCTTATATCATGCAAAGTTTTAGAGTGCCCACGTATAACGGTGAAAATGTGAAACCAATTTCTGTTGGCATAATTAAACGGATAATTTTATAACTTGACAATGTATTAAAGACCATTACTACATAAATACAATAAGCGTGATGGAGCTAATGATAGATGCAAGAGGAGGAACAATTCGAGTATTTTTTTAAAGTTTCAGAAACACATTTTTATTTCAAGTGGTTTAACGGGTGAGATGTGAATTGAGATGGTTCATTCGTGATTTTAGATTCCACTTGTGTAGTTAATAGTTTTTATTTTAGAAATTTTGTTTAATAAATTTAAGTTAAAATGTATTAATCAATTGAGTGTTTTTCTGTGTCAAATATCATGCAAAGTTTTAAAGTGCCCACGTAACGTTGAAAATGTGAAACCAATTTCTGTTCGTATAATTAAACGGGTTATTTTATAACTGACAATTTATTAAAGGCCATTACAACATAAATACAATAAGTGCAATGGAGCTAATGATAGGTGCACAAGAAACAATTCGTTTTTTTTAATTACAATTGGATTAATGGATGAGATGTGAATTGAGATGGTTCATTCGTATTTTTAGAAACCACTTGTATAGTTAGTATGTTTTATTTTAGAAATTTTGTATAATGTAAATTTAAATTAAAATGTATTAATCAATTGAGTCTTGTCTTGTCTTGAGGCAACAACATTGACCAATAAAGGTTTATTTTTATTATGTGGATTAGTCCTTAACATGAATTTAATTATCTAATTGTCATGCCTGCAGTGAGTTGTTAAGCGCCTATCAGGGCCGACGGTAGCGGTGGTGCGAGGGTGGGGTGGGGGGGGGGGGTAAGGAGGGGAGGCGGAGAACGGGGGCAGAAAGCGGGGCTTTATACGTAAAATAGAAGAAAGTAGAGGGAGATTAGAGTTAAAAATTCTCTCTTTAACTAATCCCCCGTAAGAACGTTCACGGCATCACAAAACTAAGCTTTTACACGATGTTCGAAAATAATTGTTCTGTTATTTTAAATTGTTCTCCTTGTCCCAACAAAGAAGGTCAATTTCCTAGAATTAAAGTTATTTAGAAGAGAACTATTCGGATACATACATTTGATGAAATATCGAGGCTTTTTGTAGGTATACACTCCAAATTAAGTACGAATACTACACGAATTGTTAAGCTAAATGTAAAAAAAGGATTGATCTGTTATTCGAAATCGTTTTCTTTTTCGCCCAACAAAGAAGATGAATATTATGGAATTCAAGGTATTTTTAAAGAGAATAATTTGTAAAACAAAAATTGAACGAAATATCAAATGAAATATTGAATCATTTTGTTCTTATATACTACTCTAAATTGGGTACGAAGGAATTCGAAATGGGAAAGAATATTGTCGCGACACGACTTGTTTTGCTTAAGTTTGAAAATAATTATTTTGTTTTTCGAAATTGTTTTTTTTACCCTTCAAAGTAGAGAAATATCATTGAATTTCAATTATTAAGAGAATAATTTTTTTTTAATTGGTGAAATATTGAACCTTTTCGAAAGTCCAAAGAGGGTACGAACTACGAATGAATTACAAATGGTGATAAAAATATGTCCGTGACACGACGTGTTTAGACGTCTAAAATAATTGATCAGTTATTCGAAATTGTTCTTTTTCGACCATCAAAGTAGATATAAATATTCTCAAATTCAAAGTATTAAAAGATAATCGTTTAAAAAAAACAGTTTGCATTTTATATTTAACCTTTTTGTTGATATAAACTCTAAATTGGGTACGAAGGAAATACAAATGGGGGTGAATATTGTCACGAAACGACTTGTTTTGCTAAATGTATCCAGTATCTTGATTAAGCTGGCTTAGCTAGGCTAGGTTAATCTTGGAAAGTTCCGCCTGTCTTGGATGCCGCTACTAAGTGGCATCAGGTTTGACTAATTATTTGCAATGCGATGTCCAATTATCCTCGCAAGGAGCAACTGTCTAGTAATTGTCAAAGCGGCCGGTAGTATCTAGCGCGCTCTGTTCTGTATAAGCAGCTTACGTCACGTTAAGCGTCACAAACGAGCGGCATTTATAACGTGATCAATGTCAACGTAGTAACGGATAGGTTCTTCGCCCCCCCGCCCCAGAGGGGGTCGGGGGGGGGAGCAATCACGAGGCGAAACCACTTTAAATATGTTTTTTAAGGTTATACATGACGGTCTTTGTAAGCATGTAGTGTTTGTATTTCCGGTAGAAAATATTTTATTTGAAATTCTGCGTGGTTGATTATGAAGTGGAAATGAACGCTTGAAAACGTTTACAAAATAAATATTCACTTCAAAAATATATTACGTTTTTTAATTTAAAAAAAGCCAAAATTTGCAAAAGTTATGTTAATTTCGATTGTTGTCTTACGATGGCAATTATGCAATAATTACACTGTGTTACACTTATGTTGCAAGTGCTCTTTGATCAATACATCTTACGCCAATCATATTTAAACAGTGCACACAGTAAACAACAAAATTAAATAATAGCATTTAAGATGATGAAGATTATTGTTGCTTCACATCTCATAATATAGAGCTATTCGAGACAATGAGTGGTGATAGTTGATAATGAAGGAAGATTACTAAAAACTTGCTAATGCTGGACTCGAACCCACGTCCTCCTAAAGCCACGCTTCTGACCAGCGCCTTAATCGTATGTTCCACCGACGAGGATGTGGTATAAATATAACTCACATATTTTGTCATACATCTTGACAGCTTGAGAAATTTTCCGAAGACATCCATTATTTTATAATTCATATTAAAAAAATAATTAAAGAAAAAAGAAAATCGATTGATCACTCAATTTTGTTGAGATAAATAAATAAAATTTGTAAATATATTTATTCCCATATGCATATTATTAATTTAACTATAATAATAATTAATAATCTTAACTCAGTTTCAACTATGTCGGGTTGAGTGGTGGTTTTCCACCATTATCTAGGGCATGAAATTGTAGGTACTAAGCTTGCTAGACTCAGTGTTTCTTCCTTGTCATCTTTCTCTTTCCCCTTAATTAATTGCAAATGCTGATTTGTAAGAAACTTACCCGGTCACTGGTACATATATTCCATGGGATACTTTATGTTAATTATGTTTATATTAATATGGGCATTTGTTTTATGAGTTAGGGAAACCTTGGATTAATCCAATATTATAATTATTTCGATTGTTTAATCCATTACTAAGTATGTAAATGAACAAGCCAAAACAAACAAAACAAAACTAAGCTCTTGTATATTCTGTCCACTCACCGACAAAACGCAAGCGGAATTAAATTTACTACTCAACAATTTAAATTAAACTGTTTATACGAGAGGAGCTTTAAAGTAATGGTAAAAACGCTACATCTTCCTCGCCCAGTAAATCATACTTCTCCACGACTTGAGTAGACCACAATCCTTAACGTGCTTTCATTGTCACGGACCCCGGGGTGGGTGGGAGATTTCAATACTCTTAAGTGTGGAGCCACGCCAAACAAATTCCTAATGAATTGTTTTCGAAATTCAGATACTTTGGGATTTGATTTACATTTATTTATGATCCGGCACAGTTTCTGAAATGAGTTCTCAGGGCGTCAGGGTGGGCTGGCGACTTCAATTAAAGTCTACCCGGGGGGGAAATCTCGAGTGGGAAATAACACTTCACGACAGTGATTTAATTAAAGAGTTCAAAGAAAATTAATACATTTTCTTTATCTGTGGATTCTGAAATAATGTATCTATGTTTATCAAACGTCGGAGTTGTCGTGGATAACGATAGACCCCTCCAGGTTGTGCTTCGTTAGGGGTAGTCAGTTACGTTAAGAGTGGTCATCGTCATGTATCAAATTCAACGTTAAATTTAACTTTACCATCAATTGAATTCCAACCGATATCAGTTAATCCTGTCAAATAAGATCTTATATTGACGTTTGGAGGAAATAATTGCTATGTCGCTGAATTTTTGCAGAAACCTTTCTTATATAATACTAATCAACATACTTAAACTCCCCTACAATCGGACTTGAGCTTCGGCCGCCATATTGGAAAATGACGGCCAAAAAGTGTTTGTTATCGAACATCTCCAAATTGGTTGGAGGTAGACAAAATGTTGAAATGGCAAAAATATTTCCCATTTAATTCCCTACAAAACAGGTGTCTTCTATAGTTTTTGGTAGGGGCAATGGTTACGTCACAAAATCGTGGTTTATACGTTGCTTATTGGAGTACCAGCTGATTTCCTAATTTTTACGCCCAGCATCAAACAATACTCGGTAAATCTGTAAGAAATCGATTTAAATTCAAAATAACTTTTGTACGGGTTTCATGAAAGCTTCATTAGTATTTTAAAAAATCCGGTCTGCGAAATCGGCATTTGCATTTACCCGGAATTTAGGTTTTTCCATTGTTGGCATTTCCTCAAAAATGGCATATTTGACTGTCCATTATTAAGCACTAAATAGCATCGGAGGAAAAATTCTTTTTACACACATTGAAGTGACTTAAATAACGATGAGAAAACAACCAACGTTTTAATCCAATATGGCTGATAATTCCTAATATCCACAACATCAAAGTGAATGATGTAACAAAAAAAGTGTAAAAACAGCACGAAAAACAGTATTCAAATTGTGAATATTAGGAATTATCAGCCACATTGGATTAAAACTTTGGTTGTTTTCTCATCGTTATTCATTTCAATGTGCATAGAAATAATTTTTCCTCCGATGCTGTTTAGTGCTTATTAATGGATAGTCAATTATGGCATTTTTGAGGAAATGCCAACAATGGAAAAAACTAAATTTCGGGTAAATGCAAAATCCGATTTCACAGACCTGATTTTTTTTAAATACTAATGGAAGCTTTCATGAACCCTGTACAAAAGTTCTTTTGTATTTAAATCGATTTCTTACGGATTTACCGGGCATTGTTTGATGTTAGGCGTGAAAATTAGGAAATTAGCTGGTATTAGCAACGTATAAACCACGATTTTGTGACGTAACCTTTGCCCCTACCGAAACATAAAAGAACCATTTTTGTAGGGAATTAAGATAGGGAATATTTTTGCCAGTCGCGACATTTTGTCTATCTCCAACTAATTTGAAGATATTCGATAAGAAACACTTTTTGGCCGCCATTTTCCAACATGGTGGCCGAAGCTCAAGTCCGATTGTAGGGGAGTTTTAGTATGTTGATATGTATTATTTAAAGGAAGGTCTCTGCAAAAATTCAGCGACATCGCAATTATTTCCTCCAAAAAGGATTAAGTAGCGTATCAAGGAATTTATAAGTGGGGGAGTTCAACCAATGAATTCATATATTTACCAAAGGCTAAGCGGGAGGTCCGGGGGGCTTGCGCCCCGTAATATTTTTTTATACTTTAAGGTCATTTTGGTCAAATTCTGTGCGTTTTAAAACAATAACATCACAATTAAACATTTAAACATCACAATAACCAACTTTGAATATACAAAAATCCTCTTTTTAAACAAAAAAATTCTCTTTTGAGGTCATTTTGGTGAAAATCTGTGCCTTTTAAAACATGACAAACTTCGCAAAGTAAAATCCGCAAGATCTCAGAAGTGGATCTTATCCGATTTTTGGTCAGATGGTATTTTGCCTTTAGTATTGCGATAGAACAGATACTGTATTCTCCATTGAAACGTTAAAGTGCACTTTCACCCTTTTTTGTGCAAAAGTGGGGGGGGGGGGGCGGGAGGGTCACCCCTTGTCAGCCCTTCCCCCTGGATACGCCACTGACTGATCCTAATATTCGGAATCATAAATTAATTTACAATTGACATCACTTTTACTGGAAAAGTTACTAATTGGATGAGTTTTGGTGTCGAGTTACTTTCTTGAAATGAAATAGATTGATTTTAATTTAGCTTAAAAACGAAACGTAATACGAAATAATTGTTAAATTTATAGAGAAAATTTGAATATTTTAGCGTGTAAAAGATACATTTTTTTAAAAAATAAGTCATAACAATGAATTATGAAGTTGCTAGTTATCTGTGTTGAGTGTAGAATTGGTCGCCAATGCCATGAACTTGTCTGTACACACAATAGCAATGTTGCAGTGATTTCTGTGTGAGTTAACACAGGCCCCAAGGGAGGATGTACGGTTAGGTTAAACCTATGCTGGCTTCCCATTGTCGTTGTCATTTTCAAAACTTCTTGGTTGAACCACCGATTGTAATGACGTCCACCGGAAGTAGAGATAGAAACTTTTAAATGAATAGAGTTCATGTTCAACACGTATGAAAGAACTTTTAATTGAGAGTTATATAACAACATTTCGAATTAATATGAGTTGCATGCATCAAAAGGCAATTCAAATTGTGCTCAAACTGTAGTGAACATTTCCGGTCGTGGTTTCAAGCATTACACAAATATAATAGGAAGTAACGCCGATGCCGTTGTTTCAACTTATTAGGAGCAGTTGCAAATAATATCCAAACATTCTGAAGGCCCAATATACTGCTTATTGAATGTCGTTTGAAATTACTCCAATCTATCAAATCGCGTTACTTGCAAGCAGCTAACAAGTTTATAGTTTTAAAACAATTATTTATGACATGTTTGACAAATATTGTGGAAAATTGTTAAACAATGTTCGACGTCAAAATAATATTGAAGTCAAATCTGACGTAGTCATTTTTGTAATTTTTTTTTGTTATTTCAGCATCCAGCAAAAGGAAAGCATAAAACTTTAGGAACATATCGTAATGAAAAAAATTATTTATAGGCTTAATACTATAGCTCTAATAATATTGTTTCGATATTGATTATAACATTTTATCACGAATCATTATTTTTAGAAAATATACAGAAGAAGATTTTATTTATCTCTAGCCCTTCAAATTTATTAAGTATTCATCACATATAATATATGAAACGTTTAATATCAAAATTAAATCGCTCCGAACTTCATTGAGTAATTCCGTCAAACCGAAAGTACGTGGATTATTGTAACGACTCAGTTTTAATTGAACCATTAGTGTTGACTATCTATAGAGTTTTAGAACGTACTCTGTAAATGAACTCATGAGAATCAAACTCTAATCGAAAGAACCTCAAAGATAGTGTAGAAATTGGGTCAAAAAGTCCATTCAATATTCATGAGACCTTTTGGATAAACGATCACATAAATATCCCAACATTTCACTCTGATTTTGCTAAGAATGTCTCTTTTTCCCGGCCCAGTATATTTCCAGTCGAGAGAGAGAGAGAGAGAGAGAGAGAGAGAGAGAGAGAGAGGTGGCAGCGGTGGGAATCGGGAATGTTTTAAATTCAACACCAGGTTGTGGGGCCCTCACTCACACCCTCTCGCGGGAATTCACGGCAAATCGCTAACCGCTAGATTGCCTCGCCTCATGCTACGTGAGTCACTGGACAACCCGATAACATGCTTGCAATCTTCAAGTTAAAGTAAGCGAAATATTGGCGGAGACCGTCTTCGAAATGTCTTTGAGTAAAACCCCTTTTCGTCATCCATCGACCGACTCGTATCCCAAATGGACCAACGTAGTACGTACGGTTGATGCAATACTAGACTGAGTTTTCTTCGGATCGAGTAATATTTTCATAAATTCAAAATGTCTCGGTTATGGAATTCGAGACTTCGATTTGGACACACTTTGATCTCGGACTTTATAAAGCACCAGGACACAGACACAATATAAAACCTTTAGATGTTGACTTTTAAACTCGATTTAATGTGTGTTACTCTTAACTAAAACACAAAATAAATCATTAGATCTTGCATTACAATTCTGAAGCGAGCAGCCACTGACCCTGTATGGTATCACGTCTCACGATAAAAACCGAAAATGATCCCCTGTTAGCTAAGGTTTTTTCTTGTCCCTACCGAGAAAGTGTGGTTCATTGGTCTTATATAGTACGAGGCTCTGCTTCCAATGCAGAAGGTCCAGTGTTCAATTCCAGATTCGAACTTCTGATGTGGACTTAAGTCCATCAGTTCTTAACTTAGGAATGTGTAAATGGTGACTTTGGAGCCGTTCTAGCAACGAGGCACGTAATAAATTCTGAGGTTTTTCCTAATTTCTTGATGATTCTGGCATTGTCGACGGGTGTAAGCGTGTCCAGCTTTATTGATCGGTGTTCCATACATAAATATGTTGGTCTCTTGTGGATCATTGGTCGTTTGTTGATTGTCTGCTTGGTTGATTGTCTTCTTTGGTCCCCCACTGAAAATCAGTAATGTAACTGAGTGGGTAGACTCTAAATACGAAGGTATTTATTTATTTATTTTAAATAAATGAATATAAATTATATTTTTTGATAAGGACGAAGGACACTTGTTATAAAAGAATTTGGGATACGCGGGATTCGAACGTTTGATGTTGTATGACGAAAATACCGAAGTCGTAATTAGACGAGTGAGCGAGTCATGTGTTGAGTTACCGGGAACATTTGCATTTAAGTTGATTGATTGAGGTATAAACGATAGGGTTTTGATATAAGTTAGTTGGTTTAAGGGCGCGTCAACTGTAAGGCCATAATGCGCCACTTTAGCCTGTGATAGGCTAGGAGTTAAGAGTCATGCTGGATCCAGCCTTTTAGGTAGGGGGAGGAATGGGAATGTTACCGGATACTCAATACATTGCTTACTTACTCAACAGCTACTTTTGGGGTTTTCTTAGTTTTAAAGGACCAAGAAGGTTTTAAATGAAGTACGCCTTCATATCTAGGACCATAGATATCAAACACCTATAGTAGGCTAGAGTAGCAGTCATTGGTCCACTTCCATGACAATTTGAAGCCATCTTGAAATTCCAGTATGCATGTTAAGTAGATGAGAGCGATTTGTAGAGAAAATATTTTTAAATATGGTCGTCAGTTTGACAGCTAAGCATATTAGACATTAACACCAAATGATTACTAAATTCCCTTATGCAATAACTTTTTATTGTTTCTGTTTGTGCATTCCCATGCTGCACAAGCAAAAACCATATCAAGCAATCCCGTAAAATACTTTATTGCATTAAAAAAGCATAAATTAAAACGCCAAATCGCCATTTTGAATTGGATTTTCGTCGCTTCAATTTGCTACGCTCGCGCCTGTGCCCTGTGCGGAGGAAGTACTGGAGACTGCTTATCTAGCCTACTATAGGTGTTAAGATATCTATGTCTAGGAATAGTATTATATGTATTAGGCTATAATTACTAATCACTAACAACAGGTTGTTATCAACCCACAAGTTTCAGACCTAAAATTCATGCATAGTTAATTCATAGGCCTTTTCACTGTTCTTTATCAAATATTAAATTTTAAAAAAACGGATATTTTATTAAGAACTACTGTTAATTAATTGAGCCAACAATGAATGACCTGATTATTTGATTTGTTTAAAAAAGTTTAACACAAATAACAAAACGGTCTTTGATTTACCTTAACATGTTTTTTTGGATTGTGCGCTAGTAATACTTCCTCTTTCAGTTAAGTTTACATTATTCAAATTCATGGATAATGTTAACTTTTTTTATTACAATTTTGGATAAAAGAAATACGGTAGGCCTACTTATCCTTAAGATGTGTAAGAAAGGTCTACGTTTGTATGGCATTGGTTCCTGTTACATCGAATTCACTGAAGTGATGAGGCCTAAATTTGAAACTCAATACATTCAATCACCAAAACGTTCATAAACAATCAGAGAGCACAAAGTCTAGTTATCAGAGTCAACCCTAGCCAAACAACCGGTTAAACTTTGGTATCATAGTAGTGATTGGTAGGTCTATACGGCAAACACAAACAGCTCCTTAGCTAGGCCTATACGTCATTCAATGGCATCGTCTGTACGTCCACCTGATCCCTCCAATCATCTAGACGACAACTTGTATCGGCGTGAATTACCTCCTCTCCGAAAGCTCTTCTTGAATGACAAGATTCGGCATCTTTTTCTTGAGTTGAGTCTTCCAATCGATTCTATATCGATCTTCCTCCTCATTAATCAGAGCAAGTTCCTTCAGTCCCGGTAAATACTCTGGTATCAACATGGTGGTTGGCACTGCCACTATGGTCTGCAGCCACACCCCACATCGAACCTCAAGTCGTATCAGCTTGCTGCATCCCTTAATGATGGCTGCCACCCCTACGTGGGTAACACTGTATAGAAACCACGGCTCCAAGTACAACTCGGTTAGGTTCTTCAGGTTGGCACCAATGGCCACGGCCGCACTGTCACCGCACGTGCAAAGTTCAATATCAAGTGAAGTTAGGTATTTTAAAGAATTGTTAGAAAACATGGAAACCAAAGTTTCATCGGTCTCAAACCAAAACCATTTAAACTTGAGACGACGCAGGCTTGACGTGTTGGCGATCTCGAGGAGACATTCACGAGAGGGCGGGTATTGAAAATTATATCGCTCTATCGCTAAGTCCTCTAGATGGATACACTTGCTGATTGCCTTTCCAGTTTCTACGCTCCAACGTTTACAGATCACATGCAACACACGCAGAGTCCCGCATAGTTGGCTACACGTTGCTACAAGATCTTTTTCATGTATGTATCTACCGTCGGAACATCTTAGCTCCTCCAGTTGAATGCAAAGGTTCCAGGGACGTGAAAACGAACACAATTTAGGCCAGGGCTTCAAATCCACTATTCTCAAATGAGCTAGCATTATGATGACTTCTTTATAAAATATTTTGTCAAACTTATTGATGCCCGTTTCATTAAGTTTTGCCTCGTCATAAATCACTAAACATTTCGTGATGGTTTCCCTTATATACTCCTCATCAAAATGGGTTGATGCCAAGTATGACGCGTTATTCAGATGAACGAAGAAGTCATTTATTGTGGCTTCCCTCCTCATTAGATCACTAGGCAGGCGATATAGCTGGGGATCCCAGTGCAAACGCTCCCACTGTGTACAGACCTTAGCCACTGTATTGCACACTTCTCCGAGAGTCAGGTACGAGAAGATGTGAAGCAGTACCTCCTCCGGGAGCGACTGGATGCTGGCGGGTGGAGACATTTGTTGTTCCTTCTCGGAGTGGCTTCGGAGTTCCATCGTCGTACCAGCAAGGTCACTATTCGTATTTTTATCCATATTTCAGAGAGATCAGATTATGTTAATACTATTTAAATGGACTTTTATTATTCTTGTGTCACAGTATTGAGAACAAATAACTGACACATGATGTGTTTTCAACTTTTCTCAATAACAATAAAAAATTTATATTTTTGTTTCGTTCTACGGCCTGCTCGAGTTTTATATCCAAAGACAGTGTATAATGCCACTGCAAAGTCCTTTTACAATAATTGAGTAGACCTTGCCAGTCGCTAAAACCATCTCTCTATCTCGATCTGTAGGACTGTAAGAGTATAATTTTGTCGCCTCTCTAGCTAAGGCCCACTATGTAAACGGTGACTTTGGAGCCATCTTGCCAAGGATAGTAAATAATACATTGCAACTTTATAAAGTTGTTCCGAACTAGCCGTGTATACGCAGACCAATAACAAAGAAAACAAAAATCACGGTGATGTATTTTTATCAAGGTTTTCATTGAGACATTTATTAACAGTTACCATTCATTTGCATGAACAATTACATTTTATACTCCACCACAGTATTAAAACGTAAAATGTCAAGCAATATTAATCAATTTGAAATTTTATTTTCAAAATGATTTTCAAATGTTTATAAAGCTACAGCATGATCTTGAATCCTTAGGGCGAGATAGAGAATAACACACAACACATTGCACTTAACTCACTGTTATATAGTTTCATTGATTGGCTTCATCATCAAGCTTATAAAACAAACTATTTCCCATCTGCTATTACACATGAATGTATTCTTCAGACAAGCAGCCTGCAGGGTAATACCGTTTTATCATAGTTATATTGATATTTCTTTTAACATATTGGATCACATTTAACCCATTAAAACATTGTTGTTCCAACGAGATGCACGCTGGATGAAACCAATGATTAACAAATAAAAACATACTACACTATTCGAAAAAAATGTTTAATGCAATATCGTTTACATAAGCATAAATTGTTTCATGTAGATACAACAAAGAGCCCTCATATTGATATGAAAACACCTTAAATAAACTGCAGCGTTTTCATGTTGGACCATTTTAATATTCAAACACAACTTAACAGGAAATGACGTAAAAAGCCATGAATGTTATATGGAGACCAAATCCATAACTGACTGAAAATACCACATTCCTTGTGTCTAATAAATGATTGTTTGAACCGGCACAATAATTATTTAATAATAGTAAATAGAGCACATTCGAATTGCCAGTTCGCACATAGCTTAGCTATTTGTTCAGCCAGGAAGCATATGTGCCAAAAATAATTGACAAAAATGGAAAATTTTGTATTTTTTAACAAAATACAAAAAGTGTGACTGTAGGTTAAATTTATTTTCACTTCCGTGAAATTAGGTGACAACTATACAATCATACACAACTGTGGTGTCATGCACACGCACTTGCTTTTGTTAAATGAACATTTTCCAGGGTGTGGCTGTAAATTTGGACATTTTTGTAGATTTGTAAATTTTGGAAAGTTGGTTAAGATAGAAATTTAAAACATTTTTAAATAATTTTAAATTTTAGTATTCCTTATTGTATTGAATTTTAAATTTGGTTTAATTTGTGTAAAATGCGTAAAATCTTTTTATTCAATTTACCAAATGAATTAATATTAATAACATTATTCACCTCAACGAGCAGCAAGAAATGTTCCTAAAACGCATGGCTTATGTATCCTGTAAGTTAATAAAGCAATCGCAAATGTCTTCACATTCCTCACAGTCTATGAATAACATGGGCACCGCAGCCCATTACTTTCAATTACTCCAATTGAGTTCTAAGCCCCTCTAATGAAACTAGATTCAGCCCATCTAAAGTGGGCGCGTATCGCTGGACGCTGCATTAAACCCTATTACAAAGCGTCTACCCATCTCTAGTATTTTAACCAGACGATCTAGATCAGATCACACGTGCGTTCGTAAATGGAGCGCTAGGGTGGGTGTGAATGCGGTCGTGAAAAGGGTCGTGCCAACCGGCCATTGAAGCTTCGACGTCATAAACAACTGCATATTTCATGGCGTCCACTGTTGACCAAGTCTCGCACTCGATTACACATAGGAGTCAATGGTGGCCCTATATAAACTGCACACAGACCCCGGCACCGGCCACAGATGGTCAACCGAGATCCAATGAAAAGGAAGAAAATTCCTTTTCGCAATGCCAAAAAACGCGGTCGTCGTAATTCATGGTGGAGACATCTTTTATTCAGGTTCTTGTATCTCGAGAGTTTTGATGTCGCTAGAAGCAACGCGGGCTGCATACGTGCGCTCGCTAGCCTTTTATACCCGTTTTATGGACGGGTACAAAAGAAATGCACGGAATGTAGAGATGGCTCCTTCCAGGGGCACAGCACTGATGTGTCTTCAGCAGGAGAGATGAGCTACAATGGGTTTTAATTTAAAACAGACTTTAATTTGAATATTCGAATGCAAAAGTTTGTGTTACGTTCTTATTTGGATCTTGTAAAGGTATATTGTTATAAGGACATAAAAGGATATGGAATCTATCTTGAATTGTATACAAGATGGAACACTGATGCTTTGTATTTGATTGACAATTTCGTGAACTAGACCAAACAAGTAAATTTGAAACATTTACGATAATAGGATGAAAGTAAATATTGTTAGTTTTAACCATAAACAAAAATAGTAAATTTAAAAAAGTTCGTGAAAAACAATAAAAACAATTATTCGTTTTTTTTGTTTTTATTAAAAAATGATTTTGTGTTTTACTAAAGGAACCCTTTTGTTAGATTCAGTAATGTTATTTTACAGTTAAAAGAGATTTTTTGAATCTTTCATTTTAAAGGTTTTTCTTTTCCCTTAAATTTTTCCCTTGGTTGAATCCCCTTTGGCCCTTCCCAAAATAAAAAAAATATAATTTTTTGGGCCCTTGGGTTTTCAGCCTAAAATTATTATCACGAACTGCAAAAAGAGTAAGCAAGAGAACACTCCCCGGGTTTTTTTAAAAAATTTTTTATCTTTCTTATATTAATTAAAATATTTTTTTGGTTGTAGTGGAGGTTTTAAAATTCTATATTTTGGGCTTTTTTTTAAAATCTTTAATTGTTTTTGGGCCCCCCCCCCCGCCAAAAAATATATTTCAACACTTTAACAAAAGAAAACTATTGTTTTACATTTAGTTACACTTTAGTAGGTTACATAATTATGTTTACAACTAATTTCAAAAGGGATAAGTTTTTTTTAAAAGGGGAAAATGCAAAAAACTAAGAAGCGGGTTACACATAATGTTTTGAGAGCAAAAAATTTTTATTTTCCATTCTTAAAAAACTTAACAGTACAAAATCGAGAATAAAAAAAAATTTAATTATTTTATCTTAAAAACTTTCTGCCCAAATACGTAGTTTGAAAAAGTACTGTATGTTATTAAATTTTAATAAACGAATATCCCATCCCTGGTCTAAAATTTTCTCTAACAAATAAAAAAATAAATCGTGAAAAAGTCCCAAAATTCAATTTTTTTTGGGCCGTTTTATTTAAAGAAAACCCTTATTTTAAAATATTGGGTACAACTAAATATTCGAAAAAAAAATACAATAGCTTAAAGGGAAATATAACTCAAAATATGATCGGTTTGTAATTAGATTTTATGTTGATGTTATCGGGAATATGCAATATTGGACTAACAAAAACAAAAAAAAAACCCCGGTTCTTTAAATAAAAAAAAACTGATGGGAAAAAAAAAAAGGGAAATTTCTTTTTGTTTTACTTTTCATGTAGCTTGAATCGATGTTGATCCATCAAAATTTGTTTTCGTGTTTTGATACAGGCCGTGAAACCCAATACAAACACAAACAAGTACTTACTTTTAACATAATTGATTCACTGGTGATGACAAATCTATTTTGAGCTAGAGTTTGTTAGGAAACATGAGGGTTTTAATTCGTGATCTCAATATCATTTGTATAGGTCGTAAGAGAAAAACATTTAATAATGTAAAGTTAAACTACTAACCTTCAACGCTGAAACATAATGTTTACTTTGTGTAGATCTAATATAAAACAATATTAGAAAGATACGTCGGAATAAGGGTTAAGGTAAGTAGTTGTTGTTAATGTTAAGGTGAGAAAACTATCAACATGGACATTTTTTTCTAAAGGGCTTTTTTTTTTGTACACTTTTTTTACACCCTTTTTGGGCCCCGGGAAAAGGGTATAAGCGGTTTTTTTCCCCCAGGTGTTATTACAACTTTTAAAACTTTTACACCTGCCTCTTGAGTAGGCGTAAGGGTGTAGCTATAGGGAAATTCGCGTTTATTTCAAAAGTAACACCGAAATACAAATATATGCAATAGAATTGTAATAAAATACACAAAGCTATGTTATTGAGTGAGGGGATCTATTATGAGTTCCCAATTGAAGACAGCTGGGAAAAATAACCTCGAAAATTTTCGTTTCTTACAACAAAAAACGTTTTTTTTGTCCACAAAGTAAATTATTGCACATTTTACCCCTATTTCTGATTATGTATTTTACACCTGGGTGAAATTACTACAATTTGCAATGGACAAAAGAACAAACTCAAATTATAATACAATAATTAATTTGATTTTCCAGAATTGTTCGATTTTTCTTCCTACAACTTGCAACAGCGTGTTTGTTGTAGTTTATTGTACATTGTATAATGTTTTTATTGTGTGTGTTGTCCGACAATACACAATATTTTAAATATCCGTCCAATGTATCCGAGTTGACAAATTCTACATACACTTGCGATGCATTCTAACGTTCTAATTTTTTTTATAAAGACGCTAGAGTCACAAAATACACATCGATTAACGGATGATGGATAGATATTGTATTCACTTAGACTAGTACAGTGTACAAGTATTACTCTTTGCAGAGAAAGTGAATAGTCTATAGTATAAATAATAATAAAAGTATGCCCTACTAGATTAAGAACTCATATAGAAGAAAGAAAAGTTGCATATAAAGCAATAATTGATATTGATCTTGATCTTGATATTGATATTGATATTGATATAGATCTTGATCTTGATCTTGATATCGATATTGATATATGATGATATTGATATACACAGTGTTTATGTTAAAGTAGAGTAGATGCAAAGTAATAGTATGCCCTACTAGATAAAGAATTCATATAGAAGAAAGAAAAGTTGGATATCGCAATAACTCATATTGAATATTGATACTGAATGTAATTTGATTAGCTAAAAGTGGTTCTCATGTTACTATTGTTCGGTTGTGAGTGAGAATTGTGTGAATAAAACCAGAGAACATGCACTCATCCGTAGTACTTTATCTTAGTATAATGTATGTAAAGTGACTAGATAAATAATGCTGGACATTTGAGCTTACATAAATAACGGTGAAATTAAAGTTCTTAAATTAAATATGCATGATGCCATAAATGCTTACATAACTAAAGAGTTCAATGTTTTATTTATTTATTATTGTATTTATGTATTTAATTATTTATTTAACGCATATCTTATGCGATTAAAAATTGATTTTCAAAGGAGGACAACTAAATAAATCTAATCACATAAATGCATTACAGCAAATAAATATCTAGCTGGCAAAAGCCACCAATCATCATCATTATCATTAATTTGCATCAAATTTATTTTTAATTTAATTCATTTTGAAGAACTCTCAGAACGGTTTTAAGTAAACTTCCAAACACACATAACAAAAACTTGTAGAAATACAGCCAAACCTTACACACTCAAAAGGAATGAGATCTAAAAAAGGGCCAAGCTCATCTACCCTTCCACATTTGCGCATTCTTAATTCATAAACGTACAGTGTCCCATAACAGCATCCTCGAAAAGCTTGGCAAAATAGAATTTGCGATTATTAATTTAACGTAGTAGTTTATCCAAGTTCTTTTTTTGTAATTAATTTAAACGTAAACATGCAAATTCTATTTTGCCAAGCTTTTCGAGGATGCTGTTATGGGACACTGTACGTTTATGAATTAAGAATGCGCAAATGTGGAAGGTAGATGAGCTTGGCCCTTTTTTTAGATCTCATTCCTTTTGAGTGTGTAAGGTTTGGCTGTATTTCTACAAGTTTTTGTTATGTGTGTGATCTTATTACTTTTTCAAGTTCCATTACAAAATTATTTGTTAAAATATAATATTTTTATCAAAGTTGATTTAATTTTTATGGTATTAGCAATAACAATAGGATGTAAAATATCTAGGCCCGGATTCATGTACATCCTGGGTATAGGTGGTATAACCATGGTTATACGACGGTATAAGGACTGGTTAAGTCTAGGCAACTCACATCCTATTAAAACTTTCCCATGTAACAACAAACGCACAACTAATGTAATTTTACACCTATTTCACTGCACCCACACGAGGGAAGCGATATATCTAGACGGCCTTGACCCACAGCCATGTAAATCATCAGATAATCAGAAGAATATTGAAAATTTTCACCATCTTTTGTTTTACATTTTTATTAAAAGTGACAGGAGATTGCGTGAGTTTATTAAAAGTAAAGAAAAAGCTTATTATTGCCGTAAATTTTGGAATAGCCTAGGACTATCATACCATTGTTTATCTGCATTAGGCTTGTAGTAATCAAAACTAGTTATTTGTGCGGGAAGTGTCAAAACAAGGTTGTGCAGCCTAGGGTTGGCTAAGAAAGGCCTAGGGCTTGTCAAACATGTAGTGTAAGTATTTATTTATCTAGTCCTATAGCCTAATGGAACTTTAGACCTACACTGTTGTATTATAAATAATTTTCTACATCTGGGCCTAGGCCAGGGACGGTTTCTGATTTGTTTTATGAGAGTATAATGACACCTTTTCTCGTTCCACACAAAGAAGAAAAATTTTAAATGTCCGCCATTTGTTTACGTATCGCACTTTCCCGCCTAACTCTGCTTATACCGTCAACAAGTGTCAAGTAACTATGGTTACTTGTTGATTATATGCCAAGTGTTTAAGGCCCTTTTTTAAAACCTTTATTTGGAAGCCTTCCAACAAACTTTTTTAACTTTTTTTTTCAAAAGAGACTATATTTCTATAACCTTAATGTCCATGTAAAATATGAACATTGTAGCCCCACCCGTCTGGTCAGAATCGCGGGCCGACGTATTAGATGTTAGCAGTAGCAGTAGCTAGCAGTAGCTAACATCCTTAAAGTGATTTTGAGCATGTTTGAAGACATTTTTTCACCAAGAAGGAATGGTCGTACCCCAATAAAATTTGGCATGTGTTGTCAGGTACCTAAATCCCCTCGATTGTGATAGTTTTCAAGTTCACATCACGTTACATGACGGCTGGGTAACACCTCGAAATCACCCCAACTCTGCTTGGTGTATAAGGTGCTTGAGTGTGTAGCGCACCGCGGCTTAGCTGCGGCGCCCTAACGGGCACCTAGATTATGTAATTAGAATAATGCCATATATGAATTTATTTTCAACCTTAATTTAAGGTTGCACTATATATCCGTCACTACTGTGAAAAGGGAGGAATGAAATTAATTATTATCACACTATGCTATTTCATTTTCATTACAAAATTCAAGTAATCGCTATACCATACACTCAGCACAAAACTCGGATAACATGGAACCTTCACCATAATACTTGTAAATTTTAAATAAATTTCCATGTCAAAATTTGATTTGAACCAATTCTAACTCATCGCTATCCATTCGGTTGCTCGTCCAGCAGTTAGAGTCCCTGCTTCCAACGCAGAAGGTTCCGTGTTCGGTTACCTCTACAGACAAATGATTTTTAACATCAAGCATGGACTCAAGAACGAGCGATATAATAACTTTTTTCTAGAGCTTGACCAGCATCTAGTAAGAACCTGATTGACATGCAATTTTGCGAGGTCATATTAAGCTGTATGAACCAATCCTGCCGGGACCGACGCCATCAGCTAGTCAATAATGTCCAATCAGCGATCGGTGTTTGAAAATGAAGATAGTTGGTTGGCCATGATTCACCCTCGGGCGACGCCAGCATAGACGAGGCTAGTTCGGAACAACTTTATAAGTTTGAATTTATTATTTATTATCCTTCGGAAGATGGCTCCAAAATCACCGTTAGCTAGAGAGGCTACATAATTATTCTCTAACATATCTAGGTGCCCGTTAGGGCGCCGCAGCCAAGCCGCGGTGCGCTAAACCTCAAGCACCTTATACACCAAGCAGAGTTGGGGTGATTTCGAGGTGTTACCCAGCCGTCATGTAACGTGATGTGAACTTGAAAACTATCACAATCGAGGGGATTTAGGTACCTGACAACACATGCCAAATTTTATTGGGTACGATTATTCCATCTGGGGGAAAAAATGGCTTGAAACAGGCTCAAAATCAACTCTAAGGATGTTAGCTACTGCCTACTACTGCCCACGGCGGCCTACTACTGCCCACCACTGCCCACACCGAAAACGCCGGCCCGCGAGGCGGACCAGACGGGCGGGACCACAATGTTCATATTTTACATGGACATTAAGGTTATAGAATGATAGTCTCTTTTGAAAAAAAAAGTTGAAAAAGTTTGTTGGAAGGCTTCCAAATAAAGGTTTTAAAATAAGCCTTAAACACTTGGCATACAATCAACAAGTAACCATAGTTACTTGACACTTGTTGACGGTATAAGCAGAGTTAGGCGGGAAAGTGCGATACGTAAACAAATAGCGGACATTTAAAATTTTTCTTCTTGTGTGGAACGAGAAAAGGTGTCATTATACTCTCATAAAACAAATCAGAAACCGTCCCTGGCCTAGGCCCAGATGTGGAAAATTATTTATAATGCAAAAGTGTAGGTCTAAAGTTCCATTTGGCTATAGGACTAGTAAAATTCATACTTACATTACATGTTTGACAAGCCTAGCCAACCCTATGCCAGCACAACATTATGAACTTGCTCAACTGTTTGTTTACATAATTGCAACAATCAAATCATTTCATACAACTTGTCTTTCGATTGGCCGGCGTTTATGAAGGCACTGCCATCTAGAATAAATATAGAACTTTTTCGAGCTCTTTGCTATACGCAAATCTTTTTAAAGTGTTTGGATTTCGTGATACTCTTTCAACCATAGACATCCTATAGAATTGGCTAGACCAGCAGGCGGTGGTCCACTTCCGGTTACAATTAGAAGCCATCTTAAAATGACAGTTTACATGTTAATCAAATGGGAGCGATTTGTGGCCAAATAGTTCTCAAGATTGCCGCCAGGTTGACAGGTAAGCATACTAGCCTTTAACACCAAATGATTAGTAAATTCCCTTATGCAATCACTTCGTATTGTTTCTTTTGTTTAATACCATGCTGCACAAGCTAAAACCATATCAAACAATCCAGTAAAATACTTTATTGCATTAAAAAAGCATAAATTAAAACACCAAATCGCCATCTTGAAATGGGCCGGTTGAGTCTTCAATTTGCTACGCTCGCGCCTGTGCGGAGGTATAGGAGACTGCTAATCTAGCCTACTATAGGGGTTTAATATCAATGCTTTCAACTCACAACCCATGACGTTTTCCACGATACCGTTCAAGAATACCAATTCCTTCGAAAACGAAAACGACTTTGTTTTCAAATTGCGTTTTCAACTCATCTCCCACGAACTCAAGAATTGGGGTCCAGTCCTTATACCGTCGTTATACCATGGTTATACCACCTATACCCAGGATGTACATGAATCCGGGTCTAGATATATTACATCCTATATTGTTACTGCTAATACCATAGAATTTAAATCAACTTTGATAAAAATATTATATTTTAGCAAATAATTTTGTAATGGAACTTGAAAAAGTAATGAGATCACACACATAACAAAAACTTGTAGAAATACAGCCAAACCTTACACACTCAAAAGAAATGAGATCTAAAAAAAGGGCCAAGCTCATCTACCCTTCCACATAAACGTACAGTGTCCCATAACAGCATCCTCGAAAAGCTTGGCAAAATAGAATTTGCATGTTATTACGTTTAAATTAATTAGAAAAAAAGAACTTGGATAAACTATTACGTTAAATTAATAATCGCAAATTCTATTTTGCCAAGCTTTTCGAGGATGCTGTTATGGGACACTGTACGTTTATGTGGAAGGGTAGATGAGCTTGGCCCTTTTTTTAGATCTCATTTCTTTTGAGTGTGTAAGGTTTGGCTGTATTTCTACAAGTTTTTTGTTATGTGTGTTATATTCAGAGATAGTTTTGGCGACTGGCAAGGTCTACTAAATTTCTACTTTGCAGTGCCTCGTAAAATAAAACTATAAGGCAGTAGAATAAAACAAAAATACACGACAATTATTATTGTCACTGAGAAAAGTTGAAAACACATCATGTAGCTATTTTTTCTCAAAGACCATTTGAATAGTTTTACCATTTTCTGATCCCGCTGAAATATGGAGAAAAAGACGAATCTTGACCTTGCTGGTACGACGATGGAACTCCGAAGCCACTCCGAGAAGGAACAACAAATGTCTCCACCCGCCAGCATCCAGTCGCTCCCGGAGGAGGTACTGCTTCACATCTTCTCGTACCTGACTCTCGGAGAAGTGTGCAATACAGTGGCTAAGGTCTGTACACAGTGGGAGCGTATACACTGGGATCCCCAGCTATATCGCCTGCCTAGTGATCTAATGAGAAGGGAAGACAAAATAAACGACTTCTTCTTTTGTCTGAATGACGCGCCATACTTGGCATCCCCCCATTTTGATGAGGATTATATAAGGAAAACCATCAAGAAATGCAGTTTTTCAAAACATTATGAAATAGGCGCCTATAAGTTTGACAAACTAATTAATAAAGAAGTAATTATAATGCTCGCTCATTTGAGAATAGTAAATGTGAGTGAGTATAAGAGTGGATTTTATGCTTCGTTTTCACATCCTTGGAGCCTTTGCGTTCAACTGGAGGAGTTTAGAATGCGAGGATATACATTTTTAAATGACAACTCGCTTGAAGCAATGTGTAGCTAACTATGTGGGGCTCTGCGTGTGTTACATGTGGGTTGTACAGGGTTGTTCGTAGAAACTGGAAAGGCCATCAGCAAGTGTATCCATCTAGAGGACTTAGCGATGGAGTTATGTGGATCTGCGGATAAAGGACATTACTCTCGTGCATGTCTCCTCGAGATCGCCAACATGTCAAGCCTGCGTCGTCTCAATTTCAAATGGCTATCAAATGTGACCGAGGAAACTTTGATTTCCATGTTTTCTAACAATTCTTTAAAATACCTCACATCACTTGACCTTGAATATTGCGATTGCGATGACAGTGTGGCCGTGGCCATTGGTGCCAACCTGAAGAACCTAACCGAGTTGTACTTGCATTCGTGGAGCCTTCAATACTTAGTTACCCACGTAGGGTTGGCAGCCATCATAGAGGGATGCAACAAGCTGACAAGACTTGAGGTTCAATGTAGTTTGCAGCAGTCCTTTGTGCCAACCATCATGTTGATACCAGAGTATTTACCGGGACTGAAGGAACTTGCTTTTTGTCCACCACTATTTGGAAGACCCCACATTAAAGACGTTGATTGGAAGACTCCACTCAAGAAAGAGATGCCGGAACTTGTCATTCGAGAGAAGTTTTCGCGAGACAGATATCGTAGGTGATTCCATCCACGCCGAGACAAGTTGTCGTCTAGAAGCTTCGAGGGCCCAGGTGGAAGTACAGACGATGCCATTGAATGACGTATAGGCTTAACTAGGAAGCTGTTTGTGTTTGCCGTATATAGGCCTACCGATCACTACTATGGTACCAAGGTCTTACCAGTTGTTTGGCAAGAGTTGACTCTGATAACTAGACTTATGTTCTATCTGATTGTCTTATAAGAATCGTGGTGATTGAATTCATGAGCTTGCATAGTTAGGCCCGACCACTTCGGTGAATTCGATGTAACATTAACGAATGCCATACAAAATTAAACACAGTAACGCAAACGTTTCTTACAAATCTTAAGTATTAGTATTTCTTTAATTCAAAATTGTAATAAGAAAAAGTTAAGATTATCCATGAATTTGAATAATTTAAAGTTATCTGAAAGCGGAAGTATTACTGACGCACACTTCAAAAAACGTGTAAAGTTAAATCATAGGCCTTTTCATTATTTGTATTAAATAAATCAAATAATCAGGTCGTTATTAGCGCAATTAATTTCTACAGTAGGCCTACTTAATACAATTTACCTAGGTAGGTAAGAACATTGAAAAGCCATAGTCGTTTTAAGACGAGTGAGCTAGTCATATGTTGAGTACCCAGAAACATTTTGAAAGTATTTAAGTTTGATAATAATTACATAGATAGCCTATAATTAATAGGGTTTTTAGTTTGTATAAGGGCACGTCAACTGTACGGCCATAATTCGCTACTCTAGTCTACGATAGGCTAAATAGGCCTTAGGTTAGAGGAAAGAAAGGGAATGTTACCGGGTACTCAACACATGGCTTACTCACTCGTCTTACAACGACTTTGGTGTTTTCTTAGTCTCGTTTTCTATAAAGCGCCCTTATACCCGAAATGTGGAAAATCTAGGTTCAAACCCCCGTTCGGGAAACGTTTTTTTTATTTCTGGATTGTATTCCAAATATTATAAAACATATTTTGAAATTTATACAATACTATTGAAAACATAGCCACGAAATACGAGTAGGCCTATTGCAAAATTTACTCAATCTCCCAGTGGAATTTAGCGAAACAATATTGAACGTGCAAGATTCCATGCACATTGGTCACTGACAAAAATGATTGAATAAAAATGACTTCTTCAAGTACAAAACCATTGTCTTTAAAATAAAACATACGCATTTTATGCTTTTTTCTCAATGTATTATTTCTTGCAATGGATTTTGATCATTTTGTTAGCATGGTCACGGCTGTCTGTTTAAAATTTCCGTTCAATCTATTTGGCCGTTCGGCCGGATGGGACTGAACAGACAGACATTTAACAAACAGTCAAATTAATCACGACGAATTTCCTATCGAGTTGCGTTGTAGACTTTTCGCTGCGCTCACTCGTCTCATAAGCCTTTTAGATCCTAGCGTCGACCGCGGATGGATCGTGTCCAACATGTTCGCTCGGTGTTTCCTATTAAAACGCCGGTCTCTGGTTTGGAATTGTTTGCTCGACGAAGGCTTCAGTGCCAATATTGTTGCCTTGCTTTTTTTTCTAAAAAAAAAGGCTCTCAATAAAAATCAGTTGTGCGAATTAATTATTTATTTGATATTGGCGTCAACATTGGCTTCAAGAGTAAAGAAGTAAAAATGTGATAAAAATTGGAAAAGATGACACAGTTCTCTCAAGTCTGGCAACCCCACTAAAATCGACTTAATTTAAATAATACGTGCTGTATCTCTTTCACAATGCATCTAGAAGATATTATTTTAACTAATTTTAATTATTTTTTAATATTTAATTTTTATTTCAGAAATTTAATATTTAATAATATTAAATTCATCTTTATTCTGTTTCATTTTATTCTATATTCACACAATAAGAAATAACAATACTTTTAGCTAGACAAAGTGTGGCCAATCCATGGACACTAAGTTTCTTTACTGGCGAAATATAATTTGATATCCTCACTCTGTATCCCGCTGATAAATAAATAAATAATGTGTAGCACGGTTTCTTCTCAAGGGTTTAACGAGTGCTAGACTGCCGAAGTATGAAAGTTTTACAATCAGTGGATGAGAAAGAGAATGTACACACGGTACTTTAAGACCTTTGGAGTAGTTTTATTTAAACATGGAGTTTCAATGACCACAGTTTATCAGACAGCTTGGTAGGGAATAAAAAATAACCACGTCGTAAAATATCACACTAAAACTAGAAAATACCATACATTTTATTAAATACCTGCATATGTGATAAAATAAATAAAACTAAACTAAACTTAACACTATACGATTTTTCCGTTGTTATCAAACGTAGTATGTAAAAAGAAGGTTTTTGGTTTGTTATTGTTGACTAAATCGACTTTTACAGTTTTTTCGTTGGCCACGATTTGAAAAGGTATTAGTTCTTATTATTCCAAGTTTAAAATAATACCTTTATAGGAACAAAAGTATACAACCCATAAAATACCTTAACTAGCTCGGAACTCATCTTCTCCCACATACAATGCTTTAAAAATCGGTATTTTTTTCCGGAAGAAAATATCATTTTTACAAAATGGTATATTTCCATACCGCGTGGGTATGACCCAATCTGCCTCACTGCAGAATACCTTATTACTTTACGCCCACAAGATAAAACGGTGTTAAACTCAATTGAATGTATAAAGCACTCAATAGCATCCGATTCTAGACGTAACGCCAATAAAACACTTAATTTTCATATTGACATAAAATATCCTGTGTAACCAGTGACCACTAACTTGACTAGTCTCTGAAAATACAGTCTGCTTCCAGCTCACATTGTAAAACCTGTTAGTTATATTATTGAAGCTTCGAATTTTAAAGATGTATGGACGTGTAGGCAATGTGTTTTCACTACTAGACGTACGGGAGGTGTGGGTGGTGATGTACAGGATACTTACTAGAGGTATGGAAGGTTTACTGTAAGTATATGGGAGGTGTGGGACTGGGAGGTGTGGGAGGTGTACAGGATACTTACTAGAGGTGTATGGAAGGTTTAAGGACGGAAGGTATACGGGAGGTGTGGGAGGTGTACAGGATACTTACTAGAGGTGTATGGAAGGTTTACGGGGGAGGTGTGCGAGATGTACGAAGATCCATTTAGTAATTTAATACTTGTTAACCTTCAACATCAGGTGGATGAATGTATTCAATTTATTTCAGAATATATTTCACATTTTAACTTTAATTAAAAACGAGATTTAAAAAAACACGAGGACCAAGTAAAAATCAAATGCAGGAGTTCAAAAACAAAAGAAATGTGAGAAACCCGATATGAACTTTAAAATAACGAATCCACAAAAACAAACATTCGAAATAATATGATTGTTATTGTCTCATCGAGAGTGATAAAAACACAGCGCGTATCTCAGCATATGTGTGCGAACGGCATGGTGGTTATGAAAGTGGGAATATTTAGTGACTGCCACCATAATAAATTGTGGGTGGCGGGGTAAGGTTCACCACCGCTGTTCATATCGCTTAGGGCTGTCGTATATTTTCCAAGTCATGTAATATTTCATGAACATGCGACCTCGCGGGAGATAAAATACTAAAAGAGACGTGAAAACCCGATGGCTGCACCGCACATTGTGAGGGGGGAGGGGAGGGGGGGGGGCGCAGCGTGTTGTTCTCGCGCGTCCCACATTTACATAGACTTCTTGCATTCAAAGTGATAATAAACCGGTTCACACGCGGCTACTGTATAGCACTAGGTTCCTGCCAGATGGGTATTTGTTTACTATCACTTATTAATAATGTTACGAGGGGATAGCTAAATCCTAAAAAAGTTCACGTAATAATTCTTTTATTTCAATGAAGGCTAGACCAAGTATGACGTGTACGAAAACAATAATATCATGCGATTCTGTTCAAAGAGATGTGATTTTAATTGTTTTTGTAACTTATCACCACTTATCGTCTCGAAAAGCAATATTGCACTTCTAGAAACGTCAAGTGGCACCTTCTAGCTGATAGTTTGAAAGTCAAAGAAACATGTCTGAAAAGTTGGCTGAATGATAGATTGATTGATTGATTTATTTATTCAAACAGTTTTACATTCACAGTCACAATATACCACAAATGCAAATTGGCGACAAATATGAATTAAACAATTTACAGCAATATATCACATAGACATAGTTTATTTAAAAAAACAAAACAACAAAAGGATTTATAATAATATTATGATCACATTGATCTGTCTATCGAGTAGAGAATTGTAGCATTACTGACATCACCCACACAATACATTTCGGAACTTCCAAGTTCTGTTAAAATTGGCTACAGAGATAGATATATAGATAATCATCTTCATTTAGGCGGGGATTAAAGCCAGTTAGGCAATTTTAAAATATTTAGTGAGACATAACCTCACTTTTGGCCGTTATATTGAGATTGTGTGTCTCTTCCCCCCCAACCCCCGCTCAGCCCCTAAAAATATGAATACATATTTTGTTCTTATATTAAATGCTCTGTTTCACCCAAAACTTTAATGGACTTTAATGTTATAGATCAAACTGTAATACACTAACCAATAGCCTTAAACAACATAAAACATCAACCAACAAAATAACTATGCAATTAATGACTATTTTACGTTGTTGTTAGTAAACTAAAACTTGACAACAATTATCAAACTAACCCTGTAAGCTTTGAAACAACACCACACTATTACACCGTATAGTGCAATGACCAATCAGGCGGCATTGTGTATAGCACGCTCATATATCCTCCACTTCGATATCTAATATGCTAATCAGTTTGTGAAATTAAAGCATCCAACCACCCCTTGAAATAACTAGCACTTGATCCCAGTTAAACCTTATTAAAGGTTATTAAAAGTCCAAACTCTGCAAGCTGCTGGCAAAGTTACAATATTGACTATCTCTACCGTGTTAAGTGAGCTTTGCACGGGAGGATGATGGTGTGCATATGAGTTCTAAGGTTTATAAAGCTGCATTTACATTAATTTTACACTCGCAACTTAAAACCACGTGTTTAAACCAGCACAAAGTTTACGGTGATTGTCACTCAATTTTGAGAGTAATATACAAAATATATATTCAAAGCTAGTCTACAATAGAACCAAAGCTTAATGCTTATACATACCTTCATTTCAACGCGAAATAAATTGTTAGAAATTACAATAAGATTTTATTTCATCTATAACCACACAAGCATAAATAGTTTTTAAACAGTGAATTGATTGATTGAATGTAATCAATCGCTACAAGTCGGCAATTCCAACACATTCGACCATGATTATTGTTAATGGTTAGTATAATACCTTATCTTCTGAACAGGGTCAATGTAAAACTGCGGGTACTTTTTTTCCTGTCTGTGTGATGTGATATGATTGTGAGAATCTCACTAAAGCAGCTGTCAATCATGTGTCCATGTCAGTACAGACATTGTTTGCTGAGGTCATGTTCTAGGTCAACTGATAAATAGATCGCGACTGTTTTCATTAGTATCTAATGTTGTAAAAACCTCGTTACAATATTCGATTTATTAAACATGAAAAATAAAAAACTATGCTAAAGTTCCTCACATTAGTAAACTTAACAGGGTTCATTTTAAAACCACCTTGATCATGTTAATGTTATTCCATAATGTTTAAATTATCAAAAGTACATTAAACAAAACTTGTCTTGTAATAATAACACAATAAACATTTTGTTTAATTAATATTACAAAAACTAATTTAGTTGATATTTAGTTGATTGAGCTGACTATTATGACAAATAATAGAGAAGCAAGGAGAGACAGGGCAAATACTCTATATAATACTTGGTCGCACGCTATGCTATGCTATATAATGCTATTTTTATTATTACCTTAGAGAAGCCCTCGGTGTTTTAAAATGACAAACACTTTTATAAAAATAAATAAATAAAAAATATAAAAATATATATATAAAAATAGCATTGTAACGCAACTCAAACATTATACAAATAAAAGTATTAAATTTAATATGAAATTGTAATAGAGTACCTAGGTTGTTTAATTGAACTTTTTCAATGTTCTTGGATGGAAAAATAGTTATATTCTACAATATAACAATCAGTAGATATCAAGTTCACTCGACTGGCGTTCATTATTGACAAATAATACAAAAATAATGACAAAACTCAATCACAGTCACAGCAATGACGGTATGTTCAAAAACTGCAAAGAAGATGGTGTTACATTCTAAAACTATCTATCCCTGAATTTTAACACTTTAAAAATGAAACGATATATTGGCATAGGAAAAGTAATTGTTTATATTATTGTAAATAATGTATGTCGAATGATCGCACTTCGAACGTACATTAAAAATTATTTTATACACTATATTTGCTTTGTGGATGTTAATAATGGAAAACAGCAGATGTATACATAATCGGTCTTCATTAGCTTTGCATTGATTTTCCTCATTTGTGCATCAGTTCAGTTCATAAATTAGATACAATACATTCAATAAATAAATGGAATGCTGTACAATTGCTAAACTAGGGTAAACAAACTGAATTATTTTCATCTAATATTGTATTTCTTTATACATTTTTTTTAACAAACTAACTATTAACCTGCAAATGAAAATATAAAATTTCGAGTGAGAATAGTTATAATTGTTTAGAATTGTAACTTTATTTAATAATAAAAAAAGTTTTTCCTTTTTTTGTAAGGTTGCCTTCGACTCAGAAACATTACGATGTCAATATTTTTGCACACATAAGACAGTAACACATCTAAAGATTGTGTTTTGCACTTTTATCTAAGTAAGAAGTTTATTAACAACAATCATTTTTCTTGGGAAACCTCTTGGGGCCCCTCTTCAGGTGTCTAACTATAGATGTATTGGATTTAGGATATCCGAGGACTATTTAAGAGAACTCAGTCGATTGAATTGAGGAAAACCTCGAAAGAACCTTTAATCAGGCTTGTTGGTCTCGACGGGGTTTGAACCCGGGACCTCCTGAATCAGAGTCGCTGTCGCTAAAGGTATTAACTCTAATATATATCCAAGGCGTCTTTATCTGTTTAATCTGAGCATCAAACACAGTTATAAACATGACGATGAGTAATTGGTTACATTACACTCAATAAATATCATTTGACATAATTAGCCCCTCGGCAGCACAGCTTGTGGGAATTAGTTCGAAGTAGAAGGATGGCAATCATACCACTTTAGTAATAAGCTAACACACTTTGATCACATCTATGTTATAGGATGGAAGCTATTATAAACTATGCATTAGAAATACATAAAAAGTAACTGAAGCAAAATGCAATTAAATTTAAATCTTATCGAAAAATGAATGGAACACTTTTCTGTACGCCCGTTTGTGCGTGTGTCAAGGCTACCATCAAACCGAACACTACCTCCTATTGACATGCATTTTTTTGTTGACTTTGCCGTTCAACAAGGGTGACATTGCACGTTTTTGGTGACCCATGGCTATAACGTTTTGGAAAAAAGTCATACCCGGCACCTCCACCAAAGTTTTAAATTCATGGTAAAATTATATTTGTGTTCTACTTCGACAATCTGTTTATTAAGAGGATTCGCTCTATATTTTGGATTCTGAAAAGCCCGTAGTTGTTTTCTATTCATGGCATTTATACTAGGTTGTCGACTATATCAAAGTTAACTTATCGAAAAGCAAGTCACATTCATGTGAAAAACATACGCGAATACTGATTTGAGACATATTAATATTGATACTTAAACGAGCGATCAAGTGAACACAAATAAACCGAGAATTTGTTACCTGCTATCTGTTATAGTAAACGCTACAAGATCAATAGTCAATCACATTTAAGCATAGATAATATATTTCCCAAGTCACAACAGATAAATAAACTCCACACTGGGATAGTACAAATGCATGTCCCTGAACAGTTTCCTGCAATATTTGGATTGGATTATGTAAACAAAAGTCAACGAGTAAATAGCACTATGAATAACAATTAACACACACAAAAAGTAATTACTTACAACTTGATGAACTTTAAAAAAAGGTAAATTGGCGTTAAAGAATATTATATCAACCATAATAAAAATGTATTTATAGACACAATAAAAGATGATATTCATAATTTTTTCTTAAAAAAAACAACATAAACACAAATAGCAGAATAAAAAGCTGAACGGTGAATAAATTTGATCTCATACAAGGAATACAGCATAAAGACGTACTGAGCAAAACAGTTTTAAAAAATCCAACTAATATTGAATTGATCCTGAATTGAACCTCTTACCAAAAATATATTAAAAAACTAAAGATAATAATACCAATTATTATGCATTATCATAAAACTAGAATAGCAGATGCAAGATAAGATTTACAAAAAGATTCGAATGTCGTCAATGGGAAAATAGAACAAAAATTTTACATATAATATAAACTTTAACAACTATGTTCTCGTACAGACGAGAGTCAATGGCCAATCATCCAAACTCAATCCTCTATGTGGGGTTCCCCAAGGAACGGTAACAGGTCCAGTATTTTTTAATATGGTTGTTAACGACCTACCGGAACATGTCAACTGCAAATCTGTCATGTATGTAGATGACTTTCTTCTTATTTGCATGGGAGAGAGCTACGATAGAGTACTGGAAGTAATCAGTACAGAATATACACATGTAAGCAACTGGTATGATTCGAATAGGCTAAAAATAAATGGGAATAAGACGCAAGTGATGTTTTTAGGTAAAGAACCTGCCCCAGTCGCAGTAACATTAGACGAAACAGTTATTCAAGCATGTAAAAAAATGAAATATTTAGGCGTAGTATTAGATAGAAATCTGAATTTCAATGAGCATATATCTAGCACAATATCAAAATGCTTTAAAAGGCTGCATATATTCAAAAGACTGAGATATTTCCTTACAGAACAAGAACGTGCTATGTTCTACACCAGTTTTGTTAGACCTATTCTTGAATACTGCCCCACTATATGTGGAGTAACTACGAAATTCAATCTACGTAAGCTAGAACTGACCCAAAACAAAGCACTACGCATCATAAACAATAGAAAAAAATTAATACAAACTAGAACCGATAACAACATTCCCTCATTTCAGTCCAGACTTCAATATCTTGTTCTGATGAGAATTTATAAAGCATTTCACGAGAAACCTGACAACAGGTATCCAGCCATGTTTCATAAGGTGCAATCAAACAAAAGTCTTCGCTCTGTAGCCAACAACAACATTACAGTACCTAAAGTAAACAAAGAAACTAGAGGAAAAAGATCATTCAATTATGTATCGGCACACAGGTGGAATGCTTTACCTGCTAGCTTAAAAATACAAAACTCAAAAACAAAATTTAAGAACTTGGTAAAAAATGTTGTATATGAATTTCAGACATTACTATGAAGAAGAAAATAAGTTTAATACACTGTCTGTTATTTTCTATACTCTCATTTTATTGTATTCTAATTAGTTCTAGTTATTACTGTTAGCCCTAATATTAGTATCATCTTATTTAAATCAAGAAAAAAAATGTAATTTGTACTTATGTAGGACTACAAATATAGTATATAGGTATATATTAGCCACGCACACTATATAAGCAATAATATTATGAATGGAATTATGGACTCATTAGGCAATGCAAGAAATATTTATTTTACTTTTAACTGTAGTTTTCTTAGCTCTTAGTATTATTAGTCTTGGGCATCAAGTAGGAGTGATTTATTACATAACCTGTATGAAACATGTATGTAGTTACTACTTTAAAGAAACCCAAATAAATAAATAAATAAATAAATAAATAAATAAATAAATAAATAAATAAAAATAAAAAATAAATACATAAATAAATAAATAAATAAATAAATAAATAAATAAATAAATAAATATATAAATAAATAAATAAATATATAAATAAATAAATAAATAAATAAAATTACAGAGCTAGACGAAGACATCTTGCCGCCAAAATATTAATGATTTTGCTATCAACAAAATTGTACAAACCGCTTTCTTATTTATTTTTATAAAATAAAACAAGTGTTTTCTCAATTTGAATTTACAAGAAGCAAAAGCAATTTGGGTCATTTGGCAATGTTTTCTAAATTTGACCCAACTTGAAAATGAAAAAAATACGAAAGTTTAGTTTAAATTTGTTTCGTTTAAAACTTCTAGTTTCAAAACAGTTTGCACATTCAATGTAAACCAAAGCCAAGACAAAACTTGGAAAGGCAACAACGAACAAGTAATAGTATTACGTATGTGTGATAGTCCAATCGTAACTCTCATCAATGTACAAAGCTGTATTACCAAACAGAATAATTAACTGAAACTTGTAATAAGCATCATTTTACCAAGTTTCAAATTTCACATCTAATTTCCCTCACATATGTTTGAAATTTTTCGAAAATTGTGTGAAAATGAAGATACAGGCATATTTTAGCACTTTTACATTTTGTATTGACCATAGAAAATAAATTAAACTAAATTCAGTTTTTCAAATATTAAAATTTAGTCAAAATGGTCGAAAACACCAAAATAATTCCATATTTTCTGACTAAATCATCACGTTGAAAATCTGATCTTCCGTATATTTAATACAATTCAGATGTTAAAAAATCCATCCCGATCGGGGTTCAAACCCGAGTCTCCCACATTCCAGATAGGCGCCTTAGCCAACTAGACCACCGAGACGGTAACTATTTAACTACTAAAATGTAGTTAGGGCTTACAAATATGTATGTAATTTTTATTTGTACAAAGTTTAATTCAGTGTAATCATTTATGGTTTTAGGAAAAGTAATGCGCTGAACATCAAACCGTCCTACTTTCTCTTAATAAAAACACTTGAACCTTTTTACTGGATCATACAAGCTGCTATTAGCATTGCTGAACGGAAGGAACGTTATCCAGAAGTTTGGCAACTTTGACAGAGTTCACGACGGCTCTCGATCTGTGAACACCATATGTTGTCAGCAGGTGTTTGTATTTACATTATTCTAATAGTTCAGCGATCGGTCTTATTTTATCACACACACCGAATGCACGTGTGCTAAACATTTGTCAGGGTGTTAAAGCTGTTAGTGATGTAAAACTAGCGACATGTTTCTTCAGCTGAGTCACATGTTTTTTAATCCAGAGCAAAACTAGGATGAGATAAAAAACAAAATCACCAGACATAAATAAAAGTTATGCTTTAAATAATAGTAAATTTCTTTAAAAGTAGGTAGGCCTATGTTTCCAGCGCAAATGCAATTAATGCAATTAATATTATAAACCGCACTTGAAAGCTTCGGAGAAAGAGACATTACGAGTTAGCAATGCCAATAATACAGAATATTAATAATGGCATATTCCATTTAAAACATATAAAACAATTAAAATTAGAGTTTTTTTGTTTTAGAAAACTTGTGTTTTTACTGTCTTTATTGTCGTTGTAATGTAGACACTATTACTGTTTAAAACCGTCCAAGAAACCACACCCTAAAAGGATGGTTAAAGTTTGATTAGTTAAGTTTCTGAGCCATCCTATGTTGTTAACAAGATAACGTAACTGTAGCAGAAACTTCGCTCTTTCTATCGTTCAAAGCTGAGGAAAGGACAACCGCCAAGGATCGCATCTCAGTATATATACCAGCAATCACTATTATATTACCAGTCGCAAACATTATATCTCAATACTTACTGCACCTATTTGATAGAAGGTGCCAGGACGATACGGACATTCTGCAACTATGGGTCATTCTGATGATTTCATGATTTCGTTACCTCATGATGTCATGATATCATGATCTATCTGATGATCTCATGATCAGATGATTTCATTATCACATCATCAGATCATCAGAATGACCCATATAGACCAGGAGCCAGAACCTGTGGATTTTTTTTTCGCTCACCCCACTTAACATCTCAAATCTGACTTGACCACGTGTTAGTATGCACCTTATGAAACAGCCCCAGGTAGTATGTCACTTCGAATTGTGGTATACGTTTTTTTTTAGAGGCCATTTTGTTTTTGAATGTGCAATCATTGAAACGCATACTCACTACTGTCTTTAAATGTACACAACTCTGGACTCGTTTAACCGATTTTAATTTATTAAATACCGATTTGTAGGTGACTGTATGCTTTCCCTATTGTATACAATCAATTTTTAATTAACGCATGATTTTATTGCTAAAAGGTGCAGACACGGCAAAAATAGTGTAAATAATTTTACAAAAATGTGATTCAATCATAAATTCACAAATTTTTTTGGTCAGTTAGCGCTATGTTTTTATACATTGTTAGGATTTATAAAACTAACTCATGTACAACATATATAAAAAATACGGATTATTGCACGTTTGAGTATATAAGCGTTGAAGGCTGAGCATTTTCAGTGGATTGTACGCTATTTTACTATGATTTTCATTTAACTTCATTTTGTCATTGCTCGTTAAGAATAACATTTTTAAAGTAGTTCCAACAAACAATACATGCAAATGGTAAAATTGAATGATATTAAAAATGCGATTTAAAGATTTTTGCAGAATAGTCGATTTTATGGAATTTTCAGTTTCAAAAGTGGAAAAGTGGAAAAGTGCGATTTTCACGTGACAAATTTATTTGCTGGCACTTATATTCTTGGAAAGTATAATTTAAGAGTTTTTGAAGGTTCTCTGAAAACTTAATCTAATTCGGAGTAGTCGTTTGTCCTGGACAGCAAAGAAATTAACGTGGACATGTTCAAATAATCAAAAACGTCCGAGGAAATGGTGCAACCATAGTTCATTGGAGGTCACAAGCATACAAATTTGAGAAAAGGTACTTTATGACCTAATGATCAATAATTGATATGGTCACATTGAAGATTTTACTCCATTAACTCACTGGAGGTCAAAAAATTAAAATCTTTATATAAAAAAAATTTACTGTGAAAATTATATTTTTGGAATGTGTTTAATCCACATTATTAATTAATCATGTAATTATTCAAAAAAAATTCAAATTTGGTAAAAAATATTTTTTACAAAATCCACAAAAAGTTTCCAATTTTGTTAAAAATATTTTTTACAAAAGTTAAAACTTTTTGTGAATAATAACATGATTTATTAATAATGTGGATTAAACAGATTCCAAAAATATTATTTTTCCAGTAAAATTGTTTTATATAAAGATTTTAATTTTTTGACCTCCAGTGAGTTAATGGAGTAAAATCTTCAATGTGACCATATCAATTATTGATCATTAGGTCATAAAGTACCTTTTCTCAAATTTGTATACTTGTGACCTTCAATGAACTATTGTTGCACCATTTCCTCGGACGTTTTTGATTATTTGAACATGTACACGTTAATTTCTTTGCTGTCCAGGACAAACGACTACTCCGAATTAGATTAAGTTTACAGAGAACCTTCAAAAACTCTTAAATTATACTTTCCAAGAATATAAGTGCCAGCAAATAAATTTGTCACGTGAAAATCGCACTTTTCCACATTTTCCACCTTTGAAACTGAAAATTCCATAAAATCGACTATTCTGCAAAAAATCTTTAAATCGCATTTTTAATATCATTCAATTTTACCATTTGCATGTATTGTTTGTTGATACTACTTTAAAAATGTTATTCTTAACGAGCAATGACAAAATGAAGTTAAATGAAAATCATAGTAAAATAGCGTAGAATCCACTGAAAATGCTCAGCCTTCAACGATTATATACTCAAACGTGCAATAATCCGTATTTTTTATATATGTTGTACATGAGTTAGTTTTATAAATCCTAACAATGTATAAAAACATAGCGCTAACTGACCAAAAAAAATTGTGAATTTATGCTTGAATCACATTTTTGTAAAATTATTTACACTATTTTTGCCGTGTCTGCACCTTTTAGCAATAAAATCATGCGTTAATTAAAAATTGATTGTATACAATAGGGAAAGCATACAGTCACCTACAAATCGGTATTTAATAAATTAAAATCGGTTAAACGAGTCCAGAGTTGTGTACATTTAAAGACAGTAGTGAGTATGCGTTTCAATGATTGCACATTCAAAAACAAAATGGCCTCTAAAAAAAACGTATACCACAATTCGAAGTGACATACTACCTGGGGCTGTTTCATAAGGTGCATACTAACACGTGGTCAAGTCAGATTTGAGATGTTAAGTGGGGTGAGCCAATTTCGTTAATATCGCTCCTACAGGAATTAGCTCCTGGTCTAATAGTTGCAGAATGTCCGTATTATCCTGGCAGCTTCTATCAAATCGGTGCAGTAAGTATTGAAATACAATGTTTTATCATCATGATCTGGATGATTTCATGATCTGATGATCTAATGATCTAATGATCTGATGATTTCATGATTTCATTATCTCATGATGTCATGATCTAATGATTTCAACACATAATGATTTCATGATCTCATGATATGATCTGATGATCTGTTGATCTCATAATCTGATAATCTCATGATCTGATAAGCTCATGATATCATAATCCTCAACCAATCTGAAATGAGTAAAGTTCATATTGAAGTAGGCTATATACTTACATGAGTAACAGTATCGTTTCCTTTATCTGAAATGTATACCCACAACTCATAGAACGACATCCCCGCTTTAGTCTGGCAGATTACGCACATGCTGGGAGCATGATTCAGTAAGGTGTACCTAAATGTAATAAAACAGTTGATATCTTATTTAATTAAGTGTAAGGGTTCTCTTATTCACTTTGCATTGCATTCACTTTCTTCACCAACGATTTAATTCGCTCATATATCTTCAGTGGAAATTGAAAATGAATAAATCGTCCGTATTACAAACATGTTCAGCAACGCAACGCTACGATAGGAATTGATATTATTTTAATTTCCAAATGCAAAATCTTTAATTGATGACATTCATGATCTATATTCATAGTATTCATGGATTCATATTTATCTTTCGATTGATATTCCATATTCAATACGCATTCTCTAAGCCACTTTAATATACGTTTGGAGGGTAGTGGAGGTAGGATGGAGAGATGAAAGAAGGGGGGGAAGGGGGAGGGGGTAAGGGTCATAATTCTGTGAATCTTGCATTTTAAGGGCGCATTGTTCCAAGACTAACTGATTTATATTCACTTATTTACAAACTCTGAATCGATTTAATGATAACTTTAAAGCTTTTATAATCCTATTACGTGAATGAGGTGACGTTTTTATTGGAGCTCATTTGCTCAGATGAAATTTACAATTGCGTTGTTTTTTTACAAATCACACAAAGTAACATAACTTGCGAGAAATAATGTAAAGATCAACACAACAAAACCACAGATGGCCTTTACATTCTGGTACAAACAATCCGAAAGAAAACAGGACTTTTTTAAATTGTTCAAAAGGATTAAAAAAGGATTCAATGATAACCTATCTCATATAGAATAATTCATTCATTTTAATTAAGTTTATATAAAAATTACACATAATACCAGTTTTAAAATTCTTCTAGGCTAACTACATGCATTCACAAATTTAAATAAAATAATATTTGACGACATACAATTCAACAGAAAGGAACATTTTATAAAACGAAGGATGTAGCATCATTGCTCCATGTTACAATGTAGATGTTAGCCAAATATTCGATTTCACAATGGCACCAATAATCAAAGACTTGTTCTCTGCTTATAAGGTATAGTCTATATCTCTCAACCCACATGCATATGCAGTGGCGATAATTGCTTGAAAAGTTGGCGTCCGACCTTTAGCTAACATTTCTGACTATCTACAATACATAGTATATAATATAGTCGATAATAATCGGAATTCATTAATTTTGTAATGGCTCTGTGATTAAAGTATAGAATTTTTATTAAACTCCAGTCCACATCTCGGACTATATAACTGAAGTTCTTGTTCTCTTTCAGAATCACGGACGTCAGTGAACGTACAACGTTAGTACCCGCGTTCCACACAGCAGAGTTGATAAAGTGTACGTCCAGCTGGCCCACAACAACTGCAACTACTATAAATCGTAAGTTCCAATGAAGCATTTAACTCCCAACAAAAACCCGAGTTCTATTCGTTCCAAATCTCGAGTAACTGATGTGTAAGATCAGCAAAACGAACAGAAATGTCGAGCGCAACGAAGAGAATTGTCTTTTTTGATAGGTTTGTACCTATAAGTCTTGGGCGCTAAGCTCCAATCGCAGGCGGCGCAAGTGTCAAAGAGAGCAAACACTTGAGACGAGCGAATAGTCGCTTGTTTGCGATCTAGGACAAACTCTCTTTTGCTCTCGAGTGCGGTTTGCAAGAGCAAGCCGTCCATTATAATGAAGAAAGCGTTTTGTAATGAAAATAATTGCTTACCGTTTGTATGTCAAGGAGGGCGGAGAACAATGGGGGTTGGGACAACAAGTTGTTAATATAAGTTTGTGTGGTTGAACGAATCTATGCAATTTTGGATATTGAAAACCCTTTAAGGCCCACTTTAACAATTTTTTCACACGGAATCCTTGTAGTTTGAATTATCTTCAGTATTTTCTTCGAAAGTTATATTTTAATTCCCAAGAAACCTTTGGAAATTTCAAATTAAGAATTAAAAGCTTTTACTGTCAATGACACAACGTTTAAGTCTAACCTATTTCTTCAGTTTGGTACATATTTATCTTAGTTATTTATTGTTAGTCTAGTAAAGGTTTTCTAGTCAAAGTTTTTTAATAATTTTTTTGATTTTTCTCACACTCAAATTGACATTTTTATATTACAACAACGACGTGGGATTCGATTAACTATTGTCTGATTTGCATCCATTCCACAAAAAGTTCATAACATGGTTTCAAGCCATTTTTTATTGTTAAGATATAGTACATATATGTTAGTTTTTCCGGGTAATAGGCGTCAATTTATTGAGTTTCATAAACATGAACGAATACATCTGTATCTTAGTTTTTCCGGGTTAAAAATTAATTAATTTTTATAAACACAATAAAAATACGCCGATACCCGGAAAAACTATCATACACACATATTATATCCATGAAAATCTTAGTTTAACGTATTGTTGACACGAAATTAATTGGTATAAAATTAAAACATAAAATTGTAATGATCAAAAGGTGTGTTATCAATAATGTTTTAGGATTTTTTCTCATCCTGGTTTTAAAAACATATATTATTATGTGTGTTGCTGGTTATAAGTGATGCTCTTGCAGCTTAAGCTATATCGAATGCAAAAAACAATCGTGTTTTTTCAACTTCTTCTTATCAATAATAAGAAATTACTTTACCATCGAATACTTTACAGATATTTAGAAACAACTAGATAACATCACTAGCCACAACACAGTAGTAATGGAAAGTGTAGCCTTCTCGTAGTGTATCCCACATACATCCCCTTTGTATTCACTTTATCTTTTCTTGTGCACTGTTTTCACTTCCGAGTGTCTCTATCTATCGTAGCGCACTCCCCGTTCCCGCTTTCCGATTACACCTCAAGTAGTAGTAGCCATGCTCGAATAACACGGCAGCTCAAGTTTTTACACGGGTAATTCGGCGGGGGGGTGCGGGGGAGTGTGATTATTCAAACAGCGGAAGGGATTAGGAACAAGAAGCTAGCGGAGTGCTAGATGTAGGAGTGGACGAGGCTGACCCGCGACCTCACAACATTTACCATCCGGCCGCACAGATAGCAACGCGGGCAACCACACAAATATTCCACCCAAGGTACAATCATGGACATATGTAAATCGGAATGTATATATATTTTTTTTTTGTTTTAAAGGGACGAGTTTTCCTGTTCATAGAAGTGGAAGCTGTTTCGGGGACAACAAATGATGGGTATTCTTTATGTACAGTCGGGGGGGAAAGTTATGAGCGAGGAAATCTTTTCAGGATATTTGTCTCTTCCGGGGGAAGGTTTTTCAGGGTTTATAAATGTGTAGGGATATTTTTCAGAGTTGTGCTTTTGCTGCGTGTGCTATTCGAAGCGATTTTAAGACTGTAATTTCCGAAGTTCAGCTCGGACATTTTATCATAATCGTATTTGCCAATAAAAAGTGCATTTCTAATATAATATTATGTACGTAATATGATTGTGCTTTTGTATTTTTAAGCAGGTTTGTAGGGAGATCATTTCGACATTAAGGCCTACTTTAATTATTATTATATTGTGTTAGACAGAAATACACAGACCCGAAATATCTTAAAAACAAGTGTTAATATTATATTGTGAAAGTAAATTTTTAGCAAAGTTTTGTGTAAGGAAATACATTACGTGTGTAGAACCTTCATTATCTGTATCAGTTGCATGGTTAAATAAAAAGTAAACTTTTAAATCAAACTTGATCAATATCGGGTGTAATTATAATATATTGTTATTTTCAATAACAGGGTGGTTGGATTGGGTTGAAAGGATAGATTTGAAAACGGGATGAAGCAATCTGTTCGTGTCGCTCATCGGTTCATCGTTGAAGTTATGCAGAAGGACTTGGGTTCGAATCACGATTCAGATTAATTGCAAGTAATATCCTTTTTGAATATGTTAGCAAAATTATTGTGTGTTATACATTGTTGTTGTAACATTAGTAATTCAAAAAAAAAAAATTTTACTTAACTGTAGTTCATTGTTGTGTCTGCATCTGTGTAATTATTAGATTTATTAAGTTGTTCTCTATTTTAAATGGTTTTTAACTGAATAGGATAGACGTTAAATAAATAACTAAAATAGCAGATTACGTATGGTATAAAATATATATTTTTAGTAGGAAGTCTGCCCTGTGTACAATGTATACCCCTCTTCGTGTCTAACTATTGGAATAAACACAATTTGTGAAGAGATGTCCGACTCAATCCCTTGCATTCACATTAACGACTGAGGAAAACCTATAGGAATAAACCTTCAGTAAGGATTAGTGGTCACGACGGGATTTGAACCCGGGACCTAACGACACTGTGTGGTAAAACGTCTGGTATCGACTTAATTCCATCAATGCCTTTAGAATTTTTCTACGAGTCGTGTCCAAACAATTGCTCAATATTTAATATTTCAAATACTGATCTCTCATTGGCCATTATTAAATAAAATAAATAAATAAATTTTATTTAGAGTCTACCCACTCAGTCATATAACTGATTTTCAGTGGGGGACTTTAAATCAAAGCGACCAAGCCAACCCTGCAGGCCCCGACGCAATCGACGAGTCGGCGATAACCAACCAAAGATCGATATTTTTAATAGGAAATATAGCAATCAGTGGTATGGACAGGCGAACACCCGCGAATCAACGCAGAATCAACAAGGCCGATTCAGAACAACTCTGAAATTTATTATGTGCTTCGTTGATAGGACGGCTTACAAATTCCTAAGACAAGAACTGATGGACTTGAGTCCAATTCAGAAGTTTGTTAACTTCTGACTTAGCGGGAATCGAACCCTGGACCTTCAGCATTGGAAGCAGAGACGCTAACCACAAGACCAACGAGCCACACATCGTTCACATCATTCACTCGTCGATGGTGTCTTTGTCGAAATGATTGGTTGTTCACTTTAAATTATTAGTCTCCACTGAAAATCAGTTCTGTGACTGAGTGGGTGTATAGACTCTGTGAATACGAATCATTTGATCTAATTAATTTGCAAGAAAATCTGCATAGCGTACTGACAAAGTGAGGGGCAAAGTGGACCAGGCTCACAATTCACTTTAGCAGCTTAGATAGATAATTTGAGTTAAAGTTGTGAGTTATTCATTTAATGCAGGTTAAACTGTTTGTATTTCAATGTTACCTATTGCTTTCATCACATATGAACGTAAACAAATAAAATTTTGCAATTTAAAAAGATATCATAATTTTCAGTCTAAAACACCATATCAAAGTAAATGGTCCATTTTGCCCGCAGAAAGAACCTCCGCGCCAGCCTCGGCTACTAAGAATACGGAGACCCGGCACCTCCACCAAAACTCTAGATAACATCAACTTAACATGAATGTTATAATATATGATAAGCCGTAGAAAGAAACACAATCATGTTTTTGTTAAAGGGGTATTTAACTGCTAAACTCAAAAAATATATTTAATTCAGGCTAACTAGTAATGAATTTAGAAATCAACAGAAAAATTATTGGGGCCACCATGACCTCCCAAAAAATTGTCAAACATGACATTTTTCGAGCTAGGTCCCATCGGAAAAATCTCCCATAAGAAATAGCAGGGGACGATCTTTATGCCCCGTGACCTTGGAGGATTTTTATCCAAAATATATTGGCCAATTTTGTCTACTCGGAAGCCTTTTCTGTCAATCCTTTATGTTTTGTTTTGTAATTTGGGCAAGTAGTTCAGTCAAATATGCTGATTACCAAGATGGGGTGTGATTTTGGAATGCATATTTTTGCGTGTTTGAGGGTATATTTGGGCACAGTTTCAAGACACGATGTTATAAAGGGGCATTTTAGATTGGTACTATGCTCTAGTATATATGTGGACCAAAAAAGAAGCAGATTAAAGCCGATTTAGAAAATTTTCCAAAACACCAATTTTTGCCAATTTCTGGATCAAAAAAATTAAAAAATTCGTGTTAAATCACAGTTACAAGATATAATTTTTTAAACGGTCATTTAAGTGTAGTATTGTGCTATAGATCACGTGGTAAAAAAATAATTTTTGGGGTTTTTAGCCCCTTTAATGTATTCTGGGTTAATTTATATGGGTTGGACCAGAAAATCAATATATTAGTATACATTTTTTAAATTTTAAAATTTATTTAAATTTAAGTAAGACAGAAACACTCTAACTTTTTAAAATATAGTAGGTTGGTCTACTTTGCTTCTCAATCCGTCGTATAAAAACCATTGATAAAAAATAAAAACAGAGTAATGAGAAATCTTGAAAGCTCTTTACAAAAGGGAATCATTCGGAAATGTATCTTGAGTATTTGATTCATGAAGTCTTGCTACTTGGCGCTACCAAAGCAGTCGTTATTACTTGTTGGTTGTTTTCTGTCTACTACATTTTAGTACATTTACACACACACATAACAAAAACTTGTAGAAATACAGCCAAACCTTACACACTCAAAAGAAATGAGATCTAAAAAAAGGGCCAAGATCATCTACCCTTCCACATTTGGGCATTCTTAATTCATAAACGTACAGTGTCCCATAACAGCATCCTCGAAAAGCTTAGCAAAATAGAATTTGCGATTATTAATTTAAACGAAATAGTTCAACCAAGTTCTTTTTTCTAATTAATTTAAACGTAATAACATGCAAATTTTATTTTGCCAAGCTTTTCGAGGATGTTGTTACGTGACACTGTACGTTTATGAATTAAGAATGCGCAAATGTGGAAGGGTAGATGATCTTGGCCCTTTTTTAAGATCTCATTTCTTTTCACTAGTGTGTAAGGTTTGGCTGTATTTCTACAAGTTTTTGTTATGTGTGTGATCTCATTACTTTTTCAAGTTCCATTGCAAAATTATATGTTAAAATATAATAATTTTATCAAAGTTGATTTAATTTCTATGGTATTAGCAGTAACAATATAGGATGTAAAATATCTAGACCCGGATTCATGTACATCCTGGGTATAGGTGGTATAACCATGGTATAACGACGGTATAAGGACTGGACCCCAATTCTTGAGTTCGTGGGAGATGAGTTGAAAACGCAATTTGAAATCGAAGTCGTTTTCGTTTTCGAAGGAATTGGTATTCTTGAACGGTATCGTGGAAAACGTCATGGGTTGTGAGTTGAAAGAGTATCACGAAATCCAAACACTTTAAAAAGATTTGCGTATAGCAAAGAGCTCGAAAAAGTTCTATATTTATTCTAGATGGCAGTGCCTTCATAAACGCGGGCCAATCGAAAGACGAGTTGCATGAAATGATTTGATTGTTGCAATTATGTAAACAAACAGATGAGCAAGCTCATATTATTCGACACCTTGCTTCGACATTGTGTTTGTGTGTATTGTGTGGCAGAACCACCGGGCAGAACAATGTTGTGCTGGCCTAGGGTTGGCTAAGAAAGGCCTAGGGCTTGTCAAACATGTAATGTAAGTACTTATTTTATCTAGTCCTATAGCCTATTGGAACTTTAGACCTACACTTTTGCATTATAAATAATTTTCTACATCTGGGCCTATAGTAGAGGAGCAACCTGTATGATTTTCGATCTCGTAGGCTATTTGTGAAAGAGTATAGCGGTAAACGGCATTATTTTCAGTTAGGCCATACGAGTATTTTCCCCCTTCCTGGCACTTCGAGAAATGCTGCAGAGGGCGTCGGCGGCGTCGCGACGCCAACAGCCTTCATTAGCTTCTAAATCAGTAACTATTTACCTGATAGAAAAATATGTAGGAAGTAGATTGTAGAGAATTAACGGGTGAACACTTGTGCGCAGTTTCGTTGCTCTAGAGCACAAATGAGGTGGCGCCAGAAGCGTCGCGACGCCTCTTGCACTATTTTGCCCATAACTGCTGAACTTCTCATTTAACAGAAAAATGATGAGAAGCTTTTTTGTAGGAAATATAAATTGGAGTGTAACTAGGTACGTAGAATTTATGTTGTTTGTGTCAGTAATTAACGAAATTATGTGGAATTAATGAAAAATATATACATATTAATCACATTAATCACATAATCACATTCACAGTAAGTTGCCTCTTTTTTTAAATTTCGACGTTTAAATTATGACTGACTATGAAGATGGTAAATATGGCCAATATAATTATATTATATAATAATAATATGTAGGCATATTATTAATAAGTAAGGTACCTATAATTACAAAAAATAAAGTATTAATATAATTATTAGTTTTATTAAGAAAATGAATTGTTTTCTCTGAGACGTCTTGCATTAACAACCTGAAAAAAGACCAGATATTTTACAAAATACGTTTAAATGTGTACTACCGTTACTGAAAGTATTGTTAAAATCCACCACTTACTATTCAAAAGTCATCCTCTCCCTCTTCTGTGTCTGTATTCAGAGTTGTAGTGTTTTAATACTCTCCATCCTCGTAATCTTCATTTGTGCAACCACAAAGTTCAGTAGGTACACGCTAGTTTGTGTGTCCTGAAACTGCATCTTGTGGCACACTTTGATTTCGAGCAATTACATTTTATTAGTTCCACCACTGCAGTTGGCGAAGGTGGAAGGAGTGTTATAACAGCTTCAAACTCGGCTTCTTTCAGCACCCATCCATAATCTGTTGGCAGCAAATCATCAGGGTCTGTCAACACTGTATTTACTTTGCAGCCTATACTTATAAAAAGATCAGCAAGTTGAACGCAAGTGGTTGTGGTTAGATGTTTAGTTAGAGATTGAACTTCTGCCATTCCGTCTTTTATCGCGACAGACAACATTGCTTCACAGCAGTCGGCGTTTACGTTTATTTAATTTTGCCCACTTTAATTTTCTGTTAGTTCCTCCAAAATAGCCATTAAGTGACTTTTCATAGAGCAGTGGTGTAAGGTACCATCACTAGCAAATATTGATCGGGGAACAACAGAGAATTCGTACACACCACTGGCTTCTTTCAAATCAAATTCAGGTCTTGACCTAGCTACTACAAGCATTCTCGTCATCAGGTTAGATGTTTTTTTAGTTTTGTTGTGAATCTTTTTGGTTGTTGTTTTCCACGTCTTCAGATTAAAGGCCCTCTGTAGTAAAGTGAGGTCAATTTTAACAAATGTCCAATTCCATAACATTACTCGAAAGCACGTGCTCATAAACGTAACTGCGAAAACCGCATGCCGCTGTGTTCTTTCTCAGCGAAGTTAGCGGGCGTTGAAAGCGAGGAGTGGGGGAACCCTACGTCATCTCAGTCTTATCGAGGCGAGGCGAGAGCTGTCGACTCGGCGGCTAGCGAGATAATATGCACGCGTTGCCTTACTAACGCAGACCGCTTTACTCTTGACACTTACACACATACTGACAGTATGGTATTTCGCATTTTCTTGGCAACAATCAGCAATCATGTCAAACATACAGCCTTACCGGTTCGAACCCCGCAAAAATGATAAAAATGATTTACCACCAAGTATGAAAACTGACGAAGAAAGTATTTGCTGTACGGAGAGTGATGTGATAAGTAAAGTTCGAGGAAAGTGCAGAGTGCATCACTTATCACACGGCATTTCAAAGCGTCGTTTTATGTCATGATACGCTTCAAACTGCCCTACAAAACATGGTGTCCTTCATAGATGGTAAATCAAAAGCTTCTATATAATCTACTATAAGACGCCACGAATAAAATGTGGTGTGTTATAGAGTACAAACAATTTATTAGCTGGATGAACGCATGGTCTACCCTAAAACAATAGAAAAGTAATTCCTTCTTGTGTCGTTCAGAAAATAAGACAGAATTATCCCGAGAGCGATGGCGTGTACGTTGATTTTACTGCTGCAGTTGGATGCGATGCCGAATATTTTAATTGAGAGCAATTAATTAAAAGAATTCAGGTTCAGTGAAATTCGTTATGTATCTGAATTCACTTTAAATTATGGCACAAAACATCGAATGTATTTTCTTTAGATTTTAGAACACAGTCATAATAATATTATGTTCCAATCTATTATTAAAACTTCAGGCGGGATTCGAACTCATGTCCTATGGATGGTAATCGGTTTGGACCATTTGGAACTACATCCTAACAAACGAACGTTATAACCATTATATTCATTACTAAAATCAGACTACTAGAAAAGAATTGGCTCACCATTTATGTTTTATAGCAGGGCTTATAAACCACTTTATTATAGTATAAAGATTCTCACTCATAAAGCACATATTTATTTATTTAATGCACTACTTACTTCACATATATGTATTGTTTCAGAAAACGCACGAAAACAATTCGAACTCATCTAGACATACATAGACGCCGCTATGCTAATTGTACCCAATCCATATTTTTGAACGGTTTCTGTGACCGCCAAATTATTGAGTGACTTTTCGTACATTTAGTTTTAACAGTCAAAGAAGAACCTTTTACCGATTGCTCTACGTTTGTAAGATGAGAGCCGCATCTTGTGCATAAAACAAAAAGTACCTTCAGACATTCCCAAACACGAGAAACAGTTTGTTGGTCTCGCTTTCGGCAAATCACTATTCTTTTTACAGGTAACGTTCTCTTCTTCGTAGCCGTCAAGTTCATGTCAGTGTCAGTGTCACTATCAGACTGCTTTTTTTATAAAATAACGTGGAACTGATTTATTTCGAAATAAGCCTTATTGTCTATTGATGTTTTAATGAAGATGATAGTTCAAAATCTTCATCTACAAAATGCTCGTAACAAACTAAAGTGTATTTGGTTGGGAGTGAAACCTTTGCGATTAACTTTGTTCACCCACGCACGATGTCTAGTAGGTGATTTTTCGCGATCAGGATATCTGTGAAAATTAACTTTTTTCCGTCATTTCTGGTGTTTTTCAGTTTTGATATTGCAACCAAAGACGTAGCATATATCCATTCTTGTTTATATGTTGTAAAGAGTGTATAAAAAGTATGTCTGCAAACCTATACAAAATAACCACGGTATGTATAATATCTAAATACAGCACTAAGTTAGTGAACATTCAGTTATTACTTCACACGCAAAACTTCACCCTACTTCACATGAAATAGTACTGGAAAAATGCTGCCAAGGAGACACTGTCTTTGTGACCTACGGTGCAGGCGCGTAGGAACGTTTTCAAAGTTTGGGGATTGGGAGGGGGGGGGGGGGAATTTATTAGCAGATTTTGTGGGCGGCAGCAAAGGCGAAAACAAATTCAACATACTACAGTTATTTCGTCATGTTGAAACTGCATTCGGACTCTGTAAACAATGTTTGACAGCAACTATCTGGGATCTAAAACCTCAAAAAATGAACGTGAAGTGGCCCATTTTAGTAAATTTCAGACTAATTTTTTATGTAACGACAAAGCATATAGGAAACATATTCGTTTTACCAAGTTGATTCGAATTGTATAAGTGTATGTGCATGTTTACTATGGAATATTGGGATTATATTTAGCTCACATTAGTTTTGACCCCCCGCCCCACACCCCCCCTCCCACCCCCCTGGGCCAAACTTAGGTAGGGCATTGCCTCCCTTACCTTCTCCCGGTTCCCACGCCATTACTACGGTGGTCCTAAGACTGATGACGGTGTAGGGTGTGGGTGTCACGGAAGTCGAGCCGCTAGCCGATAGCAGGAGCCGCCGTGCTTGCGTGAAGCGTCTGACTGAGATGACGTCCCCATCGTAGCCATGTGAAACACTAACTAGCGATAAATCCTAGGCGGCTGATCCGATTTAAGTCGCGTTTTCGGCTATCGTTTTCTCGCAAGAAATGACGTTGAACTAGACTTGGTAACTTTACTACAGTGGGCCTTTAATGTTTTTATCGGAGACTACTGTGTTGCTTTGAATTCGCTCTGTTACAAATTAATTAATTTTCTCTATTCCCACGTCATTTCGTCGCAACACATCATTAACAACAATTTCAGGCATTACCAAAGTTACCAAATTAACTAACTCATTTGAAGTGTCAGTAAAGGGATTGGTAAATTCTCTGAAAAATCTAACCATTTTCTAGTAGTTTGTCTATCCATTGATGCACGAGTGCCTATGATATCTTTGTGACACCAACGAATACAAGTTAGCAGGAGCTATGTATCTTGAGCGAGCACACCACCCTCTACCTTCAGAGTCTGGATTATTTGCTCGAGGGCATGATCTCCTCCGATAGCCCAGAATGGTACGATTTCATTTTTGTTTACAACCCAGTTTCCTTCGATGAACTCTTTCCAGGTATCTGGCGCATGAAACACATCTCCCTCATCTCGGCGAGATAAAGTGGGATCACACGAGCACAATTCCTTTTATCGCGAGGAAAGAAATACTTGACTAGTATTTCTAATGAAGACAAGTATAAAATCCAATCACCTGTTCGAACATTTCGTATAAACAAAAATATGTCAACTACCATTTTCATGTATTGAATAACAGCTTTAAACAAAGGTCATTTCATTTCATTTCATTTCATTTCATTTCATTCTTTATTCACAGATTCGTACATAGTAAAAATATACCCTCTCAACACCTTCAGTTTAAAACTTATTTAAAGGCAAATTTAACTGCTAAACTCAAAAATATATTTCATTTAGCAATTAACAGAAAATTATTGGGGCCACCATGACCTACCAAAAAATTGTCAAACATGACATTTTTCGAGCTAGGTCCCAACGGCAAAAATCTCCCATAAGAAATAACATCAATCTGACGATCTTTATGCCCGTGACCTTGGAGGATTTTGATCCAAAAAATTGGCCATTATGATCGTACTCGCAGCCTTTTCTGTAAATTCTCTATATTTTGTTTTGTAATTTGGGCAAGTAGTTCGGTCAAATATGCTGATTACCAAGATGGGGTGTGATTTTGGAATGCATATTTTTACGTGTTTGAGGGTATATTGGGCACAGTTTCAAGACACGATGTTATAAAGGGGCATTTTAGATTGGTACTATGCTCTAGTATCTATGTGGACCAAAAAAGAAACAGGTTAAAGCCGATCTAGGAAATTTTTCCAAAATACCGATTTTCGCCAATTTCTGGATCAAAAAAATTTTAAAAAATCGTATTAAATCACAGTTACAAGATATAATTTTTTTAAACGGTCATTTAATTGTAGTATTCTGCTATAGATCACGTGGTAAAAAATAATTTTGTTTTTTTTAGTTTTTTTTTTTAACATATCACTGAACTTGATTGAATCTAGCTCGCTCAAAACATCACTGTTTGCTTTCTTTATTGCAGCAACATCCCCTTCGTTGCATGCCTTCTGAATCACCTGGACCATACAAAGAAACTCTCCTTTACTTCGGGCTTTGATTCTAGAAAGAAACAATAAACAATGTGTGAAGTGCCTGAATGGTGTTCAAGGGAGCTTTAACCCCCCTGTAGACATGTTTACCGTCCAGTATTTGACGAACAGTTGCAGTTCCATATAAACCCGCTTCAATCCACGCGTTATTAGTACCACTATTTTCCATATCCGATCCAAATTGACCTCGTCCTCAGCATAGCCATCAATCACAGTATGCTGTTTTCTCCTGGGCGAAAAATAATATTATTCAGATCCTTCCTGTGCATTTGAAGTTGTTTTTTTGCAGAGTGAAATCACCGTTTTACCGGGACCAACAATGTGGGTATAGATTCTTTGAGCTTGTTACAGCGTTGTTGTAGAAGAGTTCAGAGTTGTCCACTCGTGTGCTGGTGCAGCGATCAGAGGGTGAGAGGCATTATATTACTCATTGAATTATAAGCAGACCATGGTAGGATCATACTAATGCTTGGTAATGTGGATGAACATGTTTCTACATTTTCATGGGTCACAACGTTTGCAATGCTCACTTCTTGTTGGATCACATCCGCTTCTATGTTAAAAACGTAAAAAATTATAATTATACTTTATTTTTATTAATTATAGGTACCTTACTTATTAATAATATGCCTACATATTATTATATATAATATAATTATATCGACCATATTTACCATCTTCATAGTCAGTCATAATTTAAACGACGAAATTTAAAAAAAGAGGCAACTTACTGTGAATGTGATTATGTGATTAATGTGATTAATGTATATATTTTTCATTAATTACACATAATTTCGTTAATTACTGACACAAAAAACATAAATTCTACGTAGTTACACTCCAATTTATATTTCCTACAAAAAGCTTCTCATCATTTTTCTGTTAAATGAGACGTTCAGCAGTTATGGGCAAAATAGTGCAAGAGGCGTCGCGACGCTCCTGGCGCCACCTCATTTGTGTTCTAGAGCAACGAAACTGCACACACGTGTTCACCCGTTCATCCTCTACAATCTACTTCCTACATATTTTTCTGTCAGGTAACTGGTTACTGACTTAGAAGCCAATGAAGGCTGTTGGCGTCGCGACGCCGCCGACGCCCTCTGCAGCATTTCTCGAAGTGCCAGTAAGGGGGAAAATACTTGTATGGCCTAACTGAAAATAATGCCGTTTACCGCTATACTCTTTCACAAATAGCCTACGAGATGCAGGTTGCTCCCTACTACTAGGCCAGGGACGGTTTCTGATTTGTTTTAAGAGAGTATAATGACAAATTTTCTCGTTTCACACATAGAAGCAAAATTTAAAATGTCCGCCATTTGTTAACGTATCGCACTTTCCCGCCTAACTCTGCTTATACCGTCAACAAGTGTCAAGTAACTATGGTTACTTGTTGATTGTATGCCTAGTGTTTAAGGCTTATTTTAAAACCCTTATTTGGAAGCCTTCCAACAAACTTTTTCAAATTTTTTTCAAAAGAGACTATATTTCTATAACCTTAATGTCCATGTAAAATATGAACATTGTAGTACCACCCGTCTGGTCAGAATCGCGGGCCGACGTATTAGATGTTAGCAGTAGCAGTAGCAGTAGCAGTAGCAGTAGCTAACATCCTTAAAGTGATTTTGAGCATGTTTCAAGCCCTTTTTTCACCAAGAAGGAATAATCGTACCCCAATAAAATTTGGCATGTGTTGTCAGGTACCTAAATCCCCTCGATTGTGATAGTTTTCAAGTTCACATTACGTTACATGACGGCTGGGTAACACCTCGAAATCACCCCAACTCTGCTTGGTGTATAAGGTGCTTGAGTGTGTAGCGCACCGCGGCTTGGCTGCGGCGCCCTAACGGGCACCTAGATAGAAGTTCCCTTATTGCCACTGTGTAACCGCCGGCAACAACATGACAACACGTCTGTAACAGGCCGTTATCTTATTCATTGTTGCTTTATTGTCACGTTCGTATTGCACACAAATCCTAGATTAAATATTAATGAAAAATTACATTTGCATATTTTGCGTTGTGCACGATTCAACCCCTCAGGGAGATAGGAGCCGGAGAAGCAATTAACTTTTTCGACGTGACTTGATTGCAACTTTAGGGCAATATTATTTCAACATACACTAGAGCGAGAGTGAGCAGAATTCAGACATCTGTTGATCGATTGTTAGTGTTAAAGAGTCACGCGGCAATCACGAAAAAGGTAACACAATTTTGGGGGTGCTGCAAAATGTAAAAATTATTTTTGAAGTTTTGAAATTCCGCGTATGGGATTTATGAGTGTTGATCAAAATAATATTGAAATAAATAAAAATATATTGGAGAGTTTAACCAATGGAAATATTAATTATAGTCAAGAAATCGAATGTACATTAAAAGTACATTACAAATGTAAAATTAACGTATTTGGTTTCGATAATCCTTCAGATGATGACTTTTTTTGTTGCTTAATGTATCAATAAATGCAATAAGACTATTCACTACGATGAGTGGTGATAGATGAGGATGAAGGACAGATTACAAAAAAAGATGCCTTTTGCGGGATTCAAACCCACGTCCTCGTAGAACCACTCTTTGACCAGCACTCTATTCGTATATGCCACCGCGGACTGCACTTCAGGGGATATGTAGTCTTTGAACTAAAACCAATTATGTACGCAATAATTAACAAACAACCACAAACCAATGTTGATTTTGTTTTAAAATACTCGATTTGCATAGTTAAAGAAGAAAATTTCAAAATATTACCATTCTGTAAGGTTTTGTGGCATTGTGTAAGAATTCGAGTAATTTTAAAAATAACGCCAAGGATATAACCCGTTTGTTCGTATGTTAGTTGTTAATATTTACGACTCTCTGTAATGAAACTATTGTAAAATCTTACCACAGTGTTTGAACATAAAATGGGAATACTCTTCCGAGTATGTGTAGTTCTCAAAAAAAAAAACATTAACAAAGCGTTATTGAATTTGCATGTTTTGAAGCTTTTAATATTACTTTTATACACTATAACTTACTTAAGGAGGTAGCACACCTCTTCAAGAAGGCGCTTACCTCTGCTCGCTAGCCCTATCTTGCCCATGTTATTTGTCTTCTTCATTAAGACTATAACTTAATCCACAAAACATAGAATTAACAAATTTTGGAGTTGAAAAAATTACAATTTTTAAGGAATTTTGGGAAATTTTTTTTAAGTGCATTAATTTTCTAAAACTGGATTTTTTTCAAAATTTTTGCATATTTTGGATTTCCTCTATCTCAAATTCCAGCAATACCTAGGAATATATTACATTCACGCAAAAGAACAAACTTATTTTGACCGTTTTTGCAGATTTCTATTTTCAAGCTTCTCTTAAAAAGTTTTTTCGTCAAATCAAAATGAGATAAAAACATGTGAATTTGAATTCCACAATTTTTTTAAATGTGTTTTTGCCAAATTTAAAAAAATGCTAGGTATTCAAAAAAAATTAATTCAAAATTGTTTGTCCATTATAATCGACGCGTGGTCTGAATGAGTTAAAACATACTCTCACAAAAAGCATCTGACTGATGAACAATTATTAAACGAGGGAGCGGAGCGACCGAGTGTCTCCATTCAACTCGAACGGCTCTCATTCTGTGATTCTGTCTGTCTGTCTGTACGTCGAAAATCAGCCGAACCGCTGAACAGATTGGGCTAAAATTTTTTACAGACATCCAGTACGAGTTTACTGAGAACTGCTAACAAAATCAGCTAGATCCATTGCGATTTAATCCTACAATAAATAAAAATGTGATTTTTAAAATATCGATAGCATTTGTTTAGTAGCAGCTAGCGGGACGATATCTACGTGGCTTGCATGGCCTATTGGTAAGCATTTAGTCTACCGCACGGAGGGTTGGGGTTCGATACCCATTAGCTCGAACTTTTTTTATATTTTTACACCCACATTTTATTTTGGAGGGGTGTTAAATGGGAAATAAAACTTAGGTGATTTTGTTTTATCTTGGAAATTTGTTAATGTTTCACGCTAATACGTTTTGAATACGATTCGCATTTCAAATGTTCAATTTATATAACTAGGGAACTGGGAAACGCCTTAGTCGTTGTTCAACGAGTGAGTGAGCCATGTGTTGAGTACCCGGTATCATTCCTCATACTGGGCTAGATCCTTAGGTATAGGGGAGGAAAGGGGATGTTCCCGGGTACTCAACACTTGGCTCACTCACTCACTCGTTTAACAACGACTTTGGCGTTTCCCTAGTAATTAAACGAGGGAGCGGAGCGACCGAGTGTTCTCCATTCAACTCGAACGGCTCTCATTCTGTGATTCTGTCTGTCTGTCTGTACGTCGAAAATCAGCCGAACCGCTGAACAGATTGGGCTGAAATTTTAAACAGACATCCGGTACGAGTTTACTGAGAACTGCTAACAAAATCAGCTAGATCCATTGCGATTTAATCCAAAATAAATAAAATGTGATTTCTTAAATATCGATATGCATTTGTTTAATAGCAGTTAGCGAGACGTATACTTCGTGGCTTGCATGGCCTATTGGTATGCATTTAGCCTACCGCACGGAGGGTTGGGGTTCGATACCCTTCGCTCGAACTTTTTTATGTTTTTACACATACATATAATTTTTGAGGGGTGTTAAATGGGGAATAAAAATTCGGTGATTTTGTTTTATCTTGGAAATTTGTTAATGTTTCACGCTGATTCGTTTTGAACATGATTCGCATTTTAAATGTTCAATTTAAATAACTAGGGAAACGCCAAGGTCGTTGTTAAACGAGTGAGTGAGCCATGTGTTGAGTACCCGGTATCATTTCCCATACGGTACTGGGCTAGATCCAGCCTTAGGTATAGGGGAGGAAAGGGGATTTCCCGGGTACTCATCACTTAGCTCACTCCCTCGTTTCACAACGACTTTGGCGTTTCCCTAGTATGATTAAACGAGGGAGCGGAGCGACCGAGTGTTCTCATTCAACTCGAACGGCTCTCATTCTGTGATTCTGTCTGTCTGTACGTCGAAAATCAGCCGAACCGCTGAACAGATTGGGCTGAAATTTTAAACAGACATCCGGTACGAGTTTACTGAGAACTGCTAACAAAATCAGCTAGATTCATTGCGATTTAATCCTACAATAAATAAAAATGTGATTTTTAAAATATATAGCATTGTTAGTAGCAGCTAGTGGAACGATAACTACATGGCTTGCAAGGCCTATTGGTAAGCATTTAGACTACCGCACGGAGGGTTGGGGTTCGATACCCATTAGCTCACTCTTTTTTATATTTTTACACCCACATATTATTTTTGAGGGGTGTTAAATGGGAAATAAAACTTAGGTGATTTTGTTTTATCTTGGAAATTTGGTAATATTTCACGCTAAATACGTTTTGAACATGATTCGCATTTTAAATGTTCAATTTAAATAACTAGGGAAACGCCAAAGTCGTGTTAAACGAGTGGTGAGCCATGTGTTGAGTACCGGGAACATCGCTTTTTCTCCCATATACCTAAGGCTCGATCTAGCCCAGTATAGGGAATGATACCGGATACTATACACATGGCTCACTCACTCGTTTAACAACGACTTTGGCGTTTTCCTAGTTATAATTAAACGAGGGAGCGGAGCGACCGAGTGTTCTCCATTCAACTCGAACGGCTCTCATTCTGTGATTCTGTCTGTCTGTACGTCGAAAATCAGCCGAACCGCTGAACAGATTGCGCTGAAATTTTAAACAGACATCCGGCACGAGTTTTTAACAAAATCAGCTAGATCCATTGTGATTTAATCCCTGATTTTTTTTAAATACCATTTGTTGAGTAGCAGCTAGCGGGACGAACTCTACGTGTCTGCCATGGCATAGTGGTAAGCATAGAGCCTACCGCACGGAGGGTTGGGGTTCGATACCCGTTAGTTTTGAACTTTTTTTATATTTTTACACCTACTTATTATTTTTGAGGGATGTGAAATGGGAAATAAAAATTAGGTGTTTTTGTTTTATCATGGAAATTTGTTAATGTTTCACTCTAATACGTTTTGAACACGATTCGCATTTTGAATGTTCAATTTAAACTAGGAAAACGCCAAAGTCGATGTTAAACGAGTGTGTGAGCCAAGTGTTGAGTACCTGGGAACATCGCCTTTTCTCCCATATACCTAAGGCTGGATCTAGCCCAGTATGGGGAATGATACCGGGTACTATACACATGGCTCACTCACTCGTTTAACAACGACTTTGGCGTTTCCCTAGTAATATAATAATAATACTTTATAGTGCATTATACTTTTAACAAGGTTGTTCGTTAGGTCGATGCTAGTATGCCCTTTAGAAGTTGATTTTAAACAATTTGGTTTGCTAAAAAATACACAAAACATACGCAAATTATTGTCAAAACTGCTATGTTCTAAAATTCAGCATAAAAACCCGTTCAAAAGTACTCAGAATAGCATACCAGCATAGATGTAGCTTTCCTATACAATCCAGTAATACATGAGTCTCCTGGCTCTATTAGTTAGGCAATCAGACCGATTTCCGTGAGCAATGTTCTGTGCCCAATTCTTGCAGGGAAGTGCCCCCTTAAGGAGCCTTAATAACACGACCGAGAGAAAAATGTCAACACACCCATTCAAACAGACAAGAGAAGACACTCGGAGAATATGCAAATCAATTCATATTCAAACAAAATAATATATATTTCCCAGAACAGCGGAGAACAAGTATTTACAAACCATTATCTCATTGATACAGAGGAAACATAAATACATTTCCTCGAAACAAAGTGTGGGGGAGGGGGGGGGGGGAAGCAAACACCGACTTGAGGCGGAGTTGCCACGTTGAGGGGAACACTTCAAACTTGCAGGTTGAGTTACACGTGCTTTTCAAAGATGTGCCTCTATTATTTATTGTTTTATAATAGAACCTGGTGGTGATTAAATAAGTAGCAGAAGAATTAATGGTGATTAATTATGCTATTTTAAGATTTTGTTTGTATTGTCGATTGTTTTAGTAGAGAAGGAACTTCTTATGTGACTCTTAAATGACTTACATTTTTAATTAGATATAATGGTTTGGTTATTAAAAATGAAACTATATAACAGGTAGTAACGTTGTAAGTAAAAATTATTGGACTTTCCACTGTTATTAATATTTTTATTTCAAATGTAATATTTCGAATGCTTTACAGGAGTCTTTATCAAACCAATTAAAAAACCACAACAGACAGGACAAAAAACATTTCACAAAGAATATAAATATGGCTGTGTATTAGTACCAAATTATGAACAAAAAATATTTTTATGAATAAAATTAAAATAACAAAAAACATAACATTAAAATTTAGGCCTACATGTTGGATGAAATAAAACTATTGATCTAGTGATGAAATTGATGGACAAAAACTCTTCCAAATGGCTGGATAATTAACACTAGGCACACTGATTGTATTGGCCACACAGAAAATCATAAATTTCAAAATTTATCCATAATTTATATTATTTATTCGAGTTGAACGACGCGTCAACTTCTTGGTTATTTGCGCCAAGTAAACGGGGAATTATTATACCCGTCCTAACAACGAAACATATTATAAATATAGCATAAGTGCAATTAAATCTCGTGAAAGGGTCTACTACAAAAATACATTTTAATCCTTAAGTAAAAATAATATAAAACTAAACTAATACAAACAATAGAAATAGCCAACGGTTTAGCCAAAGTCGGCGTGGTTAGGGGTAGAGTGGGTGACCGCTCTGCCCTAAAACTCACGTATACCGCTGGTTAGAGCAGATAGAGGGTTCGTGAGCTAGTGTAACGGCTTCGTTCTCCTCGACGTCTGCTCGGGAGTCCGGGTTAGTGGAGGAACCTATATGGCTGTCAAGGTTACACCGTCCTTTCGGATGGGACGTTAAGCCGTTGGTCCCCTTGGTACTTTTCGAAAGGAGTAGGCTACGTGCCGGTACCGGGTTTCCCCTCCTCCCTTCTGTTCATACTTCATTCTCACTTATCACCCTCATCGTCTCGAATAGAAAAAGTGCATTAATATGAGACGTTAAGCAATATCCAATCATCAATCAACAATAGAAATAAAAATCTTAGAATTAAATATTATAAATTTACTCTGGAATCTTGTAAAACACTTGGGTATCGTTCAACCATGGATATAGTTGTACTATTGTACGTCCAGGGTTCGACCAAAGTAATAGCGTGCACATCATCCCTCACTCGCCACTCTTCTGCACCAAGTTTTTTCACTTTATGTAACTCATTTTGTTTTACCTTTTATAAACAGCAACGTTGCTTTTATTTTTACCTCTGTTAAGAATCCGAAATGAAAGTCTGTGGATGTTTTATTTGTGATCGCCATGGTTTTCATTTTGTCTTTGATCTATATTAAAAACACAGCAGTGTGAGTTCTACCTTGAACGGTTTTACAAATTTGCCAGCATATATTATTACATTCTACATTGATGAAATTTTATAAAATTTCAGTGGAATTTTCTAAACATAAACATTTAAATGAAATGTTCAAAGTGCCCAAGATACAATATACAATTTCACTTGTGGCCATGTTCAAACTTCGTATACTCTAATAGACAAGACAGCTCGGAATGAAATTAATGTTTCTCGACGCTTAAGTAGATACTATGTTGATTAAGTAAATTTGCTACATGTTTTGGGTACTCTCCTCCCCCGCCCCAAACTACTCATCGTCCCGCATAACATATTAGTACTTCTATTTACTTCGTTCAAAAATCATAATTCATATATTTTTACGTACTAACGCTATAGGACTGAGTCCAAAAAACAGTATTAATTTTGATATTACCAACCCAATTTATGTTAAGTCATAGATCTGTATAATGCAACTTCTATTCTGTAACATTTCCAATTTATAGGCCTACTTTAAATAATTATTCAATAACAAATTTATAAGAAAACATTTATTAAACTCTTCAATGTTCAGTCAAACAATCAATATTTACCAACAACAACAACAACAACAACAACAACAACAACAACAACAACAACAACAACAACAACAACAACAACAACAACAGTGAATTCTTTAGTGTCAAAACAATTACGAACTTTTACGTATCAAAATACCAATTCAAATATTCACGCGTAATTCAACTCGAGTGTTCTTCAACTTGCAAACCAAACAGTGGCGCCCACGTTGGGCGCCACTGTAAAGTAACGCACTCTTAATTACTAATACAAAATACAAAAATACAATTAAAAAGACTTACAGGTTGCCGCGGCTGCAGTCGGTAGAGCACCAGCTATGGTAAGGTCTGGGTTCAATAGACCTAACTGGCTTTTAGAAAATTTATAATAATACAAGGGATATAAGTGATCAAATAGGAATAATAGTCTATAAATGAGAGATGAAATATTAAGTTGACAATTTAATTGTGTCCCAAAAATCAGACAAACAAACTTCGACAAAAACAAAGCACGTAAGCCCAAGGGCAGAATATTGGTACGTAATAACGTTTAACGTTAAACGTTTAACGTTTTTTTTAAATTTTACTTTTATTGCGCTAACGAGAGCCTAAGGGCTATTAAACATTATCAATTGAACATTTTGAACTGAACTTTTTGAAGGCTTTCATGACATTTTTATAGGCCCAAAGGACCTGATATTGTATAACTTGTTCCCTGTATTTCACTGTATAACTTGTAACCTGTATTCCATTGCATAACTTGTAGGCCTAAATTCACAAATCACTAAAAGTGACATTTGATTCCCTGTAGGCTAAGCCTACCAATAATTTGTAACAATTTGTCTGATTTTTGGGACACAATTAAATTGTCAACTTAATATTTCATCTCTCATTTATCGACTATTATTCTTATTTGATCACTCATATCCCTTGTATTATTATAAATTTTCTAACAGCCAGTTAGGTCTATTGAACCCAGACCTACCATAGCTGGTGCTCTACCGACTGCAGCCGCGGCAACCTGTAAGTCTTTTTAATTGTATTTTTGTATTCTGTATTAGTAATTAAGAGTGCGTTACTTAACAAATCATAAGTTAAAAGGTAAACGTCTCGGTGGTCTAGTTGGCTAAGGAGCCTACCTGGAATGTGGGGGACCCGAGTTCAAATCCTGGTCGTGATAGACTTTTTTAATTTCTGAATCGTATTTAAAATTTAACTAATGAGTTCTTCCCAATATGCATGGACTGTATAAAACATGTTTTAATTGGTCAGGATATTGAACAACAAAGGTTTTATGACATTTTCTAAATATTGCTCCATATTATCATCGAAAAAACTGTATTGACCCTGTAGATAAAGAGAACCCTAAAATTGTAGCCTAAAGTCTTTATCCCACAAAACTTTAATCGAATCATGGGTATTATACTCTATAAAGTACAATACTGTTGCCGTTAGGTATCGAACCATTTTAACGTTCTCTCTGTTGAATGTATTATTTTAAATTATACAGCCCCTAGGTTTGGGGGTTGTTTATTTTTATTGGCAATCGAATTTGTTTATTTGAGTTGTTGTATTCGGAGTATTTGCATGATTGTGCGCTTTTGGCAAGCAGGTATGCAGAGCATTATACAAGCAAATGTACACTGTTAAAACAACATCATCATTGTCAATAACGTGGTTGTATTATACTTGATTTAAAAGTCTGTTTTCACATCCCATGTGGCTGTGAATAAACAACAACAATACTTTATCAAATAAATAAAGTAACATTTACAAAATTGGAAGGTTATTCAAACATAAGTCTTAAATTGCCCAATGTTCGAATCATTGCTATATTACAACTATGTTCAAAATATGAGCTGGTTTGGATGTCAAAAGTCGTATCCCACCACAAGCAACAATCCATCCAAAAGATTGTCCATAAAGTATACCGTAAAGGCTCCTAAAATCAGTTAAAGTTTATTTGGATTATGGGCGCGTCATCCGTTAGGTCATAATGTGTCACTCTAACCTAAGGGATATGGTGAGGAAACTCCCATGCTGGTCAGAACCAGCCAAGGGTAGGGGTAGGAAATGGGGGTTCTCACGTCATCGTCGTCATCGTCTTTGTCATCGTTCGTGTTGTCATGGTCTTCGTTGTCGGGGAGATCGTCAAGGGAAGGATGGGAAGGGGGGCGGGGCGGGGTCCCAGATTTCGACTGCCAGAGTTCGCCTCTAGTTTCGGGGAGTAATATTACTAAGAATAGAACAAAATATAATGGTAATACACTCCTCTACATACTAGCTGCATGCCCACTATAATAAGACTATCCATAAAACTTTACGATTCTGATAGCACTTACAATAACACACTAGGATGTTTATCTATCACAACATGGGGAAGCCGATATCAAAACTTAAAGAAATTTACTTCTAAACTAGAGGTTTCTTTACTGCTGCTGATGGACAGAGAATTCTTATGGAGGTTGCAGTAATCATGGCCTCTGCCCAAAATTTCTTAGGTAGCCCTGATTAAATTATAAATAGAAAATAAATTAATAACATTTAATTTTTTCACGATCTAGATTCATTGATTTGGGCTCTTCATTTTTCCTTAAACTCCTACTTAACAATATGTGTGTACTATCATTATTGGATGAGCGTAGCAAGCGTAGCGAGCGAAGCGAAGATTCCATTTCACTACACTGGAGAAAAAAATCCGGAATGTTTTTTTTTTTTTTTGTATTTTGTGTGTTTGTCCGCACGATTTTTGTTGTGCTAAACCGACACGCCAATTGCAATGAAATTTTAAGGAGACCTTTGAAATCTCTGAACTTATAACTGCCACGTTTTTTAGCGCAATCGAAAAATTATTTCTCATTAAAATCACAATTTTACGATTTTTTTCGATTTTTGAAAAATTTCTTCTACTTATAACACTACATGCTTTATCCGATTGTTATGATTTTTTCACAGAACCATAATTTTATGAATTAAGGTATTCGTGTGAAATTTGAGCGCAATCGAAAAATTATTTCTCATAAAAATCGAAATTTTACGGGTTTTTTCTTTTTTAAAAAATTCTTTAACTATAACACCTACATGCTTTATCCGATTGTAATGATTTTTTCACAGATCCTTAATTTTATGAACTTATATATTGGTGTGAAATTTAAGCGCAATCAAATAATTATTTCTAACGAAAATCACAATTTTACGATTTTTTTTTCTTTTTTAAATTACGATTAACGAAAAAAATTAAAAATTAAAGTTTATTTTTTTATTTAATTTAAATTAATTTTTTAAAAAATCTTCAACTTAGTAATGTTTTTTTCACAGAACAACAGAAAATCCGCATAACACATGGCAGCTCAATACACCAATTACGCTCATCCAACAACGCGGCGGGACTTGAGCGTTTTCCTAGTAATTAGTCAACAAAACGCATAAGCTTTAACGCAAAAACAATCCTTCAATCACCAGCTAATAGAGATTTGTAAAAATGGTAAGAACGAAATTCGCATTTTTTTTTCAAGTTGCAATTATCCCTTCAAATTCAGTTTCTCATAATCACCTGAATTGTGATTGAATGGTACCAATTTCCAATTCACGAAATTTTCGCGATATTTTTGTTGATACCGCGAACTAGTGGCGAAATTAGCAATTATGTATTTAGACACCAATTAGGTCACGAAATTTCAAACAAAGATTTTTTCAAAGTTTTGGTGGAGGTGCCGGGTACGTAGTCGAAATTAAATTAATCCTGGCTGGTGAGGTGCCGGGTTATAAAACGAGATTATTAGAACGTAATAGTAGGTTGTACGGGAGTAAGCTCAAAATACTACATATCAAAATATCGACATTACACAAAAAATGCATAATTGCGTAGTTTTGGCGGAGGTGCCGGGTAGTCGAAATTAATCCTAGTAAAAACTGTCGGGAACTTTGAAAACTTAAGGCTGAAATTGAGCTTAAAATTAAAACTGATTCTCACTCTAGGTACTTTTCTTTTAAATTAACCATTAATTGTCCTGGAATTTGTGATACTGATAATTTAAAACTAGATTTTTTTGGTTGTGCATTAGCAAATTTGTTTTGGTAAATAACGAAAAATCTTGAATTTTTATTTTTAAGGCGCGAATTTTCAAACTTGAAAAAAAAAACATTTTTGCTTTTCTCTACTTATTAACTATCCTGACACGATCATCACTCAATTCTTGACAAAGTCCAAAAGCCAAAGATAAAAACAATCAGGTGATTTGATAAAAGTCAGATTCCTTAGAAATAGCTTAGGCTCGTAGTAGGAAAACAAAAAATTGTAACTCATAAGGTTTCATGGCTAAGAGAAGTCGAAGGTGGTTGACTTCTTGCAGTCAATCTTCCCTCGAAATGAATGTTCAACCTTCTATCTCTATAACGATCAAACGCATATCGTACCCTGCGAGTTACTCTGCCTAGCTGTGACCTCATAACCAGGGCAGTAGGGGCAGCATCGGAGAACAATACTAAACGTCCCATGGTCTCCAGACGCCCCATTCAACCCCACATAATATCGCCCCCGCCCCCGCATTAGAACCCCCCTCCCCCTGCCCCTCCCCCCGTGCCCGCATCAGTTATACAAAGTTCTAATAAACTGGAACTACTACAAATACGGAACATCCTTCGCGAATGGAAATCATTTGCTTCAACAACTAGAGTTAAGTGCCTAAGGGGTTAAGGGAGTTTGGTTGCTACAAAATGTTTGTTCTAAGTTCGTTTTGTGGGATTACATTTAGGATTTGCCCGCGTCCACGATCCAACATAGCACATAAACAGAGCAGCTAGAAATGTTTGAATCATCAACGAGTTATCGCCTATAGATGTCACAACATGTTCGTAAAGTCATTATATTCTTAGGTTCACACGTTATAGATTGTTCTACATAGCTAGCAGGACTTAATTTCTTCAATTATTTAATTCGTAAAGTGTTTAGTGTTTTCAAAGACGAGTTAACAAAATACCGAAAGAAACTAAGTTGAAATAGTCAGAATATTGACTCAAGTATCAAATAATTTTTCAAATCCTTTTTACGGGCAGAAAGTTGCATGAACTAAAACTAAAAAATGTGGTTTTGTAAAAGAACGCTTATCAACATTTTTGTTAATTGCAGAACTTGTTATCATGCATTTATTATATTTGGATTTATTATTATTTTAAAAATAAAACATTTGATTAACAAAGCCAAGGTTACATTTTTATTTAACAAATGTTTTATTTATAACGCTTATCAATCAATATTGTACTGAGAAAATACTAGAGTGTGTGTGTTAGATCAGTAGAATACTGTAAGAGTATAATCGGTATAATCTATTTAAGGTAATTGTTTTGTTATATAAATGTAAATGTTTATGTAAATTAATTTTTGCTGTTCTGTGTCTTAAGGCAATCTTGGTTCAAAGGGCAGAACTTGATAAAGTTATACTTCTACAAAACATCCGCCTTGTAGGAATAAAATAGTAATTATTTATTTACAACGCTGTATTTAACTACAAGTAACTGGGCAAGTAAGTACAAGTTTTCAAGAGTAAAGTCAAACAATAACAAACAATTAAAATAATGTTAACACTTGAATTAATCTGGCAATGATGTAAAACAATTATTATTCTTCTGGATATTTTAAGCAAAAAAAATTAAGTAAAAAGCCACAATAACATTTTTTAATCTGTTGTTACCAAACTAGTTATTTTAAAGGCGGGGGGAATTTGACACGATTCATTCACCCTGGGCGTCCATTTTTAAATGGCGCCTATTTTGTATTAATCTCTACATTTTGTGCCATGTTATGACGTCGTGTTTCCTGCTAAATTTACTTAGAGAAACTGGATTGCAAAATAAATTATATTTACATGTTCCCTTGAAACCTTTGTTTACGGAATCGTTGATGGAGAATAATTTTAGTCGATTGTGCGACATTATTCTATGGATTATAACTATTAGTAGCACTCGAAAATACAATAGGAAAAAATGTAAATATCTAAATTTTAGTATTTGTTGGCTACTTGAGCTAAAGCTTTGGAGAGGTGCAAACACACACACACACACACACACACACACACACACACACACACACACACACACAAAAAACACAGTCTTTTATTTTTATTTTTATTTGACAACATATTATTATATGACAACAAATGTTATTTATGTTAACAGTTTACAATATTCAGATATAGTGGTAATAAAGTAGGAGTTAACACTTTCATTTCATTGAGATTGAGATTGAGATTAATAAGAGATTTGTAGACTTTTCATCATTACTCTTTTCAATTCAAATGCTGCAAATTTTTATAATGGTTAAATTTAATATATTTTGATGTGAGCAATGTTATAACTTATAAGAATGTTTGTATTGTGGGTTCTATTGTATTTAATTGATTAGTTTTTATATTGTTTTTTATAAACTTATGCAAAGCACATTATTGTTAATTTTTATTACCTACTCTAATATCATTTTTATTTAATTTACTAATTAGGGATATCACACACAATTATGTGTTTCAGGGCTATGCTCGTTGTGATATTCCTAATGATTCTACCATTGATCATTTAATAATAAATAAAATAATTAATTAAATGATTAAATAAAATTATAAAATGTTGCAGAGGTTGAGCAATAATTATCTAATTTTTATCTATGGACCTAGTGTCAAGCATGGCATATTCAAGCACACGAGTAAAATAATAACTATAAACTAATAACTATCCAACTAAAAATTAACACTTGTTACATTTATCAGATTTGCAATTTGCAATGAAATTGATTCGTCTTCTTCTCGGTCTTGATGAGTCCCGACTTTTCTTGTCAGGAAAAATCATGTCAATTCTCTGTGCCCCAAGAAAGATGTGGTTGTTATCTATAGAACCGGGGGCCGTCGGGTAGTGATTCAAAAGTGATTTGATAGCTTCTGCTTCTCTTACAGAGTTAAGAAGAAGAAGATGTGCCTTTCATATTCGGATGTCCGCTTCGCTTCCAGCCAGGTTTCAGCGTGTAGGGACACCTTGTAGGAGCCGACCCCTGGGTAGTGCTCGTACACCCTAGGATCTGACCTGAAGTACTCTGGGATAGGAGGGGTGGCGGGGTAGGGAGGTGGGGGGAAGCAAGTGGGTGGTGGGGGATAACTGTAGGTTGGGCTAGGACAGCTTAGGGTTGAGTTTTGACAGCTGGGGGTTGGATTTTGACAGCTTAAGATTGAGTTTTTACAGCTTAGAATTGAGTTTTTTTAAGGGGTTGGGTTTTGACAGTTGGGGGTTGAATTTTTGACGGATAGGTTGTTGAGTTTTAATAGCGGAGGTTAAATATTGACAGCTTGGGGTTGCGTTTTGACATCTAGCGGTTAGTTTTTGACAGCTGGGGGTTGCTTTTTGGCAATTGGGGGTTGGATTTTGTAAGCTTGGGTTTGCATTTGACAACTAGGGGTTGATTTTGACATCTGGGGGTTGTATCTTGACAGCTGGAGGTTACATCTTGGCCGTTGGGGGTTTCGTCTTGACAGATGGAGGTTGCATCTTGACAATTGGGGGTTTCGTCTTGACAGCTGGTGGGTGGGTTTTGACAGCTGTTGGGTGGGTTAAGACTGGTTGTGGGTGGGTTTAGACAGCAGGGGGCTGGAGGCGCACTGCAGGTGTCAGGTGGAGGTTGCGTAGGTGTGCAACTAGCCGAGGGGGGAACTGAAACAATCAGCAATAGAACAAAATGGTTGTATTAGATTGTGTTTGGGGATCATGCGTATATAATAGCAGTCATTGCAACAGTAAAATCGTAACTTAAAGATTCGTATCAAACTAAACATACGGAAATTTTCACGTAATATGAAATCTGCCACGGGATAGCTCGTACACCGGCCGGGCCTCTTAAAAGAAGTCTGAGATATAGACAGTAAGAACTTGCAGTTAAAACAGGCTACAGTTTGATCTCCGCAACATACCTAGTTTTGTTTGTTGTTGTCCTCTTTTGTAAATCAGTTTTTATAACTGAATAAGATAGACGTTTAATAAATAATAAATAATAAATAAATAATAAATACCCAAAGAGGGGCATAAGTTGCACCTTAAAACAGGTTTAATTTCCACGTTAAAAATTTTAGTTTACATTTACACAGCAGGGTGATTCTGTAAGGTCCGCGTTGATTGTCATATAAGTAACACCAGCGTGTTGATAACACCAAGGCGTTAATTTAAATTTTACACGCCGCTTACAGAATCGCCCTGAAGAGCTGATAATAATAAAAAATAATGTCCCTTAGAAGACAAAGCTTACAAAGCAATTCCTTTATAGATACAACTACATAATTTGGAAATACCACTCGTACTCTCAATATTTACAAGTATATAATATAATATGATAGAAAAATATTGCAATGGCGTTGCACTGTGCGCAACGGTTCAATAATACAAAACGTTTTTGACGCTATATTGTACAAGAGACTAAGGTGACATTAGAACTGTGTTATATTGATAGAAAGTGTAAGAATGATATTTTAAATGAAAAATTGAATATCATTTTAATTTAAAAAATTTTATATTACATTTTCGTCATCAAATTCATCTACTTTATAAAAGAATGCTCATCTTCTGTACAAGAAAATGCATGGGATGATAATTTACTTTAAACGCAAATACAAAAATCTATATATTCATAAGTTAAGTCATGACCATGAAAGAAGATGTAGCTATATATGCACACAAAAAGTACAACCTAAATCACATATCTATGAAATGCACCTGCGTTGGGTACAGTGTTGTGACTTATCTAGATAAAATTATCTAGATAATTTGTCAAGATAAAATCTGTTTTCTATTATCTTATCTTGATAAGTTATTGGTTGTTATCTTGAATAATTGTCTAGATAAAGTAAAGTTTATCTTATCAAAGCTTTCAAAGCTTTTAGACAATTTGTTTAGATTAAAAAATTAGGTAACAATACTTTAGAAAAAATGTAATAATGAAGCACTTTTTAAATAAAAATACTTCTACTAGTTTATTATAATATTAGTTTTTCATAGAATCCGCATATTTAAAAAGAGCAGTAAAAGCTGGTAAATAAATTAGCTTTTTCTGCAATAATTATTATCTTTTGTCTACGATAAATTATCTAGATAATTATTTTTATCTATTATCTTTTATCTAGATAATTTATTGGGGGATTATCTTTATCTGTATAAAAATAAATTATCTAGTCACATCACTGGAACTCGGGTTATCAGGGTCCATCGACATGACAATAATATGACGCGACTGTAGTCTCGCTTACCTGAGATGTAGATGACAGTTTCCACCGAGTTAGTGCACGGATTAGTTTTATTCTCAGTATTCACCAGCCAGTCGACAGCGTCACTCCATTCTGTCGAGTCTACGCTTTGCTCGACGCCAACCTAGGACAGAAGATCTTATTTAATAAATAGGCTCTAACAAACAATCACATTTCCAAAGTCTCGAACCCATAGTCTCGTGATCTCTCTCCAACTCGAATATGAGTTTTCAGTAATTTTCACGACAATCCATCTGCTTTCCCACCTGTTCACCCTGTTTTTACATTTTATAAAATATGCAACTTTGTAAAAATTTATTAAATAAAATTGAAACCTGGCACTACTAGAAAACCAAAACATTATTTTTTAGTTTTTCTGATCGGGCACGCGGCAAATATTGCATCTTCAAAATAGTTTCAAACTGCAATAGCACCAGCACCTCGTTTAAAGTAGATATAGTGGTTTTTCTGTGACATTAATTTTTTACTGTTTTCCTTCAGTTTAACAAAGAGAAAACATGGGAATTTTTGGAACCGTGTCCCTTTCGAATTTGTCCGTTTTTCGGTACAAATTTACTTAAGATACCGGTTAAATTTGTGGAACATTCCAAAGTGTAAAATCCCATGTTTGAACTTTGTTAAACTGAAGAAAAACAGCCAAACATTAATGCCACAGAAACACAACTATATTTACGTTGAACGATGTGCTAGATGCAATTGCAGTTTGAAACTATTTTGAAAATGCAAAATTTTCCGGGTGCCCGATCAGAAAATTTACAAAAAAAATGTTTTGGGGTTTATTACTAAATTCAATCTTTATTGAGAGGTGGTCAATTAGTATGGATGGCCACGGGGATCCAGCGTACTAATCAATACAAAGTACATGTTTACAAAAATAAATAACTTGAGAAAATATATAACTGCAACAGTATGAAATAAATGACAAAAATGCAAAATGATGATGGAATGCTTTAAAACAGTGCGAACAATTTTGTCAATTAATGAGAAGGAAATGAAATAGCGCTTAAGAAAAAAGGGTGAAAAAAGAAGGAACGGCTGCAAGTGATCCTATTAGAAGACTGGTGATCTCTCATTGTTTGTAGTCATTATAGTATATATTATATATATTATTATATTATATATACTCTTTAATAGTGTCAGGTTTCAATTTCATTCGCTACATTTTACTTAATTGTATATTTAAGAAAATGTAAAAACAGGGTGGAACAACCTACAATCAACTGCAGTTAGCTTTTACTAGATATCACAGTTACAATCAATCAATTTAATTACCCATCTTTCGACACTCTAGGCTGGCTCGTCATGAATGGCACATTCTTTTCACTCGAGTTCGGATGTCAATGCTGATAATATTTGAAACCATTCGTTGCCATCACCAACATTTTTTATCGTGTGTACTTTATCCGCGCAATAATAATATACACATTTGTTATGCCCGTAAACAAGTACTGAAAGTGCATACTCCAGCCAGCCAGTAATTTGTTATGGTAAGATCTAGTTGTTTTTGTGTTGTTAACAGTTACAAGGAAACGCTCAGCTGGACGCGTTGATAAGCGAGCACGTGCTATAGCTAGACCCACATTGCACATTTTTTTTAAATTTTAAAATTTGCGACGTTCGCTGTCCACGGGGCCATGTTTCCAATATTATTTATTTTTCCAAGGTATTTGGTTAAACTCGTGGGTAAACCTTTACTTTGTGGATAAAATCTACCGCCATCTTGAGGACCTTGACATCATTTCCTTGGGAAACCTTTTTTAACTCTTTGGTAACAAATAATACACTGCTTCCTCGAAAGTATATTTTGATTACTTCTAGGTGGCAGTGCAAAGTGGCCAGAAACCTCGTGCGACTTTTCGTTGCCATGGTAACGTTACTTTTGTTAAAATGTAATTTTCATCTACACTACTTATCGAATCAAAATAAAATTTACATATTCGTGACCTGACGGACATTCTAAATGATTTGGCCACCTCAGATTTTGACGCCGTTTAGTTTGAAAAAAAAATTTCGATTAACTTTAATGTAACTTTTTAACTTTTTGAACGATTTTGCCACAAAACTAGTGGCATTCAATCCAGATCGAAGCTTGCGGATGGTCCAATTTCAACTCGATCCAAGCCTCCGTTTGAACGTTATGGCGAGACATACAAACATAAAAAAACAAAAAAACAAAACAGTTTTTTTTTCGGCAGAGTCAAATGGAAACTCTCGCTTCGCTCGCTTAATTACATAGTGCTTAAATGAGTAAATATGTTAAGATGATGTTAGCTAACGTAACTAGAAACATTATTTCAAGATATTGTATTTTACACTTTACGGATCTGTCACCCAGTTTAAACCTCTTCATAATATGATGAGTAGAAAAATAATTTAATGTTACTTGTTATTTATCAATTTATAACACAGACTAGAAACAGCGACAAAAATAATGCTGTGCATAGCGAAGCATTTTCCTTGGAAAATGTTTTAACATTTTATTTCACAATAAAACTGATACGATAATTTGTCAATTACGGACAATAACAAAGATTTTTTGAATAAAGAGATTTACAAAATTTTGTATGAAAATAATAGTTTCCTCAAGATAAAAGCCTTATGCTGTTCCCCCCCTGTTATTTCAACTTTCTAGAATATACAACTATGTAAAAATATAGTGAATGAAATCAAAACCTGGCACTATTAGAACACCAAACCAATGATTTAAATATTTTTTCTGATCGGACTTACGGCAGATATTGCATCTTGAAACTAGTTTCAAACTGCAATTACATCTAGCACAGCGCTCAACGTTTATGGTTGTGTTTCTCTGAGATTTATGTTTAATCTGTTTTTCTTCAGTTCACACAAGAGAAAAAAATTGATTCTTCGGAACCGTGTCCCTTGAGAATTTTTCCGTTTTCCGGTTCAAATTGACAAAAATACCGGTTATCTAAAAAAAATTCGTGGAACATACTAAAGTGTAAATTCCCAAGTTTTTTCTTTTTTAAACTGAAGAAAAACAGTAAAACATTATACTATCTACGTTGAACGATGTGCTAGATGTAATTTCAGTCTGAAATTATATTGAAGATGCAATATTTGACAGGTGCCCGATCAGAAACTTTCGAAAAAAAATTGTTTTGGTGTTCTAATAGTGCCAGGTTTCAATATTTCATTAATAACATTTGTATTTAGTTGCATATTTTTAAAAAAATTTAAAAACAGGGTGGAATAGCCTTAAGCCGTCCTGGGACATTCCCTTCACAGTTTACCTAACCCTAATTATCTAGTTAATGAGAATCGCACCGATTAAAACTACCCGTTGTAGAAATCCTTACGATATAAAGTATTTCAATATTATTCAAATCAATGAATCCAACTTACCATCGACACCCAATGATTCGTTGAGTTGTGATCTGTTGTTACCACCACTTTTACATTCGGTGTTTTTGTCTCCGAGTCTTGGCTCTGTACCCCACTTCGCTGACATGCAGACGAAGCTGTAGCAACAGTCACTGTTGCCAGAAGCAGAAGAACCAAAGTGTTGCTCGCCATCCTAGAAGATGATCCAACTGTGAGATTGGAAGTATACTAACCGTAGACCAACACCTCGCGTTTTATACACGTTTTCGCTCTTCGCTAGACGGCATCATAATTATTATTTATTGCCATATAATCTTCATACTATGACAGGGGTCACCAATAAATCGCAGGGTGAAAAAATATTTACTGAAGAAACTGATATAATTCATGGAAATTAACTAAAAAACAATGTCATCAGTGATGTAAGTATGTGTCACTGACAGGTCGAGGCTGGATTTGTGTTCTCCTCATCGATTAACACTTTTTTTTATATCTATGCGAATCATTGCTATTTTAACCTTATTAGACGCATAGTCGAACAATCATCATGTATGCTCACTACAAAAGTCAAAAATATTTGAAAATACTTACAACCCTCACAATTAAACGTGTAAAAAACAAACTAAACGTGTAACTTTATAAAATTACAAAAGGGTCGGGGTATTAGCACCGAATCGCCGTTACAAAAAAAAAAAGTTTGGACTATAAAAACTGAAACCAGTGTGGGCATTTGCACCGAATCGCCGTTTGACCGAACCTTCTCATTTATTTCAGTTCATAGGCGCACTCGGCATGGGCCTTTAACACAGAAACGCAATCATGCCTTTCAAATGTGGTGTGTGGCTCGTTGGTCTTGTGGTTAGAGGCTCTCCTTTCAATGAAGAAGTTCCAGGGTTCGATTCCCGCTTTGAAATAAGTTGTTTAACTTCTTATGTGGACTCAAGTCTGTCAGTTCTTGGCGTAGGAATGTGTAAACGGTGACTTCGGAGCTATCCTATAGCAACGAGGCACATGTATTATTTCTCGCCAAGCGAGATGGCCATTGTAGGGTACAGTGCCCTCTTTAGCCTTTACTGTTTAAGAGGACTCAATCCCTTGCATTCGCATATTCGATCGAGGAAAACCTTGGAAAAAACCTTCAGTCAGGATTGCCAGTCTCAACAGGATTCGAACCCAGGACCTCCCGAATCAGAGTCAAGCGCTAGAACCCAAGCCAACACAGTCGGTGAGGCACACAATAAATTCGAAGGTTGTTTTGAATTAGCCTTTTTGATTCTGATGTTTTCCGTGGGTGGAATCGTGTCCAGCTTGATTGATCGGTGTTTCCTAATTAAATATGCAGGTCCTTAGTTGGTCATTGTTCGCTCGTCGATGGTGTCGGCGCCTGCAGGGTTGGCTTTAAATTTAACGTTCCCACTGAAAATCAGTTCTGTGATTAAGCAGTAGAAAAATACGAATTTAATAATTGCTTGTGTATTGTATTTGTAATCTAGGTGCCCGTTAGGGCGCCGCAGCCAAGCCGCGGTGCGCTACACACTCAGGCACCTTATACAGCAAGCAGAATTGGGGTGATTTCGAGGTGTCACCCAGCCGTCATGAAACGTGATGTGAACTTAAAAACTATCAAAATCAAAGGGATTTAGGTACCTGACAACACATGCCAAATTTGGTTGGGGTTCGAGCATTCCTTCTTGGTGAAAAAATAGCTTAAAACATACTCAAAATCACTTTAAAGGGGCAAAATTATTTTTAACCACATGATCTATAGCACAATACTACACTTAAATGACAGATAAATAAATTATATCTTGTATCTGTCATTAAACACGAATTTTTCAATTTTTTTGATCCAGAAATTTGCGAAAATGGACTTATTTCTTTTTTGGTCCACATAGATACTAGAGCATAGAACCAATCTAAGATGCCCATTTTTTACATCGTGTCTTGAAGCTGTGCCCAAATATACCCTCAAACACGCAAAAATGTGCATTCCAAAATCACACCCAATCTTGGTAATCAGCATATTTTGACCGAACGTCTTGCCCAAAATACAAAACAAAATATAGAGAATTTACAGAAAAGGCTGTAGAGTACGTCAATAATAACTAATATTTTTTTGGATCAAAATCCTCCAAGGTCACGGGGCATAAAAATCGTCCCCATGTTATTCTTATGAGAGATTTTTTCATATGGGACCTAGCTCGAAAATTTCATGCTTGACAATTTTTTGGGAGGTCATATGGTGGCACCAATAATTTCTCTGTTAATTGCTACATTCATTACTAGTAAGCCTGAATGAAATATATTTTTGAGTTTAGCGGCTAAATACCCCTTTAAGGATGTTAACTACTACTGATACTACTGCAACTGTCTAATTCGTTAGTTTCAATCGGCCAGCGATTCTGACCAAACGGGTGTGGCTACAACGTTCATATTATACATGGACATTAAGGTAATGGTGATATAGTGCCTTTTGAAAGAAAAAATTGAAAAAGTTTGCTGGAAGGCTTCCAAATAAAGGTTTTAATATAAGCCTTATACAGGCATACAATCAACAAGTAACGATAGTTACCTGACACTGACCTGACAATGATCGCCTACATTGTTTACAAAAAGCCAGTCTTTGGACCACTAGAGTTAACATTCTATTGTTAATTGGTAAGACCACAGCAATTAAATCAACTTTGATCAAATTATTATATTATATTTGGATGAGCGAAGCGAAGATTCCATTTCACTACACTGGAGAACAAAATCCGGAATGTTTTTTTTTCTTTTCTTTTTTTTGTATTTTTGTTTGTTTGTCCGCACGATTCCGGCTAAACCAATTCTCCAATTGCAATGAAATTTTATGGAGGTCTTTGAAATCTCTGAACTTAGAACTGCCACGTTTTTGAGCGTAATCTAAAAATTATTTCTCATTAAAATCGCAATTTTACGATTTTTTTCGATGTTTGAAAAATTTCTTCTACTTATAACACCTAAATGCTTCATCCGATTGTTATGATTTTTTCACAGAACCATCATTTTATGAATTAAGATATTCGTGTAAAATTTGAGCGCAATCGAAAAATTATTTCTCATGAAAATCCTAATTTTACGGGTACTTTCTTTTTTAAATCAATTCTTTGACTTATAACACCTAACATGCTTTATTCGATTGTAATGATTTTTTCACAGAACCTTAATTTAATGAATTAATATATTCGTGTAAAATTTGAGCGCAATCAAATAATTATTTCTTATGATAATCGCAATTTAACGATTTTTTTAAACAAAACAAATTTAAAATTTAAGTTTATTTTTTATTTAATTTAAATATTTTAAAATTAATTTTAAATAATTTTAAAAAAACTTCAACAGTAATGATTTTTTCACAGAACAACAAAAAATCCGCATAACACATGGCAGCTCAATACACCAATTACGCTCATCCAACAACGCGGCGGGACTTAAGCGTTTTCCTAGTAACAGATAATTTTGCAATGGAACTTGAAAAAGTAATGAGATCCCACACATAACAAAAACTTGTAAAAATACAGCCAAACCTTACACACTCAAAAGAAATGAGATCTAAATAAGGGCCACTCATCTACCCGACCACATTTGCGCACTTAAATTCATAAACGTACAGTGTCCCTTACAACATCCTTGAAAAGCTTGGCAAAATAGAATTTGACTGATTTTTCGTTTGAATTAATTAGAAAAAAAAATTTGGATGAACTATTAAGTTTAAATTATAATGCCACATTCTATTTTGACAAGCTTTTCAAGGATGTTGTTACGGGACACTGTAGCCTGCCTACCTTTATGAATTAAAATGCGCAAATGTGGACGGGTAGATAAGCTTTTCCCTTGCCAAGTTTTTGGGTACAATCAAATAAATATATCCTATGAATATCGTACTTTTACGTTTTTTCGATTTTTAATGCGATATTTTCGTGATATTTGGGCCGATTCTTACCAAACAGGTGGGGCTACAACATTCATATTTTACATGGACATTAATTGTTATGGTGATTAGTGCCTTATGAAACCACAAATTGGAAAAGTTAGACAAAATTCATAGAAATAAAGGTTTAAATATAACTCTTTTACAGATATAATTAACAAGTAACTATAGAAAGAAACTTGACAATAATCACCTGTAATACGTGCAAAAAGCATTTTGCCACGAGATATTTTACATTCTATTGTTAATTGATAATACCATAGAAATTATAATACGACTTTATAAAAATTACTCTTATTTATCAAAAATAATTTTGTAATGGAACTTGAAAAAGTAATGAGATCCAACACATCAAAAAACTAAGTGATCATTGGACACAGAAATAGTCAACCAAAAAATCACATCCATCAACGATTCAACGCGACTGGAAAAACCATTCGCGAAGCGGCCTAGTTACATGTGAATATGTTTTTGGATCTGGGGATGACTGTACCCAGTTTCATTGCTCAGAACCATCAAGGAAAGGAAGCAATAACTTTGATGGTGAAATAACTGCAATCAAGCTACTTCAGTCTGAAACAGATGAATAGTTATTGTACCAAGAAAGAGGTCATTTTTTTGTATATTTGAGGGCAGCATTGCAATCAATAATGTCTCAATCGACAGACTGTTAGGTCATAGAGCAATTGCATAACGTCATAACTAATGGTTGAAGGATTGTCGTTCAATGGCTTTCAAGCAAAATTGTGAAATTCCCTGAAAAGTGAAAGCATGTAAGTGGTAAAGCGTTTTTTAAAGAGAGCAATTTTTGTAGATTCGAGGGTAGCATTGCAATCCATAATTTCTAAGTCGACAGACTATGAGGTCATAAATTGTTTCCAAGAGCTATTGCATAAATTGTCTTTCATTGGATTCCAAGCCAATGTGGAATTCCTGGAAACGAGAAGGCATTATAATAATATAGACGTGCCAATTTGGGAGGTCCGAAAATTCAACATGAAATTTCATTATCTACCGCATCTTTTAGAAGTTTAGCCAAAATCAGAAGTGAACCATTAGTAATGCTGAAGAGACAAATATCTGTAGTTGAATTCGAACTTCAAATTATCCCAGAAAAATCGGGTTTGCGCTGTTTCGCACCACTACTGGTCACAACTTTTTTGCAGACCCTTGAAGAGAGTAGGGATCAAGAGGGATGCCACATGCCCACTGTGTGAGCAAGGTGAACAAGATGCGGCACACATCCTCGATTGCGCGGCCCTACGATTGATTCGAGTACAGCTGTACTGGTCTGCTCTGGAAGAGAATGCCCAATTTGAGAGTCCTCCTTGGTTAACTTACCATAAGCTTAATATGTCTCGTGTTAGTTTTCTCGTTTAAATGTATTTTTAGAGGGGTGACAAGGATCGCCAAAGTGTGCCCTGTTAGAAAACGATCCTTATGTAATATGTTATTCTTCGCCGCTGAAAAAAATGTCGAACAAAAATTAGTACAACACACAGCTAGACTAGTGTGGCGCATTACGGCCCTACGGTTGACGCGCCCTGAAACTAACTAAACTCTAAACCCTATCAATTATTCTCATATATCTAATGTTTAATGAAACAATGTTCCCAGGTACTCAACTCAATGGCTCGCTCCCTCGACCTAGATAACAAGAATATAAACTAATTGATATGATTTTATTTTCTATAGGCATAATAAAATATATTCATGAATGTTTTTACGCACTGTATAACCAGAGTCGATTAAGAAATTTAAATTTAAATTTAAAAAATCGATCAAGGCATATCAACTGAGATGATCGACTAACAAATTAAACCAGAATGTGATATTGAATGAAAAATGCGCACACGCTTCTAAATACTGGCTATTTGTTTATGAGGCAAGTGAAAATGTCGGTAAATCTTCTTTATTTTAGCCTTAAGCCGATTCGAATGGTTTTTGTTCTAACCTGCATTTAAAACTTCCGAGTCTGATAATTCTGTGTGTGTGCTTTGAGTCATCAATGACAAACTCGTAATCCTCTCCTATGTTTTTACTACTTGAGCCTTCCATAAAAACAGTTATCTAAATGGCTTTTCGTATAATTGCAATTATTTAAATAATAAATGTGTACACAATCTTGGTAACGGCGGTGATGTAAAAGTTTGGAATTTTTAAAAGAATAATTTATTAAAACACTATTTCAAAGGCAATTTGTAGATAATATCGCGTAAGTACATAATCTGTTCAGATACCAGGTTACCGGCACCTGTGAACTAGTGGTCGAGACTTGAGACCATGGTTCAAACCCTATTCAGGGTTGGATTTTGTAACTTCTTGTAATTGTACAATGAGTATAACATTATTTTCAACACACCATTCAATCAGGTTACATACTACAGTCATACACAAAATTTCGCTGACGTCTGACAGCTAGAATAACATTGTAACATTTGAAATAAGGTTTAATAATGATTGTCATCAGTCTAATAATATAATGCCAAATTAAAACTAAACTATCCCCAATACTTCGTATGTATGAATAATGAATACTGTTATCGAACTATAATTTTCGTCGGTACTTTTTTCATTATAGCCCCCCTCCTCGAAAAGGATAGTAGGTTAAGTTGGTTTGGGGGGGGGGCCTCGAAGCGCCGTGGGGGGACCTGGCTGGTGGTTAGCCAGACAACGCACTTCATGCCCCCCCCCCCCCCCCCCTTCCAAACGCACTAACCTACTTTCCGTTTGGGGGGGGGGGGTCCTTTAATGAACAAGTACCTTTTCGTCCACCAGTAACACACGTTTTGTAAGATCTTTTCTGTAAATATATTATTTACTTCGGCCATTAAAAGGCACACATCCAACCTAGGGGCTGCTACCCCATGTGTCCTACATAGGGCGGCGCTCACATACCCTACTTAGGCGTCCTCACATGTGACCAACATCTGAACTTGAAATACGACTTATTTATAGACTACCTTTGTCGCATCCCTGTGAGGGAGTTCACGGCGGTTCAGCGACAGTGGTATTCAGTAGTTAACGGTCGTCTCAGTGTCCTCGGGGAGTCTTCCTGAATAGTTGATTAACCTCTTTGGATACCGATACGGTTCTCGTGAACTAGGGTAATGTAAAAACACCTTACTCGCATGCTGTCCAAGGTCAAGTAGATCTCCAAGCACTCGCCGCTCCACTCGCTCTCTGTGGTACTGGAGAGGTTATCCCGTAAGTCTGCTAGGAGATTCAGCGGGCCTTGATGCCACCAATAACCCCACTTTAATAAAGTTTATGTATTTATTAATTTATCGTCTTTCCTATTCAGTTGTAATAACTGACTTATAAAGGACAACTAAATAAATCTAATTACCTACACCAATATTATATACTTTATTTTATTTATCGTATCTCTTAATAGATCAAAATAATGATCATTCTCCAGTAATGAGGTAAGGGATACCTGAAACTACCTAGGATATTTACTGGAAGGTTTAACAACCTCCGTGTGGATTTAGGCAAAACCTTTGAGGACTTGAATGTTTGCTGATAGTCCATCTGGATATTTAGATGAGTTTCATGTCTAAGTATATAAGGGAGCCGGAGACCTTGGTATAACCTAACAATGCATTTTTTTCTCTTTTCACTGACGCGCATGGGTAAGAACGTTTGACGTTCTGTAAGAGATAAGCTTAATTCATTAAGCAAAACATTTAGTTAATTCATAAAGATAATTTTGTGTGATGTATTTAAGAATTTATTTTTTATTCAACCACAAATATTAAACTAAAGGGGTTGCATATACAGTTCAAATTAGAACATGATGCATCCCCCAAACTTCTTCCCTACCACCCCTAAACCGTTGCGAATTCTCTGGGCCCCGGCACGATATTTTGTATCGTCATTTTACGTGTTTTGTCAAAATCCTGACGTTTCTTTCAGTAATCCCCGACAGTTTTTGCTTATCTTCCTTACTGTGTTAATATTTTGAATTTGAATGAATAATTTTCAAAAACTTTAATTTGTAATTATTTGGTGACAAATCAGACATATGTTTTTGTAACTGGTTTTAAAATGTTTGTACCGATGGAAAAGGCGCACAATAAAATATCAAGTAGGGAGTAATGCCTATACGTGTAGCGACAGTATGTTTGTAACATTATTTTTTTGGAGACCGCCATTTTAGATACACAATATTGATCTAATAAACACACTCTTATTTAGAGTAAAATCACTAAAAACACAGAACATTATTTTCTATCAGGAAAAACACAAAAACAAACCAAATGCACAGAAATATTCAAATTTGTTTGGGTCCTTCTAAATAAATTACGCAATACGCACATGGAAATTGTCTTGCCAAACATCGTCTATTGCGTGATGATCTTAAGCAAAATAAAGTAAGGAGATTATAGATTTAAGCATCTTGGTTGCGTTTCTATGGCACGGAAGACGCGGAACATTGGTTAAGCCTTTAAATCAAGGATTTCGCTTGAAATCGACGTCTTGGAATTGCCTATTGCCGTCGCCTTCCAACCTACCTACCTCTTCCATTGATAAATATAAATGATTCCCTTAGATCCACTCTAGGTGATCTGCCACTGAGACACCGGCGCTCAAAGGTGGTGCGCTCATTTAAAGATGTGATGAGATAGGTCTAATGATCTTTCGATTCCCTTTAAGAACGTCAGATCTTTACGCCTTACTTAGCTACATCGCATTCTATGCATAATGCTAACTAAGTCGGGACTTGAACTTGATTGTCGTCTCCCGTCTTCGTCTAGATTGCAAGTCTCTCTCTCTCTCTCTCTCTCTCTCTCTCTCTCTCTCTGTCAACTAATTGAAAGTTTTTTTCTAAGTGTCTAAAGCCCAGGCCGGTTAAAAGAGACCACGAGGTACAGTAGCATTGTCGTTTTCTCGCTTTTAGCAATGGAGGATTTTAGATTTGCATTATAAAAGCGTTTGAGATGGAACTAGTAGACAGGGACGGTCCGATGCCAAGGCTTCGTTCATAGGAACATACTAAAGCGTTTTCAGAGCATATATATTAACCCCAATCTCTGTCCACCCCATCCCCACACCCACCCCTTCTGGCAAGGAGGCAGAAAAATCGTAGCGGGAGTTTTTAAGCGTGTAATATTTTCCCACTGACAGTAATTAAATAAGTTCTGTAGACAGGCAAGAGTTCATCTTTCTCAACTTTGGTCAAAGGGTCGGAATAAATCAAGGAATCACGTGCGTTTCCTTGTCTGGAATAGGTTTCTCAATTTTGAATAGAATGATTTGTATCTCTCAATTTTGGTTCCAACATGTTAAACCAGTAGAATCGTCCCATGACTCTGAATTGTTTCTGCATTATAGACGCTATATTGGATTTGGGAGGATCACCACTTGTTACAAAACAATAAAATGTAGTACAAACATCATAATAAGATCTATACAGGTGGCTATTTTGTTCACGTTATTGTGGCTTCCGTGAGAAAAGTGATATTTTTGTGTTCATTTATTCTTGATTGTGTTTCTTTCTTAGAAATTCACCAATATATATGCATTAGTTTTCTGTCAGCCATAGTGCTGCCGGTCATAGAGGTGTTAGTATATTTATGAAGTAAATGTTTTTTGTCTTTGGATTTTTTAAACTATTGTTATCTCTTTTTTCATACTCAACAAAAAACAATGTATTTTTAGTCTAGTCACTCGAGAACGTGCAATTTATGATTACTCCTTTGCCGACACTCATACAAAAAAATTAAATTTTTCAGTGGGCAACATTTAAAAAAAACTTATATTGTTTCTCGTTGTTGGGACGGCGTAAAATACGGTGCGAAATATACTTTTTTATTTAAAAAAAAAAAAAAAACGGTATTTAAACCAATGACTTGTTTTTATATAAAATTCTCAGGACCAGCTAGACAAGACAAAATGTTTACGCAGAGTAATTCTGAATAGAGAAAAACCACTTTATTACTGACATTGATTTGTGGATAATTGAATTAAAGTTTTCACCTGCTTAAAACTTCTACCCGTGGTTTTTCCCTCTTAGTAATTCATGCACGCTAGCATACGTGCAATCTAACCAATTACATCTTGTTTCAATAATTTCAATATTTTTTGTTCGCTCATCACTTATGTATTCTAATTGGTATCTATTAATTAATTCACATCCCGCACTTCTAGTGCCAATCATCATTAGTACGGATTTCCTAGGTCGACTGCTTCATCATCATTCATGAATTATCCCTTTATCGGTCTCGTTGCAATAAGGGGGCTCACCGCTCAACCCTATTATCAATCAATCAATCAATCAATTGAATATCCCGCATCCTAGGCAGTAATACAACTTGTCATTCATTAAATGATTGTGCTAATCATGGTATAGTTCCATATTGAATAGGATCATAGTTCGTCGAAACCAGTGGAGTATATTACAGGTGGTCTAGAAGCAGAGACATTGAGTGGGTTGTTGGGTAAGAGACCCAAAGCAACTGGCTATTTGTCTACCGCCAAATATAAGGTATACGATTTCCCAGATACTATTGGATTCGTCAAGAATTAATGTAGTCCTACGTAGAACAGAAATAAGTAATACAGTTGTTGATGTTGTGATACTTAATTCACGATATGATCATATTTAATAAATAAAACCTTTGAGTATATAAAACTGAAGTATTAAATGATAATGAGTTGTAATCAACGAAACTTAAGAGGAGTCGCTCAATGCTAGTGTAGAGGCTAGTGTAATATCTCAGATTTCTGTTTGTGTGTTCGTTTTTGTGCGTGATTTTATTTATTTATTTAACGTCTATCCCATTCAGTTTAAAAACTGATTTACAAAGAAGGACAACGAAATAAATTTAATTACACAGATGCAGACACAACAATGATATTCAGTTCAGTAAATATTTGAAAAACGAGACAACAATGTATGAAAATACACAATAAGTTTGGTAAAAACTTTAGTCAATTATATACTAGCGTGTGCCTAGTCCTATCAGAATTTCTGAGAACAGTCCGGCTGGAGATTTAGAGGATCTATAGAACATGACTGTGCTAGAGCAACGGCTTTAGACCAATTAGCCAAAGAGGTACAACTAACAAAATATCAGTAACTAGTTAATAATATACATTATCTAGGTTCGTTTTTATATTAAACTGAGTACGAGAGACATTGGACAGCTTCATGAAAACATACAGTTTGGATATTCCCAAACATTCATTTAGTTCGTCTAGTTGAAGTTCAAAAGCCCTGAACCGTCGCCCTGTGCCTTTTTCGCAGGTTATAAACTAAACCGTTTCCAAATACATCGGTCACTGAGCAAAAATAGTTGCTACAGTTCCCTTTTAAACCCACTTTGTGCCTTCTCCGTAAAGTCCCCAATAACAAGACAAGCAAGTAACTGAACCATGCAATTTTCTCAGTTCCTACCCTAATTTAAAATCAGCAACTTGCTGTTCGGGGGGAGGGGCAGGGTTTCGAGACAATAACCCAGAATTCGTTAGCCTACAGAGGTCGCAACCCAGAGTAGAACTTGTTATTGTTGGTCTTGTTATTAACGTCTTTACTTCCAATGCAGACGGTCAGGGTTCGATTCCCGCTAAAGAGTTTTTTAATTTCCGATTTGGACTTCGGTCCATCAAGACGCGAGGCAAGATCAGTTCTTGCCTTAGGAATTTGTAGACGGTGATTTTGGAGCCGTCCTAGCAACGAGGCACATATTAAATTTAAAGTTGTTCTGAATCAGCCTTGTTGATTCTGGCGTTGATCCGCGGGTGTTCGCACTGTCCATACCACTGATTGCTATATTTCCTATTAAAAAATGTCGATCTTTGGGTTTGGGTTTTCGGGGCTCACTGGTCCGATTGCGTCGGGGCCTACAGGGTTGGCTTGGTCGCTTTGGTTTACTGTCTTCCACTGAAAATCAGTTATATGACTGAGTGGGTAGACTCGAAATACGAATTCATTTATTTAATTTATTTATTTAAATTTTTTAACTATTCAGCAAGAAGGCCATTGTAGAGCACATTGCCCTGAAGTTTATATGACATGATCTAGCCAGTGGTGTTGTGGCCTCTACCCGACACACAGACTCAATGCTCGTATCGTAACCAATAGGAAGCCGCAGGTATTCCAGTGACCACACGCGTATGGTCCATCGGATTCAGAGCGATTGTAATGTGATGTGAAGCCGCACAAGTGCGTGAGATTACGTGATTAGAGCGCCCTGCCTCGACCGTATGTGGAGCACCCTTATGGGTGCAATCTGCATGAGTTGTTCAACGTATTAAGAGCCCGTTTATACATTAGCTCGCATTGTGATTCCAATAGGCATTAGTACATAGGCAGGCGTGGTATATTGCTTTAAAACGCGATAATTCTTATGCTGTTTGTTAGTTTTGTTTTTGTTTTATCAAGGGCGCGTCATCCGTTGGATCATAATTTGTCACTCCTAGGTAATGAGAGGAGGAAATCTTATGTTGGTCAGAACTATCCACGGGCAGGGGAAGGAAGGGGGGGGGTTCTTATGTCGTTGTCGTCATCGTCTTTGTCATCGTTCGTGTTGTTGTGTTCGTCGACGGAGAGGTCGTCAAGGGAAACGGGAGACGTGCCCGACGACGACTGCCAGAACTCGCCTCTAGCTTCGGGAAGTAATATAATCCCCTACTTACCAGCTGATGTTTTCGAGATGGACTTTGTATCTTTCCTCGCCTACTACGATTAGCGAGCCAATTCTATTCCCCGGGCCCAGGTATGGGTTTTTGTGATGGAGTAACACAATTTTACATTTGTATTTTGGCTAATATTTCCAATGAATTAAAATTAATGATGTTTCATTATCTTCTTACTGATATAAGTCCAAACCTTTTTTTTAGTTTTCATTTATTCACTTAACAGAATATATAGTTAATAATGGATTACGACGTGGAGTGATCGATTACCCTTCAAGGTGGTGTTTCTTTTATTTATTTAACGTCTTTCCCATTCCATCATTTTATTTTTTATTTTATTGTAGGCTTTTGTGATCCATTTTATCATTATTCCATACTTAATACGATAAGGACCTGACACGCACTTTGTTGAAGAAACAATTATATTTAAATCTTCAAAGTTTCCAAAGAGTTAGGCTTCCATTTTGATTTTCATTCGTGCACGTGCTTTTCTTAAAAACCTTCATCCTACGACTTTTTAAACGGAAGAGTTTGATATGTTATACTCTTAACAAAGAGCGTGATTATCACATAAAGATTATAGTTTTATTTAAATTACGTCGGTACCTGAACGGGATGCAAGTGGCCATGCTTATAGGTGGGATTGTAGAATGTGGGGTCCATGAGGTAAAATCCACTGTGAACATTACCGACTGAGTGTACTGCCAACCGCGCAGTCTTATAGCGTTTACCATTGGCATGCACTCGGTGAATGCAGAGATGTCGTTGTTGTCAACCTCCACTTGAATAACATCACAAAACTGAACAAATGAAAAGACAAAATGGCGCTCTAGGGCGCACTAGTGCGACCTGAGTGTGTTGAAAATGTGTTGAAATGGAAAACGCCATTAGATAGGTTACTTTGTAGTTAATACTACTATCCTCGGTAAAAAGGTTTAGAAGGTGTTTGGAGGATATTGATTTGGATCTGATGTAGATTTGATTTGATTGATGTTTGATGTTGATTTGATGATGGTGTTTTAGATGTAAAATAAGAAATTAAGAAAAATGAATATGAATGTTATATTTTTGATACAATTTTAAAATGTTAATTTTAGAAACTTGCCACCATGTAACCACATATTTGCAAGGATAATAAAATATAAATATAATATATAATACACGTTGGCCCTTCCTTAACACGTGCAAGATTGGACCCATGGCTATAGCATGAAGCACCTTAAAGCCAGGGTGCGCCTAGTTTTGTGACGGTCCTCCCTCTAACCTCATAAAGTTCTGTAGGTTGGGCCGTTGTTTTTTATACTCGTATTAAAAGTGTCCTTCATCCTGGTTTTTGCCACCTTGTCACATAAGAATCATCCCCTGTGATATCGGGAATTCGAACGTTTTACGGCCGTATTATTCAAACCGATTTCTACCAACGACCGGATATACGCCGTATCCTCACTTCCTTTAAGAGTTGGCTCAACGCCAGGCGATAAAACAACCATTTTAAATATCTTGGTTTATTGCCAAACGATACACTTACTGATACACATAGAGTAAAAAACTACGTCGCTCATAACCTAACCGATATATTATGGTAAAATATCAACACATTGACCTATTTTCACTTCCTTTTTTTTTTTTTGAAATTTTAGGTGTATAAGTGAGCGATAATAAAAACAAATACAAGAAACGAAAGCTTGTAGTTGCCATTATGAACGTATAATGTACGCTATTCTTAGTAATTAAGGTACACAAGTCTTCAGAATCAAGAACTCCCATACACGCATATGAATTTATTTTATTTTAAATAAATCAGCGTTAGAAATTTTTGTAAATACTAATATTACAAAAATAGTGATGGCAATTAAGGCGGTCAATCGACCGTTCTAATATTGTCAGTTGACCAAGTAATAATTTAACCGGTCAAATAATTGGCGAAAGTAATATCTATTTTATTGGTCATCAATCATTTTTCAAGGGAAAGTCATCTTTTGTTACATCCCCTAACAAATTTTTAATGAAAAATTGTCCTTTTAAAATAGTAAATTCACTCATTTGCACTTATTTTCTCATTTTCATTAATAATTATTATTCGTTGACTTGATCGTATAATATTGATTAGACTCGCTAAGTGGCAGACAATGTCTCATAAGTCATAAGTATCCTGCCACAAAAGACGTAGGTCCTATACAAGCAAAAACAAATGTTTTAATAGTTAACCGACTTTTGGTCAATTGCCATCCCCAATTATGTGTGTTATAACCAAGGTTATAACACTATGTTCGGTAAATAATTAACCATTACTATCGTGGCCGAATAAGAAACGTTACTACGTAGTATACGTACACAATGCGCGGATTCGAAAGGCGCGGCGTTCCTTCTCTTTTGGCGGGAACAACTGCTCCCAACGCTTGCTTCTCTCACAACTTGGACTGTGCTGGAAGACGATTTGACAGTTGGGACGGGTAAGGTTCGGGTAGGGAAAGACGGTTGTTATAAAACTGCATGTTATAATGGATTGAATTTTAATTTTGAAGAATCTAAAATAATGTTTTCTTCCAATTCAATCATTTCTAAATTAAATTTGTGTGGACCGACGTGTAATGGAATATCTTTACCCCCGGCGGGACATTACTACTGTATGAGTTCGCTCGAAGCTCCTACCCTAATCTAACCCCCTAACCTAACCGGTTTACCCGCAAAGTGCGGGACGTACTATAACGACCGGCTATAGATAAGAATATATCACACTGGCACCTACACCATCCCACCAAAATCCATTTTTTATCGGAAAATCTGGTACCGTTTTTGACAGTCTGTTCAGCCCCTAAATATTCGACCCGACTCGAAATTGATTTCAAACCTTCATGTTCAGAGATTCAAAGGGCAAATATCCAAAACACCCTTTTACAAATGGTATTCAACCGCGTTAAACGTTTAAAAAATTCTTTATTCAGGCTGACTAGTTATTAAACTATATAGTAACAGAAAATGATTGGGTCCACCATGACCCGTTTTTTTCCGCAAAGTTGGTAATTATAAATAAAATAAATAAATCAGTATTATTAGTCTACCTACTAAGTCACATAACTGATTTTCAGTGGGGGACAGTAAACCAAAGCGACCGAGGCAACCCTGCAGGCAACGACAAAATCGACGATACGTCGAAATATAGCGATCAGTTCGAGCTAGGTCCCATCGGCATAGGTCTCCATAAGAAATAACATGGGGATGATCTTTATGGCCAAAAAAATGGCCTTTATTGATGTACTCCACAGCCTTTTCCGTAAATCCGCTTTATTTTGTTATTGCAATTTGGGCAAGACTTTCAGTCAAAATATGCTGATTACCAAGAAGGTATGTGATTTCGGTATACATATTTTTACATGTTTGAGTGTATATTTGTGCACAGTTTCAAGACACGATGATATAAATATCCATTTTATTGGTATGATGCTCTAGTAGGCCTATAATTATAATATATAAAACCAAAAATAAACAGTTTGAATCCGATTTAAGAAATTTCTCACAGAATAAATTTAAGCAATATTCAAGATCAAACTTTTTAAAATCGTGTACAGTCACCGTTAATATATATAATTTTTTAAATCGTCATTTTAGTGTAGTATTTTGGGGGGTAATATCCCCTTTAAAGTAATTTCCAAACACTAGCAATCGTTAGTTAATATATCAAGCTGATTCAAAGTCTGTTTTCTACAGAAAAACTGCATTCGACGCCAGTTTCCCTACTAAAAATACTCATCACCATTTGATAACCAAATAATAAACTTCTGTAACATAATAACCATGGATTAACCATTTTTGTTAAACCACTAATAAAACCACCCAAAGGAGGCTTGTGAAATGGATGAGCACCAACTTTAAAAAACCATTTAATAGACCATTTGATAACCTATTGCATACCAGAACCTCACCAATTGCCAACCATGGTTTATTTTAATCCTTTTTAATAACCATTTGATAACCATATTGTAACCTCACTAGTAATAACCAATGGTCACCATGGTTATTTATTGGTTATTACTTTTTTCTGAGAATCTCATAACCAAAACATAAACCAAATACAAAGACCATGGATATTAGTCACCAATTGGGCACCATGGTTATTAATTGGTTTACAATAACATGAAGAACATATACAGCCTTATCAATATAGGCCCTACTTCAATATATGTTGTTAATTTGACAAAATATATATTTAAATGGTCCACCTGCAATGCATGCATTTTTAAAATAAAGACAAACAACAAAAGCTGTAGGCCTATTTTGGCACTGGTGTACCTAATGGCATAAGCTAGAAAGGCATTATTTTTTTGTCAAAATACACAAACGCTCTAGTCTATTAATTTTCCTGCACAGGCATTACTTATTAAAATATTTATTTCATAAGAATAATTTACTTGTTTAGAGTGGATAGCAATAATCGTAAAAATTGGCCCCGACTGGGCTCGAACACCAGAACCTCCGGCTTACTGACGCGATGCTCTTCCAATTGAGCTATCAGTTTTGTTTATCATGTAAACGGTAGGGCCTAGTCCTGAAACAGGCTTGGCTATTGTAACCACCTCTGGCCGATCATTTGAAGTCGAGAAACATGCTGAAAAGTTTGCTGAATGAAAGAAGTCCTTTAAAATAACAGGGGGAAAAATGTGAATTTTTTTGGGCTGGACATAACCTCACTACTGGAAATAATTATATTTAGATTTTTAGACAATAGTGTACACATCAAATCTAGTTCAAAATTAATTTTGAGAATCGGTTTTCCTGGACATAGTTTTCTAAACACCTTTAGCTATCTATAGCTAAAATTGTAGGGATTTCTCAAAATAACAATTGGTGTACGATTTTTTTTTTTTGTCAACCGGTACAAATAAGATTTTTTTTTTTCAGTTTTTGTACCGTTTGACCCAAAAAAAATCGTACACCTACAGCTGTTATTTTTCAGAAAAACTCTTTTAGCTATAGCTTAAGTTATAGCTAAAGATGTTAAGAACATGTCCAGAAACCGATTCTCAAATTCAATTTTGAAGCTAGATTTGTTGTTCACTATTGTCACCAAAATCTAAATAGAAGTTTACAATAGTGAGGTTATGTTCCGCACCAAAAAAATCACGAATTTTTTGTTTCTGTATTTTAAGGCCTTCGTTCATTCAAAACTTTTCACACATGTTTTTCTGCTACTTTCAAAATTATCGCCCAGAGGTGTTACAATAGCCTTAAAAACTCGTTTTCTAATATTTAATTACATAATGGTGAAGAATTTTCCTCAAAGCATGTCTTAGACACTGTCAGATCATTCATAAAACGTGGAAAGCTAGCTCTTCATTCTTGCTACAACACATATTGTTTTGAGAGAGGTCACAATTCACAAATAGCAAAGCAATTTCCCAAGTAAACAAACTCATTGTAACATTATACAGAAAAGGTTTTTGTTTTTCTGCATTCTGCAGTATACGATACAAGCGCGTGGCCCTATACCTTATACTATGAGGAGCCTGCGCGCTCACCACTGACACAGGTGCCGTGGCCACTTGGAGGGAGAGCGACAAGCTCTTGAGGAAGGATCCCAGGGGATCAGTCCGATATGTAACCAATAAAATTTAACCTCTCAAACTTCTTCCATCTAATGTGTATCTGTTCCTTAGTATGTACATGTGTAAATTGAAGTCCTCAGTCGTTGAAAGTAACTTTATTTTTAGGAAATTTGCATTCCATCTTTTTGGTTTTATTTGAGTGACTACTAGATCGCGCTGGTGTTTCCTTAACCGCGGGTATCAAATGGTTTACAGTTTTGGTTATCAAATGGTTATTATATATAAACCATGGTGTATCAATTAGTTTTACAGTTGGTTATCAAATGGTTATTGTTGGTTATCAAATGGTTTATTAGTTGTTTACAAACTTACGAGGCATGGTTTTACAAATGGTTAGTGGCAATTGATAAACCATTTGGTCATTTTTGAAACTTGTTTACAAATGGGTTTTTTAAAAGGTTACTAAAAAGTTTATGTAACCTTGGTTGCTAAATGGTTCTTCAATTTGGTTATGAATATTTTTTAGTAAGGTTTATGATATTGTGTTTAAATAACACTGTATACCCAGCAAGAAGTTTCTGGTGTCTTGAACTGGTATCACATTGCATTATTGTTTTAGGCTGGTTTGGTACAAGGATGGTTGTTCCGAGATACGTGAAGCGTCTGTATGTTCGGCAAAGCGAAGCAATTTTGAATAAGTTATTATATTTGTGCGGTGGAATATATTACGCATTTATGATTAAGACAAGCCAAGTATTCCCTAGGGATACATTAAAGTTTACATCAAAGCACAATGTAGACCTGAGTGTGCTTTGCCGTTTGTAGACTGCTCTGTCCGCTGAGCCTGTATTCGCAACACTACTGCATAGCACTCACACTCACGCACACGCACACGCACACGCACACACACATTCACATTCACATTCACATTCACGCACGAACTAACACACTCACTCATTGACTCACTCACTTACTCACTCACTCACTAACTCACTCACTCACTCACTCACTCACTCACTCACTCACTCACACCACTGTCCTCACTCCCCCACATCAAAGTTGTTGAGTAAAATTTATTTTTTTCTTTCTTTTTGAAAGGTAACATTCAAGCACATATCGACAACTGACCGCATAGCTCCAAGCTGAAGTCCCCGCTAAGAAGAAGAGGAGACGAGCTGCTGTCCGACATAACCTCTGCACTGACGAATCACGCACGCAGACGTCCGGCCGGAAGATTTTTCTGTTTTGCTATTCATGTAATAATGTTTCATAAGAGCAACTTTCGACTATTTTGTACAATTTATTAAATCAACGTATTCTACAGTCTTACTTTGTACGAATGTTATACTAAATATTGGGTAATTATTTCATTACGCACAGCCTAAATGGGTGGGCTTAATATTTTACTATTTAGCCATATGTTCATAAACAAGACTTAGACCTTCTATCAATATCAAAAGTTAGATCTGTCATTGTTATTGTTCTCGAAAACACAAAACCGGTAACTGACAGAACATAAATTAATACTAACTCTCTGTGTTCACTTCTTGGAATAATTGTCAACCTGTTTTTATAACCGAATAGGATACTTATACGCTGGATAAATAAATAAATTAGACTAACAAGGAATGGTATATTAGGCCTGTCTTCGATAAAAAAATAGCAATACTTCGAATGTTCACCCAAGCCCTAACCTAGATCAAAGAAACTGATGGTATACATAAGAGATGCCTCTCGCGGGAGTTCATTCAGTTTGAACTAATAAATAATCATAATAGTTCTCATAGACACCAGCGTACTTCTGCTGTACACCAAACAGTTTGACAAACCAGACTGGGTTTCAGACATTATAGTAAAATTATATATACATAAGGTACGCCCAATACAAAACAAGTGTGTTTAGAGATGATGAACTCAGTTGCAGTTAAAGTGGATTATCAATGGGGGACTTAATTTTCATGCAGACAGTGCAAGACATTGTCCCGCGTAGGCTTACCTGTTTTATCTTATGGCTGGTGCTTCCGATTCCAAATTGTAGTCCTACGTACTTTTCATTTAATTTTTTGTGAGTAGAGCCTAGGCATACAATCATTCTTATCACCACAGTAGCTAAAATGGCATGGGGAAGAAAACAACAAATCCAATTGGGTGAAATCGAGATATTAGTGCCACTTAATTGACAGTGTTTACATATTTCAACAACATCAAAATATGAGTTGCATAGTTATTCCCCTGTACCATTCATATTATGTATCTTGCTTAACTCAACCAACATAGTTTTTTAGTCCTGGTATTTTCTTAAGATTTATTTTATTTTCAGAATGGCTGAGGAAGATGGAACAGCTGATTGTTGTAAAACACCTGGTGTCCTGGCATTTGGTGAACACCTACTACCTTAAACAAGCTTGGAATACTTGTCCGAGACGAATCCTTCACCCAGGTGGCTTGTGGTGAAGACCACTCGATTTCTTGTTTGTGAGTCAGCAGAGTTTATTCTTTTGGTACAAATCGGACTAACGGATGGATAAACATGGAAACTGACTCTGTTGCTGATCCAAGTCTTGGTTGCTACACTAAGCGCTATAAAAGTATCCCAGCGCTTGTGGTTGAAACCCAATATACAATGGTTTCTTTAACTGATAAGGATTGAGCTATACACGCATGTGGAACTAATATGTCTGGTCAGCTGGGATCCGGTCACAGAAACGACATCCCCTCCCCGGTCCTGGTGACGGACTGTGCTCCCGATCAAGAAGGTGGCTGCTATGTTTAAACACAGACAGTGGCTCTTACTGAACAGCGGTGAGTTTTGGGTGACTGGATTTAATTTTCAGGTGAATTGGGCCTATGGTCATACCACAATCCAAACGTCTTTTCACTCCAGTGCCCAATTTCCCCGCTATATTTATTGACATTTCCTGTGGTGGGTCATCCACACAGCCCTATCTCTCTGCATCTCAAATCCTCTTCATATCGATGGAACAACAATGGTCAACTTGGTTTAGATGCAGTGGACAGTGTATCTTCCTTTACACAAGTATCGACGGTGTCATCGCCTGTAGCTGCAGTGTCGTGTGGTTCCTACCACACTCTGGCTCTCAGAGCCGATGGGTCTGTTTGGTCATGGGGAAGTAATCTTGTAGGTCAATTGGGCATTGGGAAACCAGACTGTAAAAAAATATCCAACCCCACTCAGATCACTGGCCTTGAGAATCACACCATCTCACAGGTTATGGCTGGAAATTTCAACACCGCTCTGTTGACAGAGGAAGGCGAGGTACTGCTGTGCGGCTATGGGGTATTTGGTCAGGTGGGCCAGGGAAATACAATCTTTTTGTCCAACTCATACTGACAAAGTCACCAGGGCTGATTATTAGACAGGCATCATTTGCTCGGAAATATTCTCTGATGTTGGTTGTACCCAAATCCAACATTGCACAAACACACGGACTTCAATGTGTAGATGCTACCTTGCAGGGTGACATGAAACCACCTGTCTCAATAACAGATCGGGAGAAGAGAATCATGAGATCTCTAGAATGCCCCGTCTGTTTCAAGATCATGACTGCACCCATACACCAGTGCGCCAATGGGCACAGCTTATGCGATGCTTGCCGGTCTCACGCCAAAATTACAATTTTGCCCCTGTGCGACGAAAAGTTTGGCAAAGGTAGGAATATGTTTTTCGAAAGCCTTAGTTTGGAGATAGAGCTACCCTGTGGGGATTGCCTCAACGAAATGCCGTCAGTGATTAGTAAAGCATGGATATGTTTGTCGCAACGCGCAAATTACAATGGTCCCTCTACAGCAATCTTGCTCCTGGAGTGGCCCGCCAGATTACTATGCTGGCTCACGCGTCCGTCCTGTGCAGCGACCAGACCAGACGTGGCAAAGACCCACCTCACCTTTTCTTCACTCGGACGTCCGATGAAACCGTGCACACGGATGTCCTGGCGGCGCATAACCAAGTCTTCACGCTTCACCGCTCTATAGTAAGACAATACGAGGGAGTTCAAGGCGTGCGGAGATTCATCGGTCCACCGGAGGAGAGGACAAATTCATGTTTGTACACCGTTCTTAATCAATAAATATCGCCAGAATGTTCCGCCAAACCACTTTGTGCCGACGTCGAGAGCGTTCAGATGCTTTCCAGTCTCCTAACTGGCGTGGTCATGAAGAGGACCCTTGACTCGTTCATCCAACAAGGGCCATTTAGTGTGTCAGGCAGCCATCCTGAAAGTCGACCCTGACCGTGACGACCAAATCAAAGCTTTGCTTTCAAAAGTGTGAGCTTATCTTCATGTGCCAATACTAGTAACAATATCAAATAAATCAAGGTCTTCGTAAATTGTCAAATATACCCGTTGATCATATTCGCATGATATATGATCAAGATTTTCGTTAAAATGTATAATGAGGTTTTAGCTGTATGTTATTAAAATTATCAGTCTGCTGTAATTTTCCAACTTGCCGAAAAACTTGGTACGACAAAATGTCATAGCGTATTTAAACATTTGTTTGATTAATATTCCCAACTATTAACCTTACAATAAAGTTTTTAAAATGTACTATAATCATAACTTCCATGTAAAAATATAAAATAAAGATACTTGTATTTGAGTTTTAATAATTTATTTGATACTATTAAGTGCGTTGATGTCACTGATTTCATATACTTACGTGGATAGAGGATGCTTACCTGCCAAATGTTGAGAAGTGAAGTCGGACTTATTTAGCGGGTTTTCTTACTGTAGAACAAAATGAACAATCACTATTAGAGTTTTGATTAGATTTTCCGCATTAACAAATCGTTTTGTGCACTTCAACGCAACGCATAAAGGCATGTTTGTCGTGAATATGTAAAGTTTTGCCCTCCAACATTGCCGCCCATCAGAAATACATTAACACCCAAGATGGCGGCCCCCAAAGTGGCATCATGGTTACAATATATCATACGCAATCCACGTAAGTATATTGATATCAATGATTGATACGCATACCTTTTGCGGTCAGCTGCAGCTGCAGAAACTTTGGATACGCGTTTAGACACACTATTCTTCGTCAATTGTTTGGTGTTTGGACGTATACGCATCTTTAAAACTCAGTCCGTATTTGTGTTACTTGGAAATGGTTTATTCACAACTGACAGGCTTTTTCTGCAGATTATAAAGTCCGGGTAACATTTAATGTCACACTGTGACGCAGCATTGTAAATAATTGACCAATGGCAAGCGAGATATATCGATCGATTAATATGAGTTTATGTTAACATTTCCATTCAACTATGATGTTACGTTTAGTTATTTGTTGACCCTCAACATCATTTTCACATATTTTCTTTTACTTTTTTTTTTTTTTTTTGCAATGAAAAATATAGTACTATCAAGTACAACACATTTTCTTTATACATTGATTAAGTATATTCTACTCAATGGTGCAGAACCATGTGGATTCAACAATGAAAACAATACTCCAAGTTATCTATAAGAATAATCACGAGTAGAACTAAATAGTGTAGACCCAGAATGAATCGTTATCCATTGCACCATTCATCTTACTGTGCTGTGCTTCTATGTGTCCCCGTTAACATAGGCCCTAATATCGGCCATCGGACTTAAACTAGGCAATAATTGACCTTCATACCCAGCAAGCATAAGGGGATAACATTGCTAAATGAACTGCATCTGCAGGGACTCTTCTCCACTCCTTTATCATGGATGAGCCACTTATACCAAGCCAAGTAAAGGCAGTCCTATTCCTGACCCCACCCACGAACTATGTTATCATAAGTCACGTTATTTATACAGATGGTACGTAGTTTCATAGTTCCTGCGTAGCCGTATAATGCGTGTGCGTGCTATGTCTGGCAAGCTATACAACGCTTCGATTCGTGGTGTACAAGCACACGCACACGCTCCACTCACCACTCACCACTTACCACTCACCACTCACCACTCACCACTCCCATCAGACCACACTCACCACTCACCCACCACCACTCAACCACTCACACTCACCACTCTCACCACTCACCATTGGAAGAAATAAAACATAGCGTATTAAGGAGAGACATTGTCCTTGGGTGGAGATAGAATTGGTAAGATGGTGGGAAGATCAAAAGAAATGGAGAAATTTGGTAAATAAAAAGGAGTAGAATATGAAGGAGTTGTCATGTGAAGAGGAGGCTGAAGAAGTTGTCAGGTCTAGCTAACCGGCAGCTAAAAGCCAAAATGGCCTGAGTTAATGGAGCTAACGCTCCCCTCAATCTAAGCATTAGTTTAAAAATGGGGACGGATATTAAAATGAATGTAGGTACACAGATTTGCTATTAAATTTTTCCCTGTTTAAGTCGGTTTTTAAAATACTTAATTTTAGGGGGTTTCACGGAAAAAAAAAGGCGGGCCCAAAAAGGAAAAAAGTGGTTTGATTTTAACTTATGGGCAAGCACCGCCCGGGAAACCGGGAAAAAGACCGGGGTTTGAAAACCCCGCTGGGGGAGGGAAATTTAAAAATTTTGGGAAATTGATTTCCATTGTTAAAGGGAAACAGATAAAACGGTTTGAGAATATAAATTATATTATGTTTTGATAAATTAAATCAGGGCCATTGCTCCCCCGGACCAAATCAAAAAATGTTTGGGAGTTTATTTTTTTAACCATAACTGTCCAAAGGGGAAAAACCCAAAGGGGAAAACCCCAAATATATTATTTTTTAAGTTAACGTAAAAATCAGTTATGAAAAACTGAGTGGTTTAAAAACTTTTAAAAAACAATTTTTTATTTATTTATTTTTATTTATTTTTTTAATTTATTTAAAAGCATTTGAATTTTTAAAATTTTTTGGGTTTTTTGTGGGGTATCTATTTTTTTGGCCACTTTCAAAACTTGTGTATGAAGTTTTTTTTTTTAAATTTTTATTTTTAAAAATTTTGGGGACCAAGGTTTAATTAAATCCCCCCCGAAAAAAAATGTGTATAAACCCAAATTTTTAAAGGGAACCCCGTGAAAAATAAAAATAAAATATAACTCGAAACCATAAATTTTAAATTTAAAAATTTAGCGCTTTGTGACATCATTAAGGGAAAAAGTATTTCCCCCGTACCTATAATTATTAGTATTATCAATGTAGGTAGCTATTAAAAAACCTTATAATCCCAAGACTCTTGGCTTTTAAGGGCCAAATTTCATTTTGTTTTGGAATTTGAAGGGATCGGGGTGGAGTAATTGGACAGAGGGTAGGTAACTAATACAGTCAATGATTCTACAGAGGTGGGGAAAGTAGGCCTAGTAGGCCGTAGTGTGCAATGCCGATGAGCTAGACCAAGAATAATATTCGTCATGCCTAATAAACCAAACTAAACTATACCAAACGCAAAGTTTCGGATCTATACACAGTTTCGTTCCTGAAGCAAAGCGAGGGGTGGGGCCGGTATGTTCGACAAGTCTCTCAAATGTATCTTTAAGTCCAAATAAATCAACAAAAAAAAAGACGTTACTATTTAAATATAGCTTAGCATTCTGGATGTACTAAATTCGCACTAAATATTGTGAGACACAAATTTTTCGATCTTTGGGTAGGGGCCATGTTCCAATTTTTTTCTTCCTTGCCCACACAGAGATATCCTTGTACCATAGGTAGGGGCAGGTTTACGCACCACAAAGTCATCGATATGAAGATAACAACATATTCTTGAAGCAATGACACCATGGTAAGAGAAAAGTTTAATGTTCAAATAAACTGCTGTTTGCTTCTATCGCATTAAAAAATGTGACAGATAATGTATAAAAAAGTATAAATTATTGATAGGGCCTATGATTTTGAACTTAGATCCAACTTTGAGCTGGCATTTTGTTTTAGCACTAATGGCATGGTTTGATACAAGTCTTTAGTTTGGTATCAGTTATAATAAATATTGTTTTTTCCTTGCTTTTTTGTTGGCGACCTTTGTCAAAAAAAAGTGTACATTATTAATGGGGGCCAATGATTATAAACTTTGACCTAGCATTTATTTTTAGCAGTATGCCATGTTTTCAACTAGTTTTCAATTTGGCATCAGTTATCATAAATATTGTTTCTCCTTGCTATTAAATTTGTTGGTGGCCCCCGTCTTAATCATGAAGATAACACATCCTTGACGTCATCTAACGAATAAGGAAAACGTGTATAAAACGCGAGGGGTCGTTCCTTACTTCGTATCTTACTGTTAGGTTCAGCCTCTAGTAGGATGAGGATCACGGTGATTCTCGCGTTCCTGGCAACAGTGTCCGTTGCTACAGCTACGGCTGTCCGTGAGCAAAGCGGACCACAGACACAATGCCGGGAGCCGAAGACGTCCAACATGAAAGTTGTGATGAGAACACAACATAACGGAACGGGACATTGGGTCTCGAGGGTAAGTATGATTTGAATATAATTAACATTGTGTATTTTGTTGTAATTTAATATGTCAATGTAAAATTATATTATCTTTTTGATATATTAATTTCTTTAAGGCTATTCGACCGCGTTTTTCTATTTTCCAAAATATGCTACCAAGTCTAAACATTCACAATGGCTTTGAAACCTGGCTATTTTAGAAAATCAAAAATATTTTTTTTCATTTTTTTCTGATCCGGTACACGGCCAATATAGCCATCTCAAAATAATTTCAGACTTCAATTCGCCAAGACACATCATTCAACGTAGGGTGTTGTGTTTTTGTGACATTAATTTTCAACTGGTTTTCTAGAGGCTGACTGAGAGAATTTTTTTTTAACAATTGTCTTTCCTGCGAATTTTTTTGTTTGGCGGTACAAATCGGTACAAAATACCGCCAAACGAAAAAATTTGCAGGAAAGACAATTGTTAAAAAAATCTTTTTCTCTCAGTCAGCGAATAGAAAACACACAACACCCTTCGTTGAATGGTGTGCCTTGGCGAATTGAAGTTGGAAATTATTTTGATGTGGCTATATTGGCCGTGTACCTTATCAGAAAAAATTGAAAAAAATATTTTTGATTTTCTAAAATAGCCAGGTTTCAAAGCTATTCACTATATTTTGACTTGGTTGCATATTTTGGAAAATAGAAAAACATGGCCGAATAGCCGCCGAATAGTTGCTGAGGCTGGCGCGGAGACGAGTTTAAATATACTCAGCTTTGTTTTTTCGGGTATATGGTTAATAATATCTGTATCATATTTCATACGAACGTAAGTAAATAATCAATGTATGAGATCCAGTACGCGTATTTCTAAATTAATTCATTGGTTTTTATTCAAAAAATCGTGACAACTCTGTAATTTACCCAATTTTGGTCAATTTCGGGAATTTATTCTAAGTGTACAGATTTTTTAAACGCAAATTTTCATACTTGATATCAACGTTTAAATCAAACAAGCAGGCTAATTTTGTAAATAATAAGATAAAGAGTTTCAAGGGAATTTCCTGAATTGAAATCCTTATTAGGACTTCACATTTATTCACGTTTAGGATTTCTGTCTCGCAATGGATCTTTAATTATGGATTAATTTTCGCAGCCAATTGCGGATATCAATAATAAAGTACTTTTTAACGTTAATGCCAAATTTGGTAATGATATCACCCACCGTTCAACAGAAATCATCAACACCTGAGCGAGCGCGTTTGAGTTGGGCCAAGCTTAGGTCCCCATCTTAACTATGGTTAGTCCTACAATAATAAACTTATACTAGGAAGCTTCGCAAACGCTTTTTCATGCGCGTTGTTAGATGAGCGTAATTGGTGCCTTGAGCTGCCATTGTGTTCGAATGCGAAATGCGAAATGACCTACCCGGTTGGCGCGCCCCTGATCCTCATGTCGTCGTCGTAAAAATTAAAACAATATTACCAAGCGTGTCTCGCAGGCCATAGCAATGGGGGAAAACGAAATCAATTTAAATACCATCTGCATAACACATGGCAGCTCAATGCACCAATTACGCTCATCCAACAAGGTGCCTGAAAAAGCGTTTGGAAAGCTCAAAGAAAAAGCAATATTGGAGACAACAATGAAAAATTCGGCCCATAGGACCCTAATGTTTGTCATGTAAAATAGCAGTTCCATTCGACATTATCACTAAGTTGTTTTTAAAAAATCGTTACATTACTTTTAGCATAAAATGTAAACGCAATCAATACGCCCTATACAATGTACATGTCATGTGTGGGGACAGACAAGAAGAAAAACAGATAGACAGGCAGTCATGCAGGTCGTTGCCTTTTAAGAATTGAGCGAGATAATTTAGTTTTTTTTTCGATTCGAAGTCAAAGATCACAAATATTAAAGATTGTATCATTTGCATAAATTATGATAAAAGTATTAATAAGTGCCATATCATGGTGGTTGGATGAGCGAAGCGAAGACTTCAATTTTCACCGACCCCCCCAAAAAATTTGCTCGGGTGTTTTTTTTTTTTTTTTTTTGGTTTTTTTTTTTTTTTGTTTTTTGTTTGGTATTTTTGTCTGTTTGTTCGCTCTCTACCGGGCAAACGGCATATGCGATCTTGATGAAAATTTGACAGGACCTCGAAATCTCTGAACTTAGACTTGCTAACGTTTTGGGTACAATCGAAGAAATATTTCTCATGAATATCGTACTTTTACGATTTTTTTCGATTTTTAGTGCGATATTTTCGTGACATTTGGGCCGATTCTGACCAAACGGGTGGGGCTACAATGTTCATATTTCACATGGACATTAGGTAATGGTGATGTATTGCTTTTAAAAGAAAAAGTTGAAAAGTTAGCCAGAATCTATAGAAATAAAGCTTTTAATATAAGTTTTTTTGATTTTTTGTGCGATATTTTCGTGCCATTTGGGCCAATTCTGACCAAACGGGGGGGCTACAACGTTCATATTTAACATGGACATTAAGGTTATGGTGATGTAGTACCTTTTGAAAGAAAAAGTTGAAAAAGTTAGCGAGAATCCATAGAAATAAAGCTTTTAATGTAAGTTTTTTTACGGTAAATAATACCAATTTACAAGAAACAAAAGAAACTTGACAACATTCACCTACAATGCGTAGGCAGCAAAACAAAGCACTTGCAAAAGTAAAGATACCCACGCAAACTAAAACTTTAAAAAGCTCATCCATCAACGCGGACGGACTTTAGCGTTTTCCTAGTTAAACAAATGATAACTTACTGAAAATATATCACTAAGCTCATTAACGAAGATTGTTTATGTTGTTAGTTGCTATTATTTTTGGATGGAATAACTATGTAGCAGTTATTAAAAAAATATGTAACCAAAATTTTCATCACTTTAGTAGATATTTGTGCAATATGTAACCGTTATCTTCCGGTACTTTTCGACTCTTGTTTGAGTTTATTGGATCAGACTTATAGGTCTATAACCTGGCACTCAATGTTTTGCCATAATTGCATCTGGCATGTTCACGAGTTAATATCCACGTTCATCTCCAAGAGCATAAAACCAATGCCAATTAGTGAAGACCAGACACAACTGCACCATAGCCTCCCTCGAGCAATACAGCGCAAATCTCCACATTTACAATACGACCTCGCCGCCCCGCACCTTCTCCCATCGCAGCACGAGTCAGACTCGTACGAGCCGACTATCAGTCGAGATGCGTGCTCTTGAATAAGATTGAAGTGGACTGAGACTCGTGAAAATGCCAGACGCGACTCTAGCGAAACGTCGAGTGCCAAGGTTACAAACTGAGATCTGTATCAGTGACCACAAACACATTTCCTCACACTATCCTGCCATCGTTTGCCCCTAGGTCTCCTACCTAGGATTTCCAATGCCTTAATTCCTTTCAGCAATCTCGATTTTTTCATCCTTTTGGCATATAGATATTCTTCTCTCTCCATTTGCTTAATTGAATGAGCAAAGCGAAGATTCATTTCCTGACCCCTTAAAAAATGGCTCGGGGTTTTTTGTTTTGTTTTTTTTGTATTTTGTTCGGCTCTACCGGGCAAACGGCTATGCGGTCTTGATGAAAATTTGAGGGCCTTCAAAATTCTAAACTTAAATTTTTGGCACTTTTTTTGGGTAAAAAACGATCAAATTTCTTATGATGATTAACTTAGTTTCAGATTTTTTCATGATTTTGGCAAAGGGCTTCTCCGATTTTGATGAAACTTTATAAAAAACGTTTAAAATCACTGAAATTAAAATTTTTTGATTTTAGAGACATTTGAAAAATTTCTCATAGAAATCGTACTTTTACGATTTTATTTCAAAAAAAGCTATCCATCAACGGAATAGAAAATGGTTCGCAAAGGGGCCTAGTTATATTTTTTTTCGCTTTCCGATATCCTCTTCCGTATTTGAACATTCGAAATATTTTACTGGGGACCTGTTTTCAAATTATTGGCGAGGCTCATTGTTTCATGGACTCGGGCTCGAGACGTTGTAATGTGTTTTAAAAGTGCCTATATACGCGAGATATTCTCTCCTGGGTCGGAGCAAGCGCCATGGCTCTACAGAGGGAGTGAGGCTGCCCACTGGTTTGGGGGACTTAAAACAGAAACACGGATCTTGAGACGCAGACTCTGGCGGGAACTGTCTTCTAACTCTCAGGAAAAAGTCCCACTACGTGGGCCATATAAGTTAATGTGGTGTAGACTGATCGCTAAACTATTCTTTTGTTAGTTTTTTCAAATTATTCTGGGCTTTGGGTTGATTGTGTTTGTTACCAAATTTCTTGTTCGTTTGTTGGCTCTTTGGGTTTGTGGTTTAGAGGTTCTGCTTTCAATGCAGACAATTCCAACTTTATGCAAAAGGTTTTTTTTTTTTCCGATGTCGTCATCAATCTTGGCTTGGGAAGTGAAAACGATGACTTGAACCATCCTAGCAACGAGGCACAGATAAATTCAAAAGGTTTGTTCCGAATTAGCCTTGTTGATTCTTGCGCTGTCCGCATTTTGAACCGTATCCAGATCAATTGCGTTTTTTCATATTTAAATTCCCGGTCTTAGGGGTCTTGTTCGCTGTCGATGGGCCTTGCCTACAAGTTTATTTAAATTTAAATGCCCCCCTGAAAATTATAATACAATTTATTTGATATTTCAGATTCACAAACTCAAAAAATTACGACTCTGCTCTAATTGTTGATTGTTCAGCCCCCCCCTCGGCAAGGGCAGACCTGCACACCTTCACCTAGCTCAATGTCCCTACAACTCCCCCCGTTGACTATGTCTGTCCCGGGTGTCCCCCTCCCCCCAGCTGCCCTCCACCCCCAAACTGCCCCCCCACCCCCCGCCCCGCCCCCCCCCTCCTTACCCCAGTATTTGGTCGGATCTAGGGGGTACGGCCTACCCAGGCGCGGCTCCTAAAAGGGGTATCCCTACACGCTGAAACCTGGTGGAAGCGAAGCGGACATGCAAATATAAAGGGGCACATTTTTTTATTCTTAAACTGGGAAAAGAAAAGCAGAAGCTATCAAATCATTTTTTAACCCTACCCACAGCCCCGGTTCTATAGATAACAACCACATCTTTCGGGGGGCCGAGAATTGGCAACACTTACTATACATTTTTAGGTAATTGATCGCATTTAATTTAAAATTTTTTGCGTACGACCCAAAGAAAAAATAATTATAAACCTTTTGAAAAAACTCTTTGGCTAGAGGCGTGCCAACTTCTTTCAAAAAATTGGCTAAACGCCCAGTAGGGGGGAGGTATCCTTTTATTTGGACGGATTTCTTTTGGGTTTTATTGTTTTATTGACCAAACTGTCTGTGCATAATTGCTACTTGTGATTCTTTGTGTTAAATGAAAAAAAATTGAAAAAAAATGAATATTTGCAATATTTCAGGTATTTCTTTATGTTGTTCATTTTTTCCTTGTTGCCATTAAAGCATTTGAAAGCACCCGATATATTGCAAAATTTAGTTTTTTTCATTAAAATCAATGAATTTCTAAAAAAGTAAATGAACTTTTTTAAAAACTACATCCCGTTGATTTCGATTTTTACCGGGTTTGTCGCTCAACGTTTCACCACCCATGTCGGGGGGCTTCTTCAGGAAGCAATACAATAATTTTTACAAAAAATGTTCTTTTCATAGTCCCACATAAATATATATTTGTTTTTTGACTAATTTTAAAAACTTTCGGTGTCCCCCTTTTCCATTTCACTTATGACAGTCATTATCATCAGTTTTTTTTTTTTTAAAAACGGGCTTCCTCCAAAACATTGCTGTTACTCATTTACCCCAATAGAGGCAAAAAAACCGGTCTTCTCTGTCAACCCCGCCATTTTGGTCGATGTGGGATTTTTACTGGCTCCTTTTCTGTTCACATTTATTTGGTCATAAGGGTGATTTACCAAGTGGCATATTCAATATGGTGGCTCGTTTGGGCTGTGGTTTGCGTATCTGCTTCCCAAAGCAAAGGCCAGGGGTTTGATTTTCCCCCCAAAATCAAATTTTTTAACTTTATTTGGACTTGTCATCAGTTCGGTCTTTGGGGTTTTTAAAGGTGACTTTTTGGGGCGTCCCAGCACGAAACCCTAATAAAATTCAGAGTTGTTGTTGAATCGGCCTTGTTGATTCTGGCGTTGATCTGCGGGTGTTCGCACTGGGCCATCCCTGATTGCTATATTTCCTATTAAAATATCGATTTTGGTTGGTTATCGCTCACTCGGGATTTGGTCGGGGCCTGCAGGGTTGGTTGGTCGCTTTGATTTACTGTCCCCCCCCTGAAAAACAGTTATATAAATGAGTGGGTAACTCTAAAACTTATTTATTTATTTATTTTTTTTAAATCTGATTTTGTACTTTCTCTACAAACCATTGGGTTTTTTTCAGGGGAGGAGCGTCCCCACCCCCTTGTAAGATTGGAAACCCCGGGAGCCAGGCGGTGGAAGCGGAGGTGCATGAAATCTACCGTACTTCGTGGGTTTTCCCATATATTACCGCTCTGTCAGGTTTGGGGTTCGTTTGTGAGAAATTTACCAAAACCTAGACGAATTATGATCTTTCATTATAACTTAATATGTAACAGTACTAATTTTTTGGGAGAGTTAAAAATTTTGAATTTGAATCTGCTATACGTCCATATTTAGTCTAAATACTTTTATAGCGTTTAAAGGTTTTGAACTACAAAAAGCAATTTCTAAAAAAAATGTTTTAAAACCTTTGAAAACTAATGTATTGCAAGCATGTATTCTAGATTATTATGTGACTTTATTTAAATTTAAAAATTTCCCAATTCACATTTTCCTGGAAAATGCAAAAACACCCCCACTGTAAGGGTTTTGAGGGAAAAGGAAAAATAAATGCTAGACAAAAAAACTTAAATTTTACAAAAAAGATGCAAAAATTCTAAAATAAGTGTTAAAAAATATGTCTTTTAATACCATTATCCATGGCGCTACGGCCCCTTTAAGGGCCTTGGCCTCCTCCCCTACTCCTCCCTAGCGTCCCCCTCCAGGGCACGTCTCCCCATCTCCGAACGCCGGTCTGCCGATATCTCTTTTACTGTCCAGCCAACTCTTTCGTGGTGACCGGGAAGTCTCTCCCTTCTGGTTTCTGTCGGAACGCCCTTCCCGATCCCCCTCCCCCGGCAGGTCCCAATGGCCGTAACTAGTCGATTCCCTCACTTGCTAGAAAATCGGGCATTACTAGACCCCGGAGACATTTTAAATTTTCAGTACCCAAAATTTTTATGAATACCTACTGTTGACAAACATCCAATGCAACTTGTTTTTGATCCTAAATGCCAAAAGTTTGGGGAGCGAACGAAGACCCTTTATTTCACTGCCCCCAAAAAATTTAGCTCGGGTGTTTTTTTTTTTTTTTTTTTGTATTTTTGTCTGTTTGTTTGCACTCTACCGGCAAACGGGGATATGCGTCTTTATGAAAATTTGACAGGACCCTTGAATCTCTTACTTAGACTTTTCCAAGTTTTTTGGGTAAATCGAAGAAAAATTTTTTTATGAAAATTTGTCTTTTACGTTTTTTTCAAATCTTTGTGGACTTTTCGTGTCATTTGGGGCCTTCTGACCAAACGGTGGGGGTACAACGTTTTTATTATCAGGGGCTTAAGGTTTATCTAATTAGTCATTTTAAAGAAAAAGTTGAACAAGTTAGCAAAACTATGAAAAAAAGCTTTAAAAATAAATTTTTTGATTTTGTGTGCGATATTTTCGTGCCATTTGGACCAATTCTGACCAAACGGGTGGGACTACAACGTTCATATTATACATGGACATTAAGGTTATGGTGATGTAGTACCTTTTGAAAGAAAAAGTTGAAAAAGTTAGCCAGAATCCATAGAAATAAAGCTTTTAATATAAGTTTTTTACGGTAAATAATACCAATTGACAAGAAACAATAGAAACTTGACAACAATCACCTACAATGCGTATAGGCAACAAAACAAAGCACTTGCAAAAGTAAAGATATCCCACGCAAACTAAAAACTTAAAAAAAGCTCATCCATCAACGCGGCGGGACTTTAGCGTTTTCCTACTAGGAAAACATTTAAGTCCCGCCGCGTTGATGGATGAGCTTTTTTGTAAGTTTTTAGTTTGCGAAAATTAATTTTCCTTTGCAAGTGCTTTTTGAATGCATTGTAGGTGATTGTTGTCGAGTTTCTATTGTTATTATAAACCTCAAAAAACTCATAGTAAAAGCTTTATTCTATGAATTCTGGCTATCTTTTTCAACGTTTTCTTTCAAAAGGTACTACATCCCCATAACCTTAATGTCCATGTGAAATATTAACGTTGTAGCCCCACCCGTTTGGTCAGAAACGACCCAAATGTCACAAAAATATCGCACTAAAAATCGAAAAAAAATCGTAAAAGTACGATATTCAAGAGAAATATTTGTTCGATTGTACCCAAAAACGTGGCACGTCTAAGTTCAGAGATTTCGAAGGTCCCCTTCAATTTTTATCAAGATCGCTTATGCCGTTTGCCCGGAATCGTGCGAACAAACAGACAAAAAAAACAAAAAAGAACAAAAAAACAACCGAGCTTAATTTTTTGGGGGGTCAGTGAAATTGAAGTCTTCGCTTCGCTCATCCAATAATTGTTTGGCGATAATGTTGCTACACTAGGAAAACGCTTAAGTCCCGCCGCGTTAATGGATGAGCTTTTTTGTAAGTTTTTAGTTTGCTCGGGACCACTTTTCCTTTGCAAGTGCTTTTTGAATGCATTGTAGGTGATAGTTGTCATGTTTCTATTGTTACTTGTTAATTGTTATTATAAACCTAAAAACACTCCTATTAAAACCTTTATTTCAATGGATTCTGGCTAACTTTTTCAACTTTTTCTTTCAAAAGGTACTACATCACCATAACTTTAATGTCCATGTAAAATATGAACGTTGTAGCCCCACCCGTTTCGTCAGAATCGGTCCAAATGTCACGAAAATATCGCACTAAATATCGAAAAAAATCGTAAAAGTACGATATTCATGAGAAACATTACTTCGATTGTACCCAAAAACGTAGCAAGTCTAAGTTCAGAGAAAACGAAGGTCACCTCCAATTTTCATCACGATCGCATATGCCGTTTGCCCGGAATCGTGCGAACAAACAGACAGAAAAAAAAACAAACAAAAAAACACCTGAGCTAAATTTTTTGGGGGATCAGTGAAATTGAAGTCTTCGCTTCGCTCATCCAATTAACTTCCAAACGACGCAGACGGCAGAGATATTTCATGAAATTCAACCTATTTTGTTAAGGTACGCGGAGCTCCAAGGTAACGAATCTCAAAGGTGTTTTGAGATGGTTCAACGAACCCTTGTTTGAATTGTCCAGCAATTTGAATATACCAACTGATAACCTTACTAGGAAAACGCTAAAGTCCCGCCGCGTTAACGGATGAGCGTTTTTGTAAGTTTTTTGTTTGCGTAGGACCACTTTTTTTTTGCAAGTGATTTGTGAAAGCATTGTAGGTGATTGTTGTCATGTTTCAATTGTTACTTCTTAATATTGTTAATATAAACCTCAAAAAACTCATATTAAAACCTTTATTCTATAGATTCTGGCTAACTTTTTCAACTTTTTCTTTCTAAAAGCAATACATAACCATGACCCTAATGTCCATGTGAAATATGAACGTTGTAGCCCCACCCGTTTGGTCAGAATCAACCCAAATGTCAAGTAAAATATAGCACTAAAATTCGAAAAAAATCGTAAATATACGTTTATTTGATGGATTCTGGCTAACTTTTTCAACTTTTTTTCACAAGGTACTACATCACCATAACCTTAATGTCCATGTCAAATATGAACTTTGTAGCCCCACGCGTTTGGTCAGAATCGGCCCAAATGTCACGAAAATATCGCACTAAAAATCGAAAACAATCGTAAAAGTGCGATATTCATGAGAAATATTTGTTCGATTGTACCCAAAAACGTGGCACGTCTAAGTTCAGAGATTTCGAAGGTCCCCTTCAATTTTTATCAAGATCGCTTATGCCGTTTGCCCGGAATCGTGCGTACAAACAGACAAAAAAACAAACAAAAACAATCAAAAAAACAAAAAAACATTGGAGCTGAATTTTTTGAGTGGTCAGTGAAATTGAAGTTTTCGCTTCGCTCGCTTCGCTCATCCAATAATTAGAATCAATCAATTAATTAACATCACTTAATCTTAAATACTATTTTTCATGAGTTGGTGCCAAGAGATTTCAATTTGTTTACTAATGGGGTCAAATGCTCTGTTTGGCGAACTGTTAATTAATTTTAAATGATAACAATTGACGACATCTCCAGATCAAGTGATATTATTCAAAATGGCGATTGATAATCAATTGATTGTTCCAAATATTAAACTAGGAAAACGCTAAAGTCCCGCCGCGTTGATGGATGAGCGTAATTGGTGATTTTCTGTTGTTTTTTGAAAAAATTATTACTTAATCGATTTTATTTAAATCCAATTAAATAAAATAAAAAACGAACTCTACTCTTTTATTTTTTCTTAATCGTAATTTTAAAAAAAGAAAAAAAATCGTAAAATTGCTATTTTCATAACAAATAATTATTCGATTGCGCTCAAATTTTACACGAATATAATATTTTATAAAATTAAGGTTCTGTAAAAAAATCATTACAATAGGATAAAGCATGTAGGTGTTATAAGTGAAAGAATTGTTAAAAAAAAAAGAAAAAACCCGTAAAATTTCGATTTTCATGAGAAATAATTTTTCGATTGTGCTCAAAATTCACACAAACATATGAATTCATAAAATTAAGGTTCTGTAAAAAAATTACTAATATCGAATTAAGCATGTAGGTGTTATAAGTCGAAGAAATTTTTTAAAAATCGAAAAAAATCGTAAATTTGCGATTTTCATTAGAAATAATTTTTCGATTGCGCTCAAAAACGTGGCAGTTCTAAGTTCAGAGATTTCGAAGGCCCCCATAAAATTTCATCGCAATTGGAATATTGGTTTAGCCGAAATCGTGTTAACAAACAGCCAAAATACAGGGAAAAAAAAAACATTCCGGATTTTTTCTCCAGTGTAGTTTAAATGGAATCTTCGCTTCGCTCGCTACGCTCGCTACGCTCATCCAATGAAATCAATTTGAAATTTATCAATCTGATAGGAGATTTATTATTTTTCTATGGAAACTCCGCTATAGGTGATTACAATAATATGCACAATGCAGATTGTGTTAAGGCTATTGTACCGCCTCTGGCCGATAATTTGAAAGTCGAAGAAACATGTCTGAAAAGTTTGCTGAGTGAAAGAAGGCCTTTAAAATAACAGAAAAAAAATTGTGAATTTTTTTGGGCGGGACATAACCTCACTTTTGGAAATTATATTTAGATTTTTGGACAAAAGTGTGATATACAAGACTAGTTCAAAATTAAATTTTGAGAATCGGTTTTCTGGACATAGTTTCTAAACACCTTTAGCTACAACTTGACTATAGCTAAAATAGTTTTCTGAAAATAACAGTTGGTGTACGAATTTTTTTGTCAAACGGTACAAATACGAGTTTTGTACCGATTCTCAAAATTTAATTTTGGACTAGTCTTGTATATCACACTTTTGTCCAAATATCTAAATATAATTTCCAAAAGTGAGGTTATGTCCCGCCCAAAAAAATTCACAATTTTTTTTCGTTTATTTTAAAGGCCTTCTTTCATTCAGCAAACTTTTCAGACATGTTTCTTCGACTTTCAAATTATCGGCCAGAGGCGGTACAATAGCCTTAAAGGGGCTAAAAACCCAAAAAATTATTTTTTACCACGTGATCTATAGCACAATACTACACTTAAATGACCGTTTAAAAAATTATATCTTGTAACTGTGATTTAAAACGAATTTTTCAATTTTTTGGATCCAGAAATTTACGAAAATTAGTGTTTTGGGAAATTTCTTAAATCGGCTTTAACCTGCTTCTTTTTTGGTCCACATAGATACTAGAGCATAGTGCCAATCTAAAATGCCCCTTTATAACATCGTGTCTTGAAACTGTGCCCAAATATACCCTCAAACACGCAAAAATATGCATTCCAAAATCACACCCTATCTTGTCAATCAACATATTTTGACCGAACTACTTGCCCAAATTACAAAACAAAATATAGGGAATTTACAAAAAAAGGCTGTAGAGTACGTCAATAATGGCCAATATTGTTTTGGATCTAAATCCTCCAAGGTCACAGGGCATAAAGATCGTCCCTATGTTATTTCTTATGGGAGATTTTTGCCGATGGGACCTAGCTCGAAAAATGTCATGTTTGACAATTTTTTGGGAGGTCATGGTGGCCCCAATAATTTTTCTGTTAATTGCTAAATTCATTACTAGGTAGCCTGAATGAAATATATTTTTTGAGTTTAGCGGTTAAATACCCCTTTAATAGTATTCTTTTGCCTTTTACATACTTTTATTATCATATTCGTATTGTATTCTGTGTAACGTATAAATATGATTTTTGTATGATGTATTGATGAAATTGTATTTGTTTAAATAAAGATTCTACAACTGCCTACAACCAGCCTGTAAAACTCTTGCGTCGGTGTGATGTGCCTCTCTTCAACATCCCCTCCACAACTTGACGTAGGGAATGAACGCGATCCTCTCACCCCTACCCTACCCTACCAGCAAGTCTTCACGGCTAACTTATCGCTCGGACCGTAATTCAAGTTATAAACAGTGGCGCAAAGTAAATTGCCGAAGGGGTAACAATATTAAAGGTCAATGAGCAAACTGTCTGTATAGCTTGTGGCCAAATGGGATGGGTTTATAGTTTAGACTTGAGACCAGTGAACGTTTACTTCGCCCTGCACTGTTGTTATTAGCGCCGACTTAAATATGATTTTATTGTGTTTTTTTGTATCTTTATCTACATTTGAAATTTCTGTATTCACATCATATCTTATAGCTTTATCTTTTGTATTACCATCTGTATCGTTTTGTACTTTGTATATGTATCGGCAGTCGTTAATTTCTAAAATAATATGTGAGTGGACGCTTGACGATCTCCTTCCTTCAAATTCCAACTCGACACCTTCTCGCGGTTTGGCCCGTGAATAGGGGAGTTTCACTCCCTGAAAACTAATGGCGAGCTCTGGGTCGTCGTCGGGGAACCCCTTCCCTTTGACTACCTCCCCGAAGGCGACGACAAAGACAACACGGACGGATGATGACACAGACGGAGACGACCACGACGTGGGGGAACCCCTGCCCTCCCCATTCATGCTTGTGGCTGGTTCTGACCAGCACAGGCCTGTCCACCCTTGTCCTTCCGCGTCATCCCATACATCCCTCCCTTCGACTCGATTAGCCAAGTTGCATAAATATGAGACGTTAAGCAATATTCAATCAAAAATCCTTCACTCGTGGGGGGGGGGGGGGGGGGGGGAGGGCGAGGTCGTGGGAAGGGTACCATATTTCAAAGTGAAATTTGCTGGACAAGCGATTTCAGGCAAAAACAGCAGGGGGTTTGGGGGGCGAGCCCCCAACTGCAGCGCCTTAGGCGAAGATTTTTAAATCAGAATTTTTAGAGTGATTTCTGAGCGTATCATAAAAAATACGGGACTGAATGCAATACCGAAATACTATCGTTGTGTAGTGCAAAAATTAGAAAACCTTTTTCCAAAAAAGAAGTGGGGGACGCGTCCGCCCTGAAATAAACCACTGTGTATCGGTAAGGTGCTAATAAGCATGTCCGAATGTCTTTAAATTGGTAAACCAAATTAAAAGTTTTAAATTTTTTTTTTGGCTGCTCTGTTTAATATGCTTTTATCTTTTCGATCTAATTTTTGGTTTTATTTTAGGATCAGATATTGTTCAGAGTCTGAGCCAGTCGGAGTCGGTCGGTGAGTGCCTCCATGCGATACTTATTACTTTTATTATTTCTTTCTTATATAATAGTACAATTCATTGAAAATTAAGATGCACAACTCAACAGACAGCTAGAAAAGGGCCCTGAGGCCCCAGTCACAAAGTGTCTAACCACATTATGAAATACAAATACAAGTAGTAAGTTAACAAATAATATAAAAATAGATTTTATGGGGTGATTATGCAGTATCATGTACAATAATATGGTGGCAAAAGGAGCAAGTTATAACTTTTACAACATTTTTAAGTACGTTTCCACGAAGAAATATCAACATAAACCCTGAAGAGAGTTCCATAACGATGTTGAACGATAGTGGAATCAAGTTTGGTAGGTACTTACTTCTTCAATAGCTACTTCCTAATAAGAAACCTAAATTTTTAAAGTGCTTTATGCCAGTTGGCGTGCCCTTTGTTTTAGTGCTCGATTGCATGCTTGAAAACTAGTTCTTGGGGGTGATTTAGTCTAAATTTCTTCTACCGGGCTTCTCTGTTGCATGAGCATTGAGCAGCTTTAGCTTCTCATATTGTGAATTGCTCAACGATTGGAATGTAAGTCTGGAGCGGTTTAGTAAATTGTCACGTTTTGTATTTAGTATGTCGTCAGCTGCTGTTGTTGTACCCTATGTGTTTAGTGTATTGATGATTGTTCATTCTTGTGAAAGCAAAATTTGAAAGAAATTTAAGAAATTTAATTAAATTTATAAACAAAATTTAAATACATTTTATAATGGTTTAAAAATGGAGATTCAGATTAAAAAAATGGAACAGATTAAAATAAAATATAAACTTGTATGTAATATTGGATTCGCACTTTGTTTTGTTTAGCATTCTGATATAATAAAAGAATGTCAAAATATGCCTGATGTCAGTTTCAAAGTTAACGGGGTTGGTTCATGATCTTCACTGCAAATCAGATCTTCCACTGACTGCGAGACTATAATATACATTTCTCCTTAATTTTAAAGAAATTTTTAAAATTTAAATTTAAGTTAATATTTTAAAATAAAAATTCCCCTCTATTTGCGTTAGGTTAATGACATTATAAATCGTGTTTAGATGATCAGTTCAAAGGCAGCAGAATCGTTGCAGTATTGTTCCAATATATTCAGATCTACAATTTACCAACATTCCAGATGTTATGAAGTTAACCGTCTCGGTAGCTTAGGGGTAAAGTACCCGACTGGCAATTGGGAGACCGGGATTCGATACCTGACTGAGATGGATTTTTTTAATTTCCAGATTGATTTACAGAAAATCTTACACCTGCGGGAGTGTTTCCCGATAATTAAAATTAACAAATATACATTTGGCGCATACTAATTTTTTACCACATTGAAAACTAACCGCATAGAATGAAGTAGAACGCATGTGCGGATTTCAAGCTAAAATATTTTTTCAAAATGTTATTTGTAAAAGAAAACCCAGCTCCTCTAGAAAACAGACTCAAAGAAGCTTTTTGATTAGATTTTGTCCAACAAAACGTAAACTGACTTTAAAAACATTAATGTTTAATGGTGTTGCCAAAGAAGAAAGCTGGTATAAAGTGGCATTTTATATGTTCTTTCCATTAAGACAGTTTACTGATACATCCACTGTATAAAATATTTAACGTCTAACATCAAAGAACCGGAACATTAAAATTGTAAAAGTTGTTTGTATGAATTTAACCTTCCCGCTATATAAAGACGATTGCGACGTAATAACGAATTATTCCACTGGCTGTTGCGTAGAGTGAAATAATTAATTATTCATGGGTACTATCACAGGTACTTCAGGTGGTTTTGAGTAAATGTTAAATTCAAATCAAATCGGATACAAAATATCATTGGCTTTCTATTCTTCTATTAAAAGATGAGGCAGGCATAATACTTACAAGAGAAAGTTGTGTGTAAAAAAATAATTCAATGTTTAGAAAATAATTTACAATCAACCAAAATAGTTAAATTTTCAACCCCACTTGCATTGCATATTAAAGTAATCGTTGCTGAAAAGTTACATTTATATCATTTAGTGCCCCAATGCAAGATACATATACTGATACATTTTTTTACTAATTAGTTATGTAGAATAATCTTAAATAATAAATAAATTATAGTTTAAGTGCAGCAGTTGTATATAACTAATTTTAAAATACATTTTTGCATTCCACCACTGATGCTAGAGTAAGTGTTGATTTAGGACACTCAGTGCCCAACTGATGTTATAAATGGGGTGAGTGCAAGGATGAATAAACAAAAAATATTTAATGCAGTTATCAAGGTGATCCGCCGCATCCAGGCTGCGGTGCGCTAGCACATTTAGGCACTTAGGCACAAAAATCAGATACCACCAGTTACCACAAAAATTCCTACTCAACTTTAATTTATATATTAGAGTGTTCAGTAGGCCA